>VZQC01004376.1:1391199-1405001 GCA_009823505.1 Rhizomys pruinosus
ACACACACACACACACACACTCACACAAACTTAGATGCATAACAAGCTACATGAATCTTAGGCACACGGTTACCATAAACACAGGACATAGATACCTCCTTTAAATCAGGGTAGATTTAGAATTTCCCATCCTGAGACCCCAGAGGATGAGAATGAAAGCAATCTCAGAGAAACAAGATAAAAGCAGCAGACAGAATAAGGGCCCAACAACAAAGACTATCAGACGGCCGAGAAGATGTGAAAACTATCAGAGCCTCAACGTCCGTGTCGGCAACCAGACAGGAGGGCCTCGAGCATCCTCGGGCCTCACTCAGACCTCCTGGGACGTCTCCCAGGGCGACACAGTCAGTTACCTTCCTGACACGTTTGTCGGTAACTCTCCCCCCTTGTCCGGGATGGGGAGTTCGTTGCTCTCACGAGCGCGGAACGACTGCAAACCAAAAGTAACAGATTTTTGGCGCCTCTGAGATTCAGACAAACACAGTAGACGGACAGACAGAAAAAGAATCTTACCTCCAAGAGGGTCTTGGTGATTTGAGGCTATGAATCCTCAAGGCCCACCCCCAGTGACATACTTCCTCCAGCAAGGAGCACACACCTTCTAAACCTCCACAAATAGTGCCACTAACTGAGAACCTATGGGGACAGTTCTCACTGAACCACCACACTGGCCATACTTCCATCTACAGAACCTCATAGCAGTCAGCTGCACTTGCTTGACCCTGCCCCAAATGAACTAACTGGTCGAACACCCAGAAGGATGTTCTCAGAAGCCAGGTAAGGGGCACCTCGAGTTCCTGTGCCTGAAATGTTAGTCACATCCTTTGCTGGTCACAAAGCCTTACATGGATGAGAGCTTGTTCACAACTGACAGGGAGGAGCAGGAGATTGGGGTAGGGGTGAGGGGTGAGGGAAAGGTTGGCAGGTGCAGCACAGCTCCGGATGTTTGAATGGCATCTCTCTAACGACCACTAAGGGAAAAGAGTGTCTTGGAGTGAAACTCAGGAAAGATTAGGAAGCAGAAACAAGATACAAGAACCATCCCAAGTCCTGAGAGCACTGCAGTTTTCACATCGCCAGAGCCCTTCATGCCCCTCGCTGTGGAGAGCCCTGGGCACTGGGTGAGGCTCAGTGGTGGCTAGTGGCTAGGGAGACACAGCGAGTCATCTAAATTTCAGTGTTTCTCTGACAAGGGGCAGAGGAAGGCAGGAGGAAGTTCACCCACGAGATTCTTCTCCCTTCTCTTCTGGGTTGGACAGATGCCATCTCATCCTCACTTTGGGCAGCCCTGGTATGGGAGAGTGGGGTGGATGGGGCAGGGCACTGTCCCCCACCATCTTTCCTCCTTCCCATGCTCTAGCTGTGTGTGGACCTCGAGGGTTCCCACGTACAACCAGGTGAACACAGAAGATCTCTGCCTCCCCTCCGCGCTCTCCTCCTTTCCTTCCTTCACCATCAAACTCTAAGAATAGAAGTGTGTGGATTCTCCTCTTTCCATTCAGTCTCCACTCACTCCTCCACCACGCACTGAATGCTGGGCCTCCTGACAGCTGGGAGTTGGAAGCTGTGCACAGGCTGTGTTCTCTGTGAGTCACCTCTCTCGATACTGTCCTTCACTGCTGGCCTTGGGGCCTCTGTGCTCTGCCCTCCCCACCACAGAGAACTGTACTCTGATTCAACCAGCAGCCTCCTTGCCCTAGATTCATGCCACCCCCTCTGTAAACCCCCTCTGTATGGCTTCATGGCAGAACTACGGTCATTCTCCTCCCTGCTGGGCATACTAGCTAGCTGCATGGCCAGCTGTCCTCAGCTGACCCCTTACCTGCTCAGGCAGGAATGGGTCCTGTGCCTAGACATGGTGGCTTTTCCCCACAGTTTCTGTGTGAGGTTGGCTTTCCTTCTTAAGCATGTATTTAGGTGTACCTGTGTTGTTTAATGCCTTCAGAGATCAGAAGAGCCTGTTGGAATCCCCTGGAAATGGAGTGACAGATGGTTGTTAGCCACCAAGCGGTTCCAGGAGAACTCCAGTTCCAGGGAATTCCGACACCCTCTTCTGACCTCCGTGGCATTGCACAACACGGGTGCACAAACTTGCATGCAGACAGTACATTCATACACATATGGAAATAAATAAAATTAATAAAAAAAAGATTTAGAAAGACCCTGTCTCAAAAGAAAGGAATAAACCAACCCAGCAGTTGATGTCTTCAGCCACGTTTTGGTAAAGCCAAGCCTCTAGCCAGTCTTTTTCCCCCAGGGCTACCTTTTTTCTACACCATTCATCTCTCTTGGCTACCTTGTCTCGACAAGTACCTGCAGCAGACAGGTACCTTGTAACATCAGCAGCTTACCTCATACAGTTTCAGTTCCTGAGGAACTGGTCGTGAGGAACAGAGCCAAGGCCCACCAGCCTTCGTGTGTGCCCGACATGGGCACACAGACACTGGGTGCTGGTAGACAGGCTTGCCCTTCCCAGCCTGGTGGACGAGCTTCTCCACTTCCTTCTCCACTTCGGGGCACCCCAGACATGTCAACACCAAGGACAAAGGACCCCTCACTGTGCAGACTGGCTTATTCTGAGGGACACCAGCGGTGGGACCCACTAAGCCTTGGCCAGGAGACTTGGTCTCTTCAGTTTCTTCAGGCACCCTTTGTTTTTTGGGTTTTTTTGTTTGTTTGTTTGTTTGGGGGATTTTGTTTGTTTGTTTGTCTTTTTGAGACAGGGTCTCCCTAGAGCCCCAGCTGGCCTGGAACTCACTCTGTAGACCAGGCTGGCCTTGAACTCACAGAGATCCACCTACCTCTGCCTCCCGAGTGCTAGGATTAAAGGTGTGCGCCATCACACCCGGGCTTAAAGACAGTTCTTTTTTTTTTTTTTCTTTTTTTTTTTAATTTTTTTTTAATTTCCATATGTGTATGAGTGTATTGTCTGCATGCAAGTCTGTGCACCCGTGACGTGCAATGCCGCGGAGGTCAGAAGAGGGCGTCGGACTCCCCTGGAACTGGAGTTCTCCTGGAATTGGAGTTTCAGATGGCTCTTGGCCGCCATGTGGGTGCTGGGGATCGAACCCGGGTCCTCTGCAAGAGCAGTCGGCACTCTTAACCACTAGGCCATCGCTCCAGCCCCCTTAAAGACAGTTCTTAGCAGCCACGTGGGTGCTAGGAATCGAACCTGGGTCCTCTGCAAGAGCGGTCAGCACTCTTAACCACTGAGCCATCTCTCCAGCCCCGAGGCACCCTTTGACTGCACATCCAGCTTCTGGATGGAATTCACGCCCAAGCACCCTCGAATAAAGGTTCCCCCACCCCCACAGGTTACAAGAATTAACCTCGGGTTTCGTATGGCTGAGACTCTCTTGCCTTTACTGGCTTATGACTGACTAGTTCTAGGACTTCATCTAATGGGTTGTGCTGAACTACCTGCTTCAGACTCAAAGTTTTAAAAATAATCATCTAAGCAAAGGGGCTGGCTTCTCTCTTGAAAGCAAATATCCACGAGCCTTACTGAACTAATCATTTATGTGTTCCTAAGACACCACAAATTGATCAAACTCTATGGTTAAAAATAATTACATGGCTTTCTGTGTCTGAAGCCAGTAAATGCCCCTGGCGTTTACTGTGGGTAATCTTGACATGCGCACAGTTACCTGCACGTTGTTGGTAACTGTCTCTCCATTAATTAGCAGAAGGCTCATTAAACTGGGATGGATCACTCTATTCTTGCAAAACCATTTGTCAACCTGAACAATCCGAACCCTGCTTGCGTGAACCCACAGCTTTCTCTCAGCTGTCCCCAGGCTGCCGTTCCTGGGTGTGCCAGTTATGATTGTTTATAAGTTTCATTTTGCTGTTCCATTGAGTTGGGGAGTGGCAGACTTGGGTAGGACACCTTCGTCAGTTCTCGCAAGAGTCCGTCAGCACCTGGGTCCCTCCAGCAGCCTAGATGCTCCAAGCAGTGCGTGCAGCTCTTTCCTTCTGTCTGACAAAACACTCTGGGCCGCGTGGTGGTGCACACCTTTAATCCCAGCACTCAGGAGGTGGAAGCAGGCGGATCTCTGTGAGTTCAAGGTCAGCCTGGTGTACAGAGCAAGCTCCAGGCCAGCTGGGATTAAAGGGAGACCCTGTCTCAAAAATACAAAAAATAAATAAATAAATAAAAACAAAAACAAAAAAATCACTCTGACCAATGCCAACCTGGGGAGGAAAGGGTTTATTTGGCTCACATCTCCCAGGTCATAGTTCATCACTGAGGGAGTCCAACATAGGAACTCAGGGCAGGAACCTGGAGGCAGGAGCTGAAGCACAGGCCATGGAGGAACGCTGCTTACTGGCTTGCTCTCCTGGCCCGTGCTCAGCCTGCTTTCTTATACAAAACAACCTGACCAGGGGTGGCACCACCCATAGAGGGCTGGACCCTCAGCATATGACTGAACAATCAAGAAAATATACAGACATGGCCACATGCTGCTGATGTGACTCGGGGACTCCATTCAGAATTTATTTGATTGTGGTTAACTTAAATTTGCACAGCCATCGGTAGCTGGTGGCCACCGTCCACACAGTTCATCCTTGCCCCTGTGGCTGTTCTGTGACCTTCCCACGCATGAGCTCTGCTCTCCGGATTGAGCCTGGTCTGCCCTTGACATGGCTGAGAATTTGTCCTGGTTAATGTCTGTGGATCGGTGGCAGTTGGTTCAGTGTGCAGTGACCTTGTGCAGTGTCTTGAATGAATGACATAATTAACTGAGTAAATTAATGCTTGATTAAGTGCTTTGTTGTTTAGCGTGTTCATGGTATCCGACCTGATCTAGCTCTCTGGGATTCTTACAGAACTGAGTTGTTTGTGCTTTAATTTCACCTCTGTGGAAGGGGGTGAGGCAGAGGGAGGCTCCTTCCTGACCTGTGTTGCACTCAGATGTCATTAGCTTATTAAAATAAAATTAGACAACGCTGACGATCCCACAGCAGTAGCTGGAGTTACCACTCCAATGGCAAAGCGGTCCATATCCGTCTTATTTTTCTTGCTGCCGTGATAAAACCTCTTTCTTCAGGTATATGGCCCCTGGCAGATCGCTCCTGTGGACGGCCCTGCATCCCATACGTGTGGCAACACTAACTGGACTCAGCAGCTTAAAAACAAATGAGGGTATGCTAGAATAATGGCTCGGTGGATAGGAGCACGGGCTGCTCTTGCAGAGGAGCCAGGTTCTGTTCCCAACACCTCCAATAGTGGCTAACGACCACCTGAGACTCCAGTTTCAGGGGTGCTAACACCCTCTCCTGGCCTCTGCAGGCATTGCATGCAAGAGGTACAGTGATAGACATGCAGACATAACTCAGACACAGAAAATTTAAAAATACATGTTGAGAGGGAGGAAGATGTGGGGATGGAGGGCCTAAGAGGAGTGGGGGAGGGGAAGCGTGGGTGGATAGGATCAAAACACATCTCATATGTCTACAAAATTCTTTTTTTTTTTTTTTTTTGGTCTTTTTGAGGAACTCACTCTGTAGACCAAGCTGGCCTTGAACTCACAAAGATCCGCCTGCCTCTGCCTCCAAGTGTTAGGATCAAAGGCGTGTGCCACCATGCCTGGCTCTACAAAATTCTTAATAAATAAATTTAAAGAATAAAGAAGTAAACCTGTCTACGTTAAAAATAAAAAATACTCAGACAAAAGCGATTTAGGGAAGAAGGGTTTGTTTGGGTTCACATCCCCCTTTGTATGGAGGTCACAGCAACAGGCGAGAGGAGCTGGTCACATGACACCCCAGTCAGGAGGTGAGGAGCAGGTCATGTGACACCCCAGTCAGGAGGTGAGGAGCTGGTCACGTGACACCACCAGTCAGGAGGTGAGGAGCTGGTCACATGACACCCCAGTCAGAAAGCAGAGAGAAATGAATGAAGGCTGGTGCCTGGCTCGTTTCTCCTCTTCACAGTCCAAGATCCCAGCTTAGGGAGCGGAGCCCCATCCGGGAAGGTTTCCGCTCAGCTGACCTAATCGACATAACCCCCACCAGCAGAGCAGAGCCCTGTCCTTTGCTGATGCTAGAGCTTATCAATTTCACAATTGAGATTAGCCATAGAGCACGTGCAGAATATATGTCTCCAACCTTGGAACTCTGTGAGCTCACCTGGGGCAGAAAGAAAGCAAAACTAAGACATGAAAGGAAACCCATTTTCCTTAACCCCCCAGTCACCCCTGGGGTCCTGGGACATGGCGAAGGAGGAAACCCTTAGTGCAGGAAGGAAAACTAAAGTGAAGCCATGCCTGGGGGTCTTTACATCTGCTGCCGGCAGTGAGGCCCTGTTCAATACAATACAACTCTGAGAATGCTGAAGACACCGCTGCTGCCGACAGGATACTGATCAGTAGAGCACCAACCTGCTTGTTTCTCTGTGACCTCTCCTTGGGAAGAAAAGGAGATCATTAGAAGTCAGGAAGGAGGGACTGGAGAGATGGCCTAGCGGTTAAGAGCGCCGACGCTCTTGCAGAGGACCCGGGTTCGATCCCCAGCACCCACATGGCGGCTAAGAACCGTCTGTAACTTCAATTCCAGGAGAACTCCAGTTCCAGGGGAATCTCCCTCTTCTGACCTCCGCGGCATTGCAGACACGGGTGCACAGACCTGTATGCAGATAGTACATTCACACACATACAAAGATAAATAATAAAAAAAATTTTTAAAAAAAGAAGTCAGGAAGGAGACACGGGGGCAGAGGACACGTAAATCTGATCCAGAGTCCCCGTGCCCTGCTCTGGGACTGGAACTGTCAAGATGGAGGACTTCACCAAGTCCGTAGTATTAATACCTTCTCATCTAAATATAATAGCCCGGGCCAGCAGAGGAGGCCACAGCTGCCAGGCCAACCACCAGCTGCAGACTCAGGCTGTGGCTCTTCAGGGATAAAAAGGCTCTGCAGTCATGGACAGATTCCAGACAGCCTTGCTCCTGGGAGCATTAGGGCAGCCTGAGTGTTTAAAGTCACAGGGGTGGCTAGGAGGAGGGGTTGGTGGCCTGACCCCTGTGCTCTCTGCTGCCACAACAAGATGCTAGCAAGATGTTGAGCTCATAGACTAGGTCTCATGGCCGCACTTGACATCACGGTACTTGGGAGGAGGCTGCAGGAGAAGGATCGGGAATTTGAGAGCAGCGTGGATAACATACATGGAGCCTGTCTCAAACACACAATTAAGTCAGCAAACAAGACCGCGGCCTGGTGGCACACTGCGGAAGCTCTGGTGTGGAGGAGGGTCGAGAACCCACAGATGACAGCACGATCCTCTGCCCCGTCAGTCCACCTGCAGGGGATTCAGACCTGATGTTGGGCTCTGATGAGGGAGCCTCCAGCAATGGAGGTTGGCATCAGTGCCCTGCCCGGCCACTGGTGATGTTCAGCCAATACATGTGCCACAACCCTTCTGGTTTAAAACATTCTGCATTGATCTGGGGAGGAGGGGGATGGAGGAAGAAACAGGGACCACGATGGGTTCTTTATCCACGCCACCAGAAGTAACACGGGGGAGGGAGATGCTCAACAGAGAAAGAGCTTTCTGTGCAGACGGGAGAACGTGAATTCAGACCCCAGAAGCCACGTCGAGCCATGTGAAGTAACGTGTATCTGCAGTCCCTGTGCTCCTATGAGATGGAGGCTAGAGGCTAGAACCAGGAAAATCCCAGAATCCCATGGGCCAGCAGGCACATACAGCAAACAGCACAGAGACCCTGTCTCAAGGTGGAAGAAGGTAAGACCGACCCCTGAGGCTGTCCTCTGACCTCCGTGCACACCCCATCATGCATGTGTGTCCACACATATACATGCCCCCACATACACACATTTTTAATATTTTATTTTATGAGTATATTACCTACATGTATGTAAGTGCACCTGTGTCATGCAATGCCCACAGAGGTCAGAAGAGAGCGTCAGATCCCCTGGAACTGGACTTACGGTTGGTTGTCAGCTGCTGTGTGCGTGCTGGGAGTTGAACCCTAGGTTTTGTTTGTTTGTTTTAAGTGGCACTGAAATCCTGCTCAATGGATAAACCTGCTGTGTCAGCTCTGTCAGTCCTGCGCTGTGCAGCAGGTGACTAGACTCCAGGATATGCTGGGCACTCTTATGGACACAGAGAACACCACAGTGGCCAAACCAGCACAGCTCTCAGAGGTGGCCACTCCTATGAAGGAGAAGTTGGCCAGTAGACTGACCACACTGTGGATGCACCAAACCAGCAAACAGAATGACACTTGAGGGTTCCATCTTTAGAACACACAGCGACAGCTTCATGGTCGACCCATAAGGGCCTCACTCTCCTACAGACTCCTCTAAATGCTGCTTATGAAATGAGCACTCTGGAGTGGACGCTAGGGGGGACATGACGCACCTCGATCGTGCAGGGCTGGGGAAGACACGATGTCCCTTGCTGAGCAAGCCCCTGCAGACTGGCTACTCAAAGGGGGCTGGCTGGAGGCAGAGCAGATCGCTGCCCTCTAATGGCTCACCTGTATCCAGGTAGGCAAAAGCCATGGTGTGCAGTACCGGCTGGGGCTGAGCAGCAGGAGAGGGGGCTGCTTGTAGGGTTAGCTTTCCCAGCACAGCTGCTGACTGTGTGTGGTGGATCAGCTCGGAAGCAGGTGTGGGGAAGGCACCTGGCAGGTGCTGCTGACACGCAGATCCGTCCACACCCCCTTGCTAATGCTGCCTTTCTGTCAGCACTGCAAGAGTTGGAGGGCCAATGCTGCAGGCCAGCCAGGTCCCGCGTGGTGGGAGAGCAGAGCAGCGCAGTGCTGGCTGCACAGCGGTGCATGCTGCCTTGTTGATAACTCCAGGGGTGCAAAAGCTGCCCTTTGAGGGTTGCAGATTCCATCTCTTTCTCTAAGTTTGTGTGTTATGTGCACATGTGTGTGTGGAGGCTGGAGGTCACCTTGGGGGTCCTTCCTCAGGTGCCATCCACTTTGATTATTTGCTTGTTTTAATATTTTACCTATTTTTATTTTATGAGTATGAGTGTATTGCCTGTATGTATGTAACTGCACCCATGTCCTGCAATGCCCAGAGAGGTCAGAAGAGGGCATCAGATCCCCTGGAACTGGAGTTAGGAGGTTGTTAGCCATCATGTGGGTACTAGGAATCAAACCCGGGTCCTCTGCAAAAGCAGCCAGTGCTCTTAACTGCCAAGCCATCTCTCCAGCCAGGCTTTTTATGTGGGCATTGGAGATCAAATTCAGGTCCCCATGTTTGTGTGGCAAGCCCTTTGCCAGCTGGGCTATTGCTATCCTCCTTCCCAGGCCTAGGTCACAGATCACATTTGCGTGAAGCTCTGCAAAGGTGCACACTATGCAGGATCGTATGGCAAACATCAATCAGATGGTGCTCGGTCCCTGAGCTGTTCATATTTGGAATGGGGCTCACCGAGATTTGGGAGCAGCAGTCTCAGCTCCTGCAAGCTGTTCGTGCAGACTCTGAGGGTGTGTACACTCAGAAAATGAAAGCAAACAAAATTCCTGTGTCTTTGGTGGATCCCAGACACATGTCATCAATGTGTGTCTTAATAAGAGGACAAAATGGATCATGTACCTGAAGAATATGTTCTTGGCCCTAGGCTCCACCTCCTCAGCTCCTGAGTATAGGGAGATCCCAATGTTCCTGGGAACCAGGCCTTAGGAAACTGGCACCATCTGTGCACAGTGGAAGAGCTCAGACAGCAGAGCCACTTCCTGCTGCTAATCCTAGACCCTAGTCACACAAGTAAAGGATGCCGCCAGTGAGACAGACAGCACCGTGCACAGCTGTGTCATACACAATTATGTGTTGTCATCTCACCTTGGACAGCATTTAATAATAGCAACCTAACAGTCTAAAGCAAGTGACCTCAGGTCATTTGTTGGTTTTTTATTTTTAAATAGGGTCTCATGCAGCCCAGTCTGGCCTGGAACTCACTCAATATGTAGCCAAAGATAGCCTCAAACTTCAGATCCTGTCTTGTCTATTTTCCATAATGCTAGGATTACAGCCATGCACCGCCCTGCCCCATCTGTGTAACACTAGGAAGTGAACCCCCAGACATCCACGTATGCTAGGTTACCACTCTTCCAGCTGAGCTTCATGCGCAGTCCACACCCCACAGTCTGAACACAGATGCAAGAGGACCTCTCAATGAGATGTGTCATAGATTCCAGAGACAAATTCCAGAAATGACTGGATCCACTAACCTTCCAAGGCAAGGAATCCAAATTCTTCTCTGAACTGAAGGATTCTCTAGGAGTCATGATATTTTGTGGGTTCCCTCATCTCAAGGACTCTCAAGGGCAGAGAAAACTTACACAAGGAAGAACAACCAGTGGCCTGATGTGAAGTCTGAAGTCATACCACAAAAACCCAGCTGTTCCCACCTAGATGACAGATCATGGGGGCAGGAGGGGGCATCCCTTCAGAGGCTGATGTTCCTTTAAGTTAGAGAATGTGTCAGCTAAGAAAACACTAAATGAATGTACACGTTTATTTATGGAAAAACTAATGAACAAATGAATGAAAACTAATCCATTTCCCCCAGGTAGTGTCCCAGCTAGTGGTCTATTGATAATAATGCAATACCACATAAAGAAGAGATTTATTTAGGATCATGGTTCTGGTCCAAGGTCAAAGGTTGGCATCTTCTTGCTAGCGGAGCTCTTGACAGTGCAGAGCATCCCCTGCTGATACACAAGGGAAGCAAGAGAGACCCAGACTGGGTTGCTTTATAGTAAACCCAATTAGACAATTCATGGACTCATTAATTACATAATGGTGAGTCCATGCATGAAAAAAGAGCTCTAATCACCCCTGAAAGATCCCTCTCCATCCCACCTTTTTTTTTAAATTAATTAATTTATTTATTTTCTATGTGTATGAATGTACTGTCTGCATGCAAGTCTGTGCACCCGTGTCGTGCAATGCTGCGGAGGTCAGAAGAGGGTGTCGGATTCCCCTGGAACTGGAGTTCTCCTGGAATTGGAGTTACAGACGGTTCTCAGCCACCATGTGGGTGCTGGGGATTGAACCTGGGTCCTCTACAAGAGCAGTCAGCGCTCTTAACCACTAGGCTATCTCTCCAGCCCCATCCCACCTCTTAATACCTTATAATGGGAACATAGATTTAGATGGGATGACCGCATTCAGACATAGCCAGGAGAAGCTGTGGCTCTGTCCTGCTCAATATGGGCAGATGGTCTTTAAAACAACACTGAGCTCCTTCGGGGTCAGGGGCTCTCTGAGCCATTGATGTCTAGATAACACACATGCATGCATGCACGCGTGCACGCACGCACGCACGCTCGTACATCTACTCAGCTTCTTCAGTGTGCATATCAGAAGCCTATCTTTAAGCACCCTAAAGTAGTGTACTTACCTATGTTTCCTGTCCCTGCTACCCCCCTCCCACAGTACCCAACACAGAACTAAACTTAGAGTAAACTTATAGTAAGCTATCAGTATCTTACAGTCAAGTTTTCAGCTAATGGAACTGGGTGACTGGTGGGTTGTGGGTCTCACAGGGGATTGCAGATCTGACCTAGACTGGACCAAGGCCAGCCTGGACATTAGGCTTTCCCCTGGTCTCTGATGGGCCATGGGATGAGACCTGGGCCCCTATGGGCTGTGCAGACGGGGCTCGCGGATCCTGAACAGGAACAATATACAAATGTAAAGGAATACCATTTGTTCTTTTACTTTGTGCTTTCTCACCCCAATTGTATTATTGATGTTTTACTTTTTTTTAAATTGATGCTTTGTGTATTTCATACATCATTTTCCAATTCAGTTCAGGCATATATCCCCTTCCCTTCCCCCCACCCCACCCCTACCCATCCCAGATCATACATTCTGCTGTAACTTTTCTGCATTTTTCTGTTTTTTTGTTTTGTTTTGTTTTCATTTTTTTTAACAATAAGTGATAATTTGTGAGTACAAGCATCCTTCATGTTAAACCAATCTGCGAGCAGTTGTTCCCAAATCCACACAGCTCATGGGTCCCACCATCCAGCAGGGGGGACTTGTATGTTCAATCAAGTTGATCAAATGAGTGTCCAGTCTATATTGTTGTAGTTTCACCATTCACCCCAATCGCAGCCCTTACATTCTACCACGCCCCCTCTTCTGCAGGTTGTTCCCTAGGCTTAGAAAAGGGGCACAGGTGGATGAGAGGTAAAACAGTCCACTCTCTCTGGAGCTGTTGACTTGGACTCTGGTCAATTCTGGCTGTTTCCTTTCATGGGCTGACAGTTTGTCCAGGAATAACCTTTCGATCCTACTAATGAAGAACAAGCAATTAGATATATAGGTATTTAAGCAGCACTAATAGTTATGGTAGGTTACTTTAGCATAGACACATGTTTGGATATGTTAATCCATGAATTACAATTTTCTTCTGTTAAGTATGACAGGGTCTTCATGTGGTTTATAACATCTCCTGATGTTTTTACTTTTTATTCATGATATAAAATAGCCAGCCAGTTTAGATTCTTACTAGGACAATATGGTTCCAAGACCTTGAACTTCCTGCTCTTCTCAGGTCCTCCTCCTCTTCCCTCCCCCACCTGCCTGCCTGCCTGCCTGTCTGCCTGTCTGTCTGTCTGTCTGTCATCACTCTCTGAGTCTCTTCCTTGCTCCTGTCTCTGTTTTCTGACTGGTACTCTCTTTTCCTATGCTTCTGTTCTGAATTCCCAAATCCAGCTACACCCGGTGCCGAGCCCAGATGATGCTTGGTGCTTTCTGGTCTGACCTTCGAGGCATCGTGGGGGCTCAGTGACCAGGAGGCCATCTCTAGGCTTCGATTCCACTGCTTATGGAGTGAGTGGGTTAGATTGTTTATCAAAACCACCCGTGCTAGGAACAGACCCCAGTTCTTCATTCATGTGAACACAGTCCTCGCGCTGTGCAAAGGTTCTCTGTGTATGCCGTTGTGCCAAGTTGAACTAGTTCCATGCCCCAGCCTCTTGTTGACCTTCAACTCACCAGGCAGAGAGGTGGCATCTTCCCTGGGCTGCCCGATGGAGGCAGAGGCAGGGCTGGCCACATGTGTGAAGGAGCCATGCTGCTTCTCCTGAACTCTGCACACACTGGGATCTCATAACTGAGCTACGTCATGACACACTGGAACCTTGACTTCAAAAGCAGTGACAACAAAACACTCATCTCACCTTTAGAGCAAAAAGGTCCTCACATTTTCCAGAATCAGGTGATCACTTAAATCATGCAAAGGGAAAGGGCATTTGACCCAAGTTACAAGACGTATTAACCACTTTGCCTCAGGCCTTCTCCTTACTTGGAGGGCTGTGCACTCCCAGGAGAGGAGGGGAGGGACTCAGCCTGCACAGTGCAGGGCTGGCACGTGCCTGCTCACCTGGGCATCCGCAACCCCTTCCTGCCACTACTGCTGTCAGTCCTGACAAAATTCAAACACGGTTCTGCAAAAAGCCTAAAGAATAACCGTAATGATGGTATAGCCTCCTGTGAAGGTGTTAAAGAGAGGGAAAGCCAGGGAAAGGCAGAGTTGATGCTGGTCCCTCTGGAGGAAACATCTAGAAAGAAAATGGACATCAAGCAGGGTCTTGAGGGACATAGCACATGGCACACTGCTGAGGGTTAAGAGGGCAGGAGCCCAAGGGTTCAGAGCAAGGGCTGGGCTTCCCTGAGTGAGAATGAGGAGGTGGGTGCAGGGAGCCAGGGGCAGGGATGGGGGGCAGGGGACGGGGGAGCAGGGATGGGGGGGGCAAGAGCAGGGGACAGGAGCAGAGGACGGGGGCAGGAGCAGAGAATGGGGGGC
>VZQC01004376.1:1405934-1720493 GCA_009823505.1 Rhizomys pruinosus
ATCCTACTAATGAAGCACATGCAATTAGATATATAGGTATTTAAACAGTATAATATATAGCCTTTTGATCCTACTAATGAAGCACACACAATTAGATATATAGGTATTTAAACAGTACTAATTGTTATGGTAGGTTACTTTGGTATAGACACAGATGTTTGGATGGTATGTTAATCCATGAATTACATTTTCTTCTGTTAAGTATGACAGGGTCTTCATGTGGTTTATAACATCTCCTGATGTTTTTACTTTTTATTCATGATATAAAATAGCCAGCCAGTTTAGATTCTTACTAGGACAATATGGTTCCAAGACCTTGAACTTCCTGCTCTTCTCAGGTCCTCCTCCTCTTCCCTCCCCCACCTGCCTGCCTGCCTGCCTGTCTGCCTGTCTGTCTGTCTGTCTGTCATCACTCTCTGAGTCTCTTCCTTG
Organism: Rhizomys pruinosus; assembly: GCA_009823505.1. Lineage (NCBI taxonomy): Eukaryota > Metazoa > Chordata > Mammalia > Rodentia > Spalacidae > Rhizomys > Rhizomys pruinosus. The sequence goes on from VZQC01004376.1 coordinate 1,406,367, forward strand.
CTCCTGTCTCTGTTTTCTGACTGGTACTCTCTTTTCCTATGCTTCTGTTCTGAATTCCCAAATCCAGCTACACCCGGTGCCGAGCCCAGATGATGCTTGGTGCTTTCTGGTCTGACCTTCGAGGCATCGTGGGGGCTCAGTGACCAGGAGGCCATCTCTAGGCTTCGATTCCACTGCTTATGGAGTGAGTGGGTTAGATTGTTTATCAAAACCACCCGTGCTAGGAACAGACCCCAGTTCTTCATTCATGTGAACACAGTCCTCGCGCTGTGCAAAGGTTCTCTGTGTATGCCGTTGTGCCAAGTTGAACTAGTTCCATGCCCCAGCCTCTTGTTGACCTTCAACTCACCAGGCAGAGAGGTGGCATCTTCCCTGGGCTGCCCGATGGAGGCAGAGGCAGGGCTGGCCACATGTGTGAAGGAGCCATGCTGCTTCTCCTGAACTCTGCACACACTGGGATCTCATAACTGAGCTACGTCATGACACACTGGAACCTTGACTTCAAAAGCAGTGACAACAAAACACTCATCTCACCTTTAGAGCAAAAAGGTCCTCACATTTTCCAGAATCAGGTGATCACTTAAATCATGCAAAGGGAAAGGGCATTTGACCCAAGTTACAAGACGTATTAACCACTTTGCCTCAGGCCTTCTCCTTACTTGGAGGGCTGTGCACTCCCAGGAGAGGAGGGGAGGGACTCAGCCTGCACAGTGCAGGGCTGGCACGTGCCTGCTCACCTGGGCATCCGCAACCCCTTCCTGCCACTACTGCTGTCAGTCCTGACAAAATTCAAACACGGTTCTGCAAAAAGCCTAAAGAATAACCGTAATGATGGTATAGCCTCCTGTGAAGGTGTTAAAGAGAGGGAAAGCCAGGGAAAGGCAGAGTTGATGCTGGTCCCTCTGGAGGAAACATCTAGAAAGAAAATGGACATCAAGCAGGGTCTTGAGGGACATAGCACATGGCACACTGCTGAGGGTTAAGAGGGCAGGAGCCCAAGGGTTCAGAGCAAGGGCTGGGCTTCCCTGAGTGAGAATGAGGAGGTGGGTGCAGGGAGCCAGGGGCAGGGATGGGGGGCAGGGGACGGGGGAGCAGGGATGGGGGGGGCAAGAGCAGGGGACAGGAGCAGAGGACGGGGGCAGGAGCAGAGAATGGGGGGCACGGATGGGGGGCAGGGACGGGGCAGGGGACAGGAGCGGAGGATGGGGGCAGGAGCAGAGGACGGGGGGCACGGATGGGGGAGCAGGGACGGGGGAAGGGGCAGGGGGCAGGAGCAAAGGATGGGGGCAGGAGCCGAGGACGGGGGGGGGAACAGATAGGGGGCAGGGACATGGGGCAGGGGACAGGAGTGGAGGATGGGGGCAGGAGCAGAGGATGGAGGGGCAAGGATGGGGGGCAGAGACGGGGGGCAGGGGTAGAGGACAGGGGGCAGGAACAGAGGACAGGGGGCAGGGGACGGGGGCAGGGATGGGGGCAGGGACAGAGGGCAGGGGCAGGGGGCAGGAGCAGAGGATGGGGGCAGGAGCAGAGGACAGGGGGCAGGGGACGGGGGCAGGGATGGGGGGCAGGGGCAGGGGGCAGGAGCAGAGGATGGAGGGGCAGGGATGGGGGGCAGGGACGGGGGCAGAGGGCAGGGGTAGAGGACAGGGGGCAGGGACGGAGGGTAGGGATGGGGGCAGAGGGCAGGAGCAGGAGATGGGGGCAGGAGCAGAGGATGGGGGACAGGGACAGGGACAGGGATCCTCACCCCACACTCTGCAGCATTTGTTTCCCTTCTAACTGCCATTCTGCAAGATGGAAGCTCAGTGTAGGTTTTGTTGCTCTTAGTTTTTGTTTTGTTTCTGAAGTACTCGGGATTGAACCCAGGGCCTTGAACGTGCTGGACAAGTGCTCTACCACTGAGCTCCATCCCCAGCCCTCTTTTGATTTTTTTATTTTGAGACAACATCCTGCTAACCTGCCCAGGCTGGGGTTGAACTCACTTTGTACACCAACCTGTACGTGAACGTAGAATATTTTTGCTTTACCCTCTTGAGTAGCTGGAATTACAGGCCTAGATCATGAGACTTCGGTGTAGACCTCACTCACATTTCCTTCATGTAGAATATAGAGATGGTAGAGATTATGAGACAGGCAGGGGTGGGGGGAGACAGAGACAGAGACAGACAGCGACAGACATGGGCAGACAGCTGTGTAGCCCCAGTGAGTCACACTGGAGGAGAAGGCCACTCTGCTCAGGGAAGACAGACACAGAGACAGAGACAGAGACAGAGACAGAGACAGACAGAGACACATAGGGGCAGACAGCTGTGTAGCCCCAGTGAGTCACACTGGAGGAGAAGGCCACTCTGCTCAGGGGAGACAGACACAGAGACAGACAGAGACAGACACGGGCAGACAGCTGTGTAGCCCAGTGAGTCGCACTGGAGGAGAAGGCCACTCTGCTCAGGGGAGACAGACACAGAGACAGAGACAGAGACAGAGACAGACAGAGACACATAGGGGCAGACAGCTGTGTAGCCCCAGTGAGTTGCACTGGAGGAGAAGGCCACTCTGCTCAGGGGAGACAGACACAGAGACAGAGACAGAGACAGACAGAGACAGACACGGGCAGACAGCTGTGTAGCCCAGTGAGTCGCACTGGAGGAGGCCACTCTGCTCAGGTTGGCGGAGTAAAGCACTGCAGTCTGAGCCGCCTAAATACAAGGGGCTGCCATCGCAGAGCTGTGCAGTCTGGATGTCAGGAAGCAGGTGTCAGCGGGGTAAGTTCCTGGGAGGGAAGAGAGGGTCTGTCCCAACCTGTTCCCTGGCTTCAGGTGATGGGTGCTCATACAGTGCCTGCTGTGTCCCACGCCTCTGTCTCTGAGGTTCTGCTACATCTCCATGTCTCTGTCTCTGAGGTTCTGCTGCATCTCCATGTCTCTGTCTCTGAGGTTCTGCTGCATCTCCACGTCTCTGTCTCTGAGGTTCTGCTGCATCCCCAGATGTGTCTACATTCTAATCCTCCCTTTGTGTGGGGATACCAGCCAGAGCACGCCAGAGCCAGTCCAAGGCCTCACGGCAATCTGACTGCTTCTGTGTCCTGGGACTTGGGATTCCTCTTTAGAGGAACAAAGTCTTATCCATGGGAAAGAGAGAAGAAAGGAGACATTTTGGTCAACGGGACATGCTTAGATGTCTGTTAATAATGAGATGTGGGTCTGGAGAGATGGCTCAGTGGTTAGGAGCACTGACTGTTGTTACAGAGGACCCAAGTTCAATTCCCAGCACCCACCTTGTGGCTAACAACTGTCTGTAATTCTAGTTCCAGGAGATCCAATACTCTCTTCTGGCCTCTGTGGGCAATGCACGACATGGGTGCATTTACATACATTGCAGGCAATACACTCATACACATAAAATAAATAATAAATAAGATATTTTTAAAATAAAGTATTTTAAAAATGAGATTATAGTTTACCAAAATCAAGAGCAATTATAGGCAATGTTGTCTGTTAATACATGAACATATGCCCACATCTCACAAGTATACCTAAACTTCATGGCTTACTTTTTTATTTTATGTGTATGAATGTACTGTCTGTATGTAGTTTTGTGCACCCGTGTCATGCAATGCCGCAGAGGTCAGAAGAGGGTGTCGGACTCCCCTGGAACTGGAGATCTCCTGGAATTGGAGTTACAGATGGTTCTCAGCCACCATGCGGGTGCTGGGGGTCGAACCCGGGTCCTCTGCAAGAGTGGTTGGCGCTCTTAACCGCTAGGCCATCTCTCCAGCCCCCATGGTTAACTTTTAATACATAGCCAAGCCATGACATAAAAACCAGTCCAGAAAATTTTCAACTTATTTATTTTTATTTTAAGTATATGAGTGTTTTGACTGCATGTATGTAAGTGAAACCATGTGTGAGAGGCCAGAAGAGGGCGTCGGATCTCTTGGATAAGAATTATGGACTGTCCTTAGCTGCCATGTGAAGCCACCGCTCCAGCCCCCAGAAAGCTTTTAAAGGTACTGACTGAAATGGCCCATGGCTGAGCATTGTGCTGTGAGGTTCAGCTTGTTACGTGATTGTGAGGCCAACTGGTCATTAGCACTGCACAGGTCTAGAATGCCCAGACATGAACACAGCCAGATCACAGCTGTTTCCATCCGCCAGCAGCATTTGTCCGTGTCCCTGACTCCAGCCGTATACCACTGCTGCGTGAAATGAACAACCTCGCAGAGCCCAACACGCTGACAAACAAAGGCTGCTGGGACTCATTCCATTCAAAGCCTGGTCAGGTGCCTCTTAGTGGTTCGGGAAAGGAGCCTCGAGACTGCACAGCTGTGTCCTCTGCCTCTTCTCGAGCACAGCTAGCCCAGCCACACACCTCTCAAGTGGGGACCAAGGTCCTCACTGAAGCCTGTGGGCCACAGCCTTTTTACCTCTTCATGGTCCACTCATCCCCAGGCCCTGTTTGATGTGTTCATCCTGGAAAGGTCATCATGAGACAATCACCTGCCAGCATTCACCATTAAGTCCTGGAAAAATGACCACCTGGCAAAGGTACCTCAAGAGCAGCTCTCAGTCTCCTTAGAAAGGACCGTGGCCCTGAGGGACAGACTCCCCTAAGGGGCAGACTCCCCTGAGGGGCAGACTCCCCTGAGGGACACTAGGGGCACAGCTAGACTCAGCTGAGCACTGTGCTCTCAGAGGGATCAAAGCCCCTCGCCACATGTGAATTCGGCACTGTCTTCTTTACACGGAGGGCATACCTTCACGTTGGTACCTAGGACATGACCAGAAGAGTGTGCCATGCCAGATGAGGAGCTCAGCTCTCCCCTGTGTAGGGCACAATGCAGCATCACGCCCTGAGTGGGCACAGGCGGTGCACCCCCTGTGGGTCTAAGGTCTTCTCCTGCAGGTCATTTGCCTAGATCTCCCAAAACAACTGCATGGAATTGGCGGGGCAGAAGATCTGAGGGCCCTCGTTTTGTGCTCAGTGCTTGTGGGCAGAGCAGGGCCAAGCACAAGCATCTTGGCCTTTCACAGCACAGACTCTCCCCTCCACATCTTCTCCAAGGCCAACCTCGGTCTCTCCTTCATCAAGAGTCACAAGAACAGGAGTGGGTGGGCACGGGGACACGCCTGGGCACAGGGACACAAATTAGCATGGAAAATGCCTGGGCCCACGCGAGTGCTGCCTTCACCCCCTCCAGTGGCTATAAACATTCATCATTGCTATGACTCGTCCACACTGGTCTGCATAGGGTCAAATGTTTTCTTTATGAAACAGCCTAACCTGGTGGAGGTGCCGCTCATCCAGGCATCTGCTGCTCAGAACCCCATCCCCCTCCCCTCCCCCACTACTGGCTCTCTTGGGAAACTTAGATTTTCTAGGTTTCGAATCTTCTGTTGCTTTTCATCCAGGCAAGAGACAATCTTGTAAAAATAACAACTGTACATCTAAGTGTGCGAGGTTCCCTAAGCCCCATGCTCAAAGCTTTATGTATACAGTATCTCACAGACTCTTCACAAAGAGCCTCCTGTGGGAACTCCCCATGCACCCCGATTTTACAGAGGAGGAAAACAAGCCTCTGAAGTTCGATGCACGTTATGGTCACTGTGATTCGGGAAGCCGGGCTGCAAACCGACACCAATCTATTTCCAAAGCTCCTTTTTCTTTTATTTTCCACCCAAGTTTATAGAGTATTTGGTTTGTTTCTGTGGTTTTGAGGCTGCTGTTACCCTCGACACATCTGGAGGTGTCTTTGTTCATGTCTTATAGTTGATGGATGATGTGCTTTGTCTGCCTTTTCCACTCGTGATGTCTCCGTCACATCCAGCTGTGTTTGGACATTCCAGTTCTCTGTTCAAGCTTCGTCCATCCAGGTTTGCGTGGTAACCATCGTCACTCACGTTGAGTCTATTAGCATTTGAGGCTTGTACGTCTCCTTTATGAACCGGGCTTTTCATCGTTCCACACCATCCCAGGCATCTGCCTTTTCCCTGTTTACAGCCCTTGTCCTGCCTTTGATCTGTCTGACAATCCAGCCACTTCAGTTTTCTCTACTACTATTTTTATTTTTTTCCATTCACTTCACCTTTCCACATACTGATTTTTTTTCAAAGCCAAACACATACTGATATTTAAAGTATTTTTTATTGATACTAGATCATTAAATCTTGCTTTGTTTTTTAATTTGGCGGCCTCTGTCTTTTAAATAGAATATTTACATAAAGGATCTGCAGATTACGGCCCCACAAGTCCAGCTCCCTGGCCAGTTCACTAGATAAAATGTTATTGGCAAGCAGAGTGAGCATGTGTTATGTTGTCTGCCTTTACAGAGCCAAGGTAATTATTACAGAGACTGTGGCCTCAAAGCCTGCAGTGTTTGTGGTCTGCCCAGAAATATCTGCTGATCTCTGATGCAGAGTGTTTGGCCAGTGACCTGGCCTAGATCTACCGTTCGCGGGCACTTCATTGCCCCGGCCTCCATCTGCCTCTGGGCTCAGCATCTCTGGTCTGAGCACTGCCGTGGGTCACTGTTGACTTCATTCCTGCTGCTGGACGGTCAGCCAGCTTTTCATCGGCATCTCCAGGCTCACCTGGTCTACAGTGGACACAGTTCACATGTAAATGGTGTGATGCTTTACACAGACCATAAAGCCTCCCACAGTCTGTGTGCTGCCCCCTTTAATGTTTGTCCTGAACTTCATTTCCACACATGCTTATAACCCATAATGTCTCATCATGGTTTTCAAATGTGGGAAATCAACTATCCTTAAAATAAAAGCTTGGTGCTTTCTCTTTTTTTCTTTTTTTTATATTATTCCAAACTATGCACATATACACTCCACACATAAGTCAAAATTAAAAACTCTGAAAATAAACTATAGGTTGATTCCTAAACACATTTAGAGATTCACATTTTAACAGTAAATTTGCATGCAGGTATAAATAGAATATGACTACATGGGGCTGGAGAGATGGCCTAGTGGTTAAGAGCGCCGACTGCTCTTGCAGAGGACCCGGGTTCGATCCCCAGCACCCACATGGCGGCTGAGAACTGTCTGTAACTCCAATTCCAGGAGAACTCCAGTTCCAGGGGAATCCAACACCCTCTTCTGACCTCCGTGGCATTGCACCACATGGGTGCACAAACCTACATGCAGACAGTACACTCATACACATAAATAAATAAATAAAATAAAGTAAAAGAATATGACTACATATCCTCCATCTATATATGGTAATTACAATGTGTGAGTATAAGTGGTAGGACAATTCTAGAACCCATTTATAGATTCATATTGTAATAGCACAGTTGCATTCAGATACAATGAAATATAATAATAGAGTTGCTCAGTTTTCCTGCCAACTGGGGATTTGGTGTTAGCATCCACAAATGAGGGAAACCATTCACCTTTTTTTTTCCCCTGAGACTGAGTTACTTCACTTAGTATAATTGCTTCAAGTTCCATCCATTTACCAGCAAAGCTCATGATGTCATCTTTCTTTACTGCTGGATAGAACTCCATTGTGTAGATGTACCACATTTTTGTTATCCAGTCATCAGTTGAGGGCCATTTGGGTTAGTTCCAAGTCTTTGCTATTGTGAAGAGAGCTGCAATAAACATAGCTGTGCATGTATCTTTGCGGTAGGATGCGTTTTATGGGTATATACCCAGGAGTGGTATGGCTGGGTCAGGTGGTAGGCTGATTTTGACTTTTTTAAGGGTTCTCCACACTGCTTTCCACAGTGGCTGTACCAGTTTACATTCCCACCAGCAGTGGATGAGTGTTCCCCTTTCCCCACAACCTCTCCAGCATTTGGTGTCTTTTATTTTCTTGATCTTGTCTAGTCTTATTGGAGTGAGATGATACCTTAGTGTGGTTTTAATTTGCATTTCCTTAATTATTGATGATGTTGAACACTTTTTAAGATGTTTCTCAGCCATCTTTGCTTCCTTACTGGTGAAGTCTCTGTTCAGCTCTTTACTCCATCTTTTGAGTGGGTCATTTGTTTTCTTCTTTGTTTTTTAAGTAGCTTATATATTCTGGATGTTAATGCTTTGTTTGATGTATCCTTGGTGAAGGTTTCCTGCCACTCTGTGGGTTTTCTTTTCCCTTCCTTGATTGTTTCTTTAGCTGTACAAAAGCTTTTGAGTTTGATGAGGTCCCACTTGTCAGCTGTTGTCCTTATTTCCTGTGCAGCTGCTGTTTGATTTAGAAAGTCTTTTCCTACACCTACGTCTTGTAGGTTGCTGCCGACTTTTTCTTCTATCACCTTCAGGGTTTCAGGTTTTAGGTTGAGATCTTTGATCCACTTGGAGTTTTTGTACAGGGTGAGAGGTAGGGGTTTAATTTTGCTCTTCTACAAATGGTGATCCAGTTTTGCCAATACCATTTGCTGAAGATGCTATCTTTCCTCCATTGAGCTTTTTTGGCCCCTTTGTCAAATATGAGGTGGCTGAAGTTATATGAGCTCAAGTTTGGATCTTCAATTTTGTTCCATTGGTCAATGGTTCTGGTTTTTTGTCAGTGCCAGGCTGTCTTTATGACTATAGCCCTGTAATATAGCTTGAAGTCTCGTAATGTAATCCCCCCAGTATTGCACTTTTCACTCAGGTTTGCTTTAGCTGTTCGGGGTCTTTTGTTTTTCTATATGAATTTAAGGATTTTTTTTCTAAGTCTGTGAAAAAGCTCATGGGGATTTTGATTGGGATTGCATTGGATCTTTATATTAATTTGGGTAGAATGGACATTATTTTATTATTATTTTTTATATTATTATTTTTTCTAATCCATGAGCATGGGAGGTCTTTCCACCTTTTGATGTCATTTTCAATCTCCTTCAGGGTTTTAAAGTTTATGTTGTAGAGGTCTTTGGTGTCTTTGGTTAGGTTTATTCCTAGGATATAAATGGTTTTTTATATAATTTTTTTTTTGTTTGAGGCTATTGTGATTGGGAAGGTCTCCTTATATTCCTTCTCCAGTTGCTTGTTGTTGGTGTAAAGGAAGGCTACTGATTTTTCTAGGTTTATTTTGTATCCCACCATTTTACTGAAACTTTTGATTGTTTCTAAGAGTTTTCTGGTGGAAAGCTTGGTGCTTTCATTTCTCAATTCTGTCTTGAGTGTGCATGTGTGTATGCACATTCATGTGTGTGTGTGTGTGCACATTTGTGTGTGCGTGCTTAAAGAACTCCACTCTCTCCATTTCTTCTTTATTCGTTCATTCATTTTCTTACTTGTTTAGAGATACAGCCTTGCTATGTTGCCCAGGTCCATGTCAAACTCCCAGGCTAAGTGATGCCTGTCTCAGCCTTCTGCGTGTTGGGACAGCATACATGTGACAGCATACATGGGCTTGTGTGAAGAACTAACACTGAGCACCAGATTCACTTGGCTCTTTTTTACCCAAATCTTTCTTTGTCACACTTTCATTTTTCAAAGAGAGTTTTTCTGAGTAAAGAATTCCAAGTTGAGGGATCTCCCCTCATTCTGTCGTTAGATATCTCCTTTCCTACTTGTCTTCTGCTTAACACCTGGGAACTCTGCCTCTGCCTCCACCCTTCTCTCTCTCTCTCTCTCTCACTCTCTCTCTCTCTCTCTCTCTCTCATACATGTGTGTGCATGTGTGTACATGTGTGTACATGTGTGTGTCTGTTGTTTTTCCTCTGGCCCCACTTAACATTTCCTTTCTGACTTTCAGTATTTGATTATGACGAGCATAAATGTATTTGTCTCTGTGCCCACTGTCATTGGACACTGAACTTTATGGATCTCCTGTTAATTGTCTTCCATGCAGCTTCATCTCTTCCTGTTTCTTCTGTCAGTTCTCTCTCATTTGTGCTCCAAGGTCTCCATGTCCTCTCATGTTGGACCACCTGTGTCAGTCCAGGCTTGGGTACTCCACCCATTTTTATTTATTTAATTTTCTTTCTTTCATAAAATTATCACTAAGGAAGATGGACACATAAGGATAAAATGATAATGATCCAATGTATGAATGTGAATGTTTTTAAAAAACAGGGCCGGAGAGGTGGCCCAGTGGACAGGAGCGCTGGTTGCATAAGCTGAGGAGCTGAGCCTGAGTCCCCAACATGTACCGGAACAGCTGGGCGTGACCATGCACAAGTGTGTAACCCAGAATTGGGAGAAGGTCCCTTGGGCTTGCTGGCTGAGAGCCTGCCTCTAGGTTCAGTGAGGGGCCCTGTTTGAGGGGAAGAAGGTAGGGACTGATAGAGCAGGAGACCTGATCTCCTCCTCCGGCCTCCACATGCACATGGATGCACATGCTTACACACATGAGTGCCCTCACAGCACATACATATTCCACACACACACACACAAACACAGATTCATGATAGGTAGGTAGATGGATAGAGAGATGATAGATAGATGACTAATAGATAACAGATGACAGATTACATAGATAGATAGATGATAGATAATAGATGACAGATTGATTAGATAAATGATAGATAATAGATAGATGACAGATGACAGATAGATAGATAGATAGATAGATAGATAGATAGATAGATAGATAGATAGATAGATTCCATGCACCCTCATATGAAAATAGGTGTCAGATCTCCTCATGCCTGATAAAGCACTATTCCTTCAACACAGCACAAATTCATTGAACTATATACATGATTTGTGGCGTTTTTTTTTTTTCATTTGCTTTCTTTATTATCACCAACATCAAATAATCATGTGGTGAAATTTGGTGTTACTAGTCTGAACCTGACTCAGTTACCCGATCACTGCATTCACGTTTCTTAGGTCATCCACGTCGTGGGAGCCCAGTGGGTGGACAAATAATGAACATCACTGAAGAGCTGTGTGAGCTCCATTGTCCTTCAGAAGGTACATTGTTAATTCCAAGTTCCATGACCTCTTCCTCAAAGATGAATGCGTAAGGATTTTCATCTAGTTTTTTCAGATTCTCACCTTCCTTGGAGTTTTCCTGGCCTTCTTTCTGCTGGTGCCTCTGGGCAGCAATCTTTTCTTGTTTCTGATGACTTTGCTGAGCTTGGGTCCTCTCACTTTTGCAACACTTTATGAACCAGAGTAGGGAAGAGTCCTGACTTCAGCACTGGACTTGGGTGGACCTGAAATCTTTTGCTTCTTCATCAGCTGGGCATTAGTGGAGGATGGGCTACGATCTGCAACAGGCTGCTCTTTTGGTTTCTTTGTGGCCTTTGCCATCCTCAACACTCCCAGTGGTCTCATGATTTGTATATTTTTATTCCCTTAGTCTTTAAATACGAAGTTTATTTTAATTGGATATAGCAGTGTACACCTTTAATCCCAGGATTCAGGGGGCACAGGCAGATGGATCTCTCTGTGAAATCGAGGCCATTCTGGTCTACATATCAAGTTCTAGACCAGCTAGGGCTACAGGGAGACTCTGTCTAAAAATATATTTTGAAAATGAAAAGTAGGGCTAGCAAAATAGCTCAGGGGGTAAACCACTTGCTATGTGAATATGAAAACGCAAGTTTGGATGCCAAGCACCACGTAAATGCCAGGAGTGTATGGTGGGCCATGTAAATGCCGCATAAATGCCAGGAGGGTGCTGTGGGCCATGATCTGTAATCCCAGAACTCAGGAGACAAGAGATCCCAAAAGTGAGTTGGCCAAACTGGTAAATTCTGGGTCAAGTAAGAAACTCTGCCTCAATGGATAGGATGCAGAGAGATGGAGAACTCTCACCTTTTATCTTTCTCAGCCCTGTGGCTGAACTATGTTTGTCTATTTCATGTTATTTTAAACATTCAACTGAAAATCTTAACTGGCCTTTAATTATGATTACGATAGACTCCGGCGCTGCTCTCGTGCAGCTCGCTGTGTTCTGCATGCTTGTTCTGTGCTTCTCTTTTGCACCTTTGTTTTAGAATTACCAGAACATCCTTCGCTGCCGTCTTCCCCTCTAGGTACCTGACTTCATGGCTTGCTGCTCTTGCATTTCACTCCATCCGTGCAACCCTGCCTCCTTAGCCGTGACGTCAGTGCTTCACACGCCTCATTCTCCTTGAGTCTCAGCAGCTTATCTGGCATCAGGCTTCTTCTCAGTAAATTGTAGTTTCTGACTCCCAACCCCTCCTCTTTGTAAGAAATTGATGCTGAGCCAGCCATCTTTCCTTTAGATCTTTGAAACTATCTAAGTCGTATTTTATAAGCTGGCTGCCAATCGTGTTCATTTTCTGTAGTAGAATGGATTTGGTCACTTGCCAGCAATGAAATTGCGTCCTTCCTTATGTCCTAGATGGGCCATGTAGTTAACCGCACCCAGGGCTAATGATCACTTGGTGTCCAGAGCTCTGGCTCATAGGTCTTATGAATGGCCTAGCGGCGAGGCATTCTGCCCTCTGCCTTGACTAGATGGGGTGAAGATGCACCAGCTCCATGACCACAGAGTTGTTGTTGGGATACCCACTCACACCACTTCCCTCCCTAGCCTGGGAGCTGGAGAGGAGCAGAGGGCTTTGTTCACTTTGCTTCTGAACACAAAGAGAAGCACCTTCCATGAATGGAGATGGGTACCACAGCATATATAAGATGAGAGAGAAGAAGTACAACCAGGCCCTGTGGGTTCCCCAGAGAGGCTCTCAGCCTTGTTTCTAGAATTTTCTTTTTGCTTCCTGGAGCATGTCCTGCTTGCTGCTCCTTGACATCTGTTGGCAGATGATGTGCTTGTCCCTGACTGCGAGGTTCATTCTAATAATACGTCATCTTCTGTACATTGTTTACTCACTGAAAATTAAGATGGGTATTTGGAGATGATCGGAGATTCGCCAGCAGCTGTGAGAAATACCCAGAGCACCCACATCCCCTCTGCCTGCCCTGTCCCCTGCTGGAAACAGCTCCCAGAGCTGGAGGACAGACCCCAGTGGACAGTGGACCACCCACTGATCTTACTCAGATTGCCTGTTTTTCTTGTACTCTGTGTGTATGTGTGTGTGTGTGTGTGTGTGTGCACATGTGGGTATGCATGTGTTAAGGTGTGTGCACAACCACATGCATTTGTTTTGTGTTTGTATATGCATGTGCATACATGTGTGTACATGTCCTTGTGTGTTTGTGTACATGTGTTCCTGTGTGTACATTTTTAGACATGTGCATGTTTGAATTTGTGTGCACACATGGACATGTATACATTTGCACAGTACGTGTGTGTGTGTGTGTCTGTATATATGTATATTTAGTGCTGTGCAATCTTATCATCTGTGTAGGGCCATTTGAGTCCAGCCTGCTCCTGTTTTGTGGTGTCACTCTGCCACACGTGAAGGTGGTTGCACTAACCTCATCCACCGAATTACAGGGAAAAGGGAAGATGCAAGACAGCCTCCAGCAGCTGTCCTAAACCTTGGGGCCAAAGGCTGATAACCTTTCCTCTGCCCACCAGTCTCATCTAACGTTTACACCAGGCAATGCCCTATTGGCACTCCCAGATCCTCCAGGCTGCTGCCTGCTAGGCGCTCTACATTCCAATATGCCAGACTGTCACCTGATAGGTGTTCTACAGTCTAATATGCCAGACTGTCGCCTGATAGGTGCTCTACAGTCTAATATGCCAGACTGTGGCCTGATAGGCGCTCTACAGTCTAATATGCCAGACTGTGGCCTGATAGGCACTGTACAGTCTAATTCCCGCCCGGGCACTCACCATACATCACAGCTGGCAACCTGATAGGTCTCCTTCCAGCCCCACACTACCTTCCCAGGTTGGTGGTCTGCTGGACCGCCATCCAACCCACTGGTCACAACTACACAAGACCGATGGGCTAATTTTACATGCACAAAATAACAGCCGGGAGTCCCTGACTGATGGTAGTCACAGCATTCTGTTTTTATACCCAGAGTGACATCATATCTCAGGGCCCGGTTTCAGCCCCGTGCCTCATGTTCCATAACATCATGAGTACTTGTCAATGCCTTTGATCCCAAGGAGCCACAGGCTTGCTAATGCACAGGCAAATCCTGCCTAAGGTCAGGTTTCAGTGTAAACAGACTAGCAGGTGATTTAGCACAGAAGAAGCCATAGGTGGCCTCCTTTTTCCCTATACTGTTTGGCCGTCCTACCCCCCAAAATCCCTGTGTGTTGGAAACTTTGTCCCCAGTGTGGTATCTGAGAAGTGAGGCCTCCTGGGAGTGTTTGGAGCAGAGCCCTCAGGAATAGATAATGGTGGCTTACTCTCTGCCCTTTGCTACCTGCCTGCATGGGACAGGGCAGCAAAGATGCCCTCAGAGATTCTGTCCCCTTCATTGTAGACTTCTCAGCCTTCATAACTATAAGCCAAGAAAGCTCTATTGGTTATAAGTTACCTCTCTGTGGTAGTGTCACAGCAGAGCAAAGTAGACTGAGAGCAGCTGGAGAGATGGCTCAGAGGTTAAGAGCCCTGGCTCTTAACCTTGCAGAGGCCCAGGTTTGGTTCCCAGAACCCACAGAGCATCCAGTTCCAAGGAATCCAACAGTCAGTGGGCATTGTAAAACATGAGTGCACTTACATGCAGGAAATACACTCATGCACATAAATTAAAATACAAATAAATAAAATGTAAAGAATAACAGAGAAGACAATCCATGACCAAGACGTAGAGGCCTGCCAAGGGGCTTCAGAGGCATCTTCTACAGCCCAGACTCCCTCCGCCCCCTCACCTCCTCCCCCCACTACTTTCCATCCTCCATCTCCCACCCTCAACTCCCCCCAAACCCTGGAAGCCATCACTAAAAGTTTGTCATCTCAAAATGTTCTACATCAGAATCACAGAGCAGGTAGCCTTCTATGCTTGGCTTTCCATTTACCGAATCTTTTTGGTTTCCACCCCAGTTGTTCCATGTATGTTCCATGCCTCACCCGTTCCTTGGGTCGCTAAGTAGTGCTCTATGGCCAATGCCCAGAGATGGGCTTTGTCTGTATGTGGGCATCCTGTTGGTTCCAGCCCGAGGCTATGACAGTTGAAGCTTCTGTGATCATTTATGTTCAGGTTTACATGAGAGTAAGTTTTCACTTCTGTGGGATGTCTTACAAATTTGGGTTCTTCAGTGTCTTCTGGACATGACAGGACCACTGCACCCACGAACTCACAGCAGCCGCTGCCCGCACAAGACCTCCATGAGATCAGGCCAGTCAGCATCCAACATGGAAGATGGGGGACTTAGCAGCCCCCATCCCCTCAGCTGAGGAGTTGAGAGCTGACTGCTTCTCCAGGAGAGTCAGTTTTCTTGAAGGCTGTGGCCCTGGTGTGTGGACCAATACACACCCCCACCACCACCCAGGAGTAAACGGACAGCAAAAATTGGACTCTCTGAAGTAAATAAAAAAACAGAACATAAAGTTGGGAGGATGTCGAGGAGGCTGGAGCTTTGAGGAGTTAGGGGGAGGAATAAGCCAAATATGATCAAAACAAGTCATTTGCATGTTCAAAATTCTCAAAAGAATAAAAAAATATTTAAAAATCATATCTAGGACTATAAGGGAAAACAAAAGACATCAAATTACTAACTATGGAAAAAAAGAATTCAGTTTCCAAGTCATACAGTGATCCCACATTTAGTTTCTTAAAGGAACTCCATATCCTCCATTACCCTCCCCCGCTCACTCCCCACCAGCCCACCCTCCCTCTGCCTCCTCCCCAGGGTCTCCTCTTGTCATCTTTAGGTGTTCTAACAGGAGCTGCACTAGGCATGAGCGTGCCGTAACAAAATGCCAGAGACCAAGTGGCTTATCAGTCACTGCAGCTTCCTGCTTGGAGTTCTGGAGGCTGCAGGTGCATGGTCAGCTGCCACCGCAGTCAGCTCTGGGTGGAGGCTTCCAGCTGTCAGCAGAGCACAGAAGAAAGAAGCAAGCTCTCTCCTGATAGGGCAAGGATATCATTCATGAGGCTGTGTGCCTCACCAGCTCAGGCTGTCCTAACCTAACCATCTGCCAACATTACACCTTCTGGTGCCATCATGCCACAGAGGAAGGCAGGGGGCAGTGTTTCAACACGGGAACTCAGGCCACAGGGTGCTATGTGGTCCAGGGGTATTTCCAAAGCCACCTCCCCTGCCCCAAGCAGAGCTCAGGTCCAAGAGAAGCCATTTTCCCCTGGAATCAACGTCCCAGTTTTGTTATCCCAAATGCTTCACTGGCTTTTATTGCTGTCTTCTTTTTTCTAAGAAAGTTATCCAACCTTTGCTTAGAAGCAGGGCTATTCAGAAGGACTTGGGGTCCTTTATTGCCTGTGCTTAAATGAATGTCAGCAGCTGAGTAATCACTAGAGGCAGCAAGCTTGGTTCTCCTGGGAGGGAGCTTACAATGTTAATGTTGGATTTTTTTTTTAATTTATTTTTGTATGTGTATGAATGTATTGTCTGCATACAGGTCTGTGCACCCGTGTCATGCAATGCCGCGGAGGTCAGAAGAGGGTCTTGGATTCCCCTGGAACTGGAGTTCTCCTGAAATTGGAGTTACAGACGGTTCTTAGCCGCCATGTGGGTGCTGGGGATCGAACCCGGGTCCTCTGCAAGAGCGTCGGTGCTCTTAACTGCTAGGCTATCTCTCCAGCCCCTAATGTTGGATTTAATTGGAGCTTCCCCGGTATTAGAAGGAACCTTCCAGAGAGCTCCGGGAGATGAGGAAGTGGTGGAAGATGGCACAGGCCTGCCTGGCGACAGTCAGCCCTGCCTGGAGACAGTCAGCCCTGCCAGATGCTCTCTAGAAATATGGCTTCCACACAGTCACAAGTGGGCAAGATAAGGCCACTGCCCCTGACCTCAATGCTCGCAACATTGTGTGGAGTAGTCAGTTCCTCTCTCCAGGGAATGCTGTAGGGTTGAGCTTGGCAGATTCACATAGAACAATTCTAAATTGGGTTGGCTTGAGTGCTGGGGTCACCTGTGGTCCCCTGTCTGCCAGGGGATGATCAGAACTTACAGATGTGTTCCCTGGAAACTTCCAATGTTCCTGTGCAGAAGAGACTTGTGGTTGGGCATATCAAGCTAGGTATCAGGAAGCCTGAGTTCCCATCAGTCTTTATCACTAACAGAGTTCTGGGGCCAGAGACCTGGCCCAAAGATTCCCCTCACCTGAAACATGAGGAGAGTGGAGGCTAATCCTTAGAACAGTAGCACTTACACCTGTCCTGTGAACGGCCAATAATATGTGATCACTAACAACAGGAAAATACAACTTCAGAACTCACTGAGACCTATCCTATGTGTGAGATTCATATTCATTTCAAACATATTTAATGCTACACCTCACCTTCCTGGAAATACTGTGCAGCAGAGGCAGCCATATGCCTGTATATCCCAAACCTAATTGGCTATCGGCTCTCTCCTTGGAGGAATAACCCATGGCTGATGCCACAAGCTTACATCCTCTACAGGTTAGGAGATGTTATAAGCCACAGTAAGACCCTGTCATATTTAACAGGAAAAAATGTAATTCATGGATTAACATATCATCCAAACATATGTGTCTATACCAAAGTAACCAACCATAACTATTAGTGCTGTTTAAATACCTATATATCTAATTGCATGTGCTTCATTAGTAGGATCGAAAAGTTATTCCTGGACAAACTGTCAGCCCATGAAAGGAAACAGCCAGAATTGACCAGAGTCCAAGACAACAGCTCCAGAGAGAGTGGACTGTTTTGCTTCTCATCCACCTGTGCCCCTTTTCTAAGTCTAGGGAACAATCTGCGGAAGAGGGGGCGTGGTAGAATGTAAGGGCTGCGATCGGGGTGAAGGGTGAAACTACAGCAATGTAGTCTGGACACTTATTTGATCAACTTGATTGAACATACAACCCCTCACCCCCCGCTGGATGGTGGGGCTGTGGGGGTTTGGGCACAATAGCCTGCAAATTGGTTTCATATGAAGGATGCTTGTACTCATGGATCATCACTTATAGCTAAAAAATGAAAAAAAAACTGAGAGAAAGATGCAGGACAGTTATGGCAAAATGCATGATCTGGGATGGGGTGGGGATAGGGGGAAGGGAAAGGGAAATATGCCTGAACTGAATTGGAAAATGATGTATGAAATGCACAAAGCATCAATAAAAAAAAATAAGTCTCACTGTATAGAAATTACTGAAGAATTTTCTGAAGACAATGAACAAATTGTCAATTGTTTCTAAATCTTAGGAAATATTTAAATGAAGAGCAAAATAAATTTAATAAGTCTGAAAAAAAATCAAACATATTTAAATCTTACTGAATGACTCTTAATCATATATTGAACTTTAAAATATTACAATCCGTTCCCTCACTGCCTTTTGTGCTGAATGTATGTATGCTTGATATATGGCCTGGTTAGTTTTATCTGTCAAAGGCACAGCCTACGGCCCCCTGAGAAGGGAGTCCTGTTCAGGGGTTGTGCAGATCAGATTGCCCTGTGTGCATGTCTGTGGTGGATTGTCTTGATTATTCGTTGATGAAGGGGGCCCAGCCCACTATGGGCAGTGTGGTTTTCTGGGCAGGGGACCCTGCTGAGCTTAAGTCCCTGCGAGCCAGCAAGCAACACTCGCCCCACAGCTTTTGCTTCAAGTCCCTGCTCAAGTTCCTACCCTTGGCCTCCTCCACTGACCTGGAATTAAAAACCAAATCAGCCCTCTCCTCTTGTCTGCCTTTGGTCAGTGTGTTCTAACGCAGCAATGCAAATTAAACTAGAACCTCATGTGTCACAGTAGCTCTGAGTGTAGGATTCAGCAGCGTTAAGCACATTCATACACTATGTGACATCACCATCCATAAATAGACTGTTTGACCACCGCAGTGGGAACTCTGTAGGCATTAATCAGTAACTCTCCCTTACCCTGCCTCAGCCCCAGGTACTAATCCAGACATTGCTTTTTAAGAAGTATTTTTGTGTGTATGTATACACTTGTGTGGCGGAGTGTGCACACTGGAAGCACCAAGCCCCAGTATCCTCCTATCTCCATCTCTAATGAAGCTGGAGTCAGTGTGTGCATGGGCTGCCTGGCTTGCTGCCCGAGTGCCAGGATCTGAACTCTCACCTTCATGATCATGCAGCAAATGCTCTTAACCAGGAAGCCATATCTCCAGCCCCCAAGTGCTGGTGTTGGTCTTCTGTAAATGTGATAACTGTGCCCACTGTGCTCCACATTCAGGCAGAATCACATACTGCTCATGGTTCTGTAACTGCTTTAGTCTTAGTGTGACATACCCTCTGGGTTTTCTTTCCAATCTTTCCTCCCTCCCTCCATGGCTCCCTCTCTCCCTCCTTTCTTCCTTCCCTTCCTTCCCGTCTTTTTGTCTTTTTGTCTCTCAATGTTCGTAGAGATTGAGCCTCGGCCCGCACGCCTTCTATCTGAATGTGCATGCTCTACCACAAAGCTGTACCAACCCTGACTTCAGTTTTAAGGGCAGCTTCTCCCCAAAGAGATTTTTGCAGATGGGCTGGCAGCTACCTGAGCTACAGGTAAAGCCACACAGAGGTCCTTGATTTGGCCTCATTGGAGCCAGGAGTTTGTGCAAGAGTCAGTGCATCAGAATTTAGAAGCCTTGTGCCTTTCTCAGGCCAGGAAGCTGTTCTCACGACCAGCATTCATCCATCTGAAGGCCTCAGGCCTTCGTACAGTCTCTCTGTGAAACCTCCAGATAGGCAGTCCAAGCTGATTTCCCAAGTGTCCCTGGCTCTGAATGCTTATGAGCTCCCAGCAGCTGTCGAATGAGCTCAGCTCTTCTTCCACCACCAACCCCCTCCCCCGAGACCTTAACGCAAGCCCTGGGCGACACTGGGCACCTTCGCTTTTCTGAACTAATCCTGAGGCTCCCTGTGCCCTTCCAAAATTGAATTCAGTTCCTGGATATCCACAGGGAATTGGTTCTGAGTTCTCAGGATAAAATCCCTAGAGGCCAATATCTCCAACTTACAATGGTGCTGGAGAAGTTTTAGATAACCTTCGTACCGCCTGCTGTGTACTTAAGTCACTGCGATGGTTAATTTGAATTGTCAACTTGACACATCTAGAATCACCTGGGAGGGCTTCTCAATAAAGGACTGTCAGTTCAGTTTGTCCTGTGGGTGTGTCCACAGGGACTGTCTTACATTAATTGCTGTGTGGAGACCACCGAAGTGGGGAGCACTGCTCCCTAGCTCTGGGTCCTGAACTGCGTAGAGAAGCCAGCTGAGCAGTAAGTGTGCGTGCACTAATTCTCTCTCTGCTCTTCTCTGTGGACATGACCAGCTGCTGCAAATTCCTTACTCGACTCTCCACACGGGGATGGACTCTAACCTAGAATCATAAGCTGAATAATCCCTTTCACCTTTAAAGTTGCTTTTGGGGGAGATATTTTATCATCACAACATTAAATGAAGCTAGTCCAATCTCAACCTGCAGTGCTTATGTGCTTATTGTGCTGCTGTGCACGTTGTTGTTATACCGTATTATCTAGAGTCACAACAGAGACCAGCTGTACATTTGGCCCAGACACCAACTTCCATCAAGTGTTTTCTGCTTGCAGTCATTGGACATGTGGTTGTGGAACCTGCTGAGATAAAGGGCTGGCTGCTCTGTCTGCTGCAAACAGTTCTCAATTATCTATGAAGTTATGATTTAAAGAAAGTTCTAAAACTCCCTTTGTTCTTAAGTTGAAAGAGGGTCCAGTTCAAAAGAACATGAGAAGGAATCTAAAGCAGAAACCCATGGGGTTGTGGGGTTGGAAGGAAGGAGGCTGGCGGGAGACGACCGGCATGTGAAAGATTCTTCTTTCTGACTCCTGGGCAGCAGTGGGCTCTCTGCCTCCAAATAGGACAAATTGGAGCAGATTCTTTTAACTAGAAGTGGGTTCTAGTCACTAAGGGAGGGAGGTAAGCTCAAGCACATGGCCCTGGGCATGGACACAACCTCAGTAGGGGTCACCTTGATATAGCCAAGGGTAGGTTACCGAATGTCAAGTATGTCTTCACATTCGAAAAAAGCAAATGCATAAATTCCATCATTTTATCTCCAATGTTATTTCAAAGGCTGGAGACATGGCTTAGTGCCCGTCTCATTACGCAGCCTTGGGTTCTACCCCCAGCACCACAGTAAATATGTATTATTCGAGGGGCTGGAAGAATAGCTCAGGCACTAAGTACTCACCTTGCAAGGACCTGAGTCCAACCCCCAAAACCATGTGACAATAGCAGGCGTGGTGGCACGCACTTGTGATCCCAGCACTGAGGAGGTGGCGGCACACACTTGTGATCCCAGCAGTGAGGAGGTGGTGGCACACACTTGTGATCCCAGCACTGAGGAGGTGGCGGCACACACTTGTGATCCCAGCAGTGAGGAGGTGGTGGCACACACTTGTGATCCCAGCACTGAGGAGGTGGCGGCACACGCTTGATACAAGTCTACTGTCGATTGTTACATCTCAGAATTCGTTTTAAGAAGGCTCATACTGGGGCTGGAGAGATGGCCTAGCGGTTAAGAGCGCCGACCGCTCTTACAGAGGACCCGGGTTCGATCCCCAGCACCCACATGGCGGCCGAGAGCCGTCTGAAACTCCAATTCCAGGAGAACTCCAGTTCCAGGGGAATCCGAGACCCTTTTCTGACCTCCGAGGCATTGCACGACACAGGTGCACAGACCTGCATGCAGACAGTACATTGGTACACATACAGAAATAAATAAATAAAATAAAATAATAAATAATAATAATAATAATAAAGAAGGCTCATACTGGGTGTGGTGGCACATGCCTTTAATCCTAGCATTTGGGAGCCAGAGGCAGGCGGATCTTTGTGAGTTCAAGGCCAGCCTGTTCTACAGAGCAAGTTCCAGTACAGCTGGGGCTACAGGGAGAGCCTATCTCGAAAAGACCAAACAAAGAAAAAAGAAAAACAAAAGGCTCATAAGCTTAGCCCGTGACCTGCAGCGTGAACTCATGTTCCCCACACGGGAGTTTGTTTGGAGGGTCTGGCACTCTGTGTTTAGAACAGGACAGCTGAGCTGTGAGGCAGGAGCAGCAGGAAGAAGAGATCTTGACTCCCACGTGGGCCTCGTGGAGCTTTGGAGCCTAATAGTCTGCTCACTCTCTGTCTTCGAATTACCTCGAGAGGCATGCAGCCTGACTGGAAAACGTCCTATTGGACGGTCAGGGAACAAAGAGCCATTTAGTAAGATTTCTTAACCAAACTGAAGTCAGCCTTATGTCTGTTGTATTCTGACATCCGTGAGTCTGTGGGTTTCTCTGCTTACCATAGCCCCTGCCTCTTGGTGATGGCCCAGTGGACTTTTCCGGGGGAGATGGACAGATGTATGTGCCTGTATTTTAGATGTTAATTTGAAAGAAAGTAGTTAGGCCTGCTGCCTACTTCTACATCCTTCCTCCTAGGAAACAACAAACCATTCTCAAAAGAAGCTTAAGAAAAACTGAAGCCCCAGTCTGGAAGACAGGTTGGCAGAAGAGAGAGTGCTTAACAATGCACTATGTCATAGAGACACCCTTCAGTTTCTCAAGGAAAAGAAAACTGACCTAGAGTGACCTCAGTAAGGAAGGAGAGGGACCTATTAAGTTGATAAGCCCAAGTTTGAGTGACCTAGCCCTGAGCTGGGGTACCTTCTTGACCAGACAACCCAGTGCTGGGGACCTCCCTAACCAACCAGCCCAGAACTATGGGTCCTACCTAACCAATCAGTGCAGAGCTGAGAGACTTTGCTAACCAGCCAGCCCAGAGCTAGGAGACCTCTCTAACCATCCAGCCCAGAGCTCAGATGGCACAATCTACTTTGCCATCATTTTTTAAATCTTACTTTACTGATGTAGAAGCTAACAGCCACAGTTCCTGGTGTGCTCAGACCTGTGTTGCTGTAGAAGACAGGATTGCCCCCTCCCTACCATGCTGGGGGCAGGAATGGAGAGGAATTCCCGCAGAGTTGAGAACTCACCCCACATCTTCCCCTGATAAAGCTATCCTGTGTGTGATTTCATTCAAACTGACTAATCATATAACTCAGTGCTGTAAGCATCCAGTGCTGTAAGCGTCCAGTGCTGTAAGCGTCCAGTGCTGTAAGCGTCCAGTGCTGTAAGCATCCAGTGCTGTAAGCATCCCCATTTCAGAGGAGAAAACTGAAACCCAGAGCATATCTGCCCAAGGTTGAACAACCACACTGTGGCTCCGCCAAGAGGTGACTCCTCACCAGTGCCACTGACTGTGACCCTGTATCTCTCATAGCATTTGCATTCCATGTTCCTGGCTCCTATAATTTAGACACTTTATTTTACTTTATTTAATATTATTTGGGGCTGGAGAGATGGCTCACCAGTTAAGAGCATTGGCTGCTCTTGCAGAGGATCCAGGTTCAATTCCCAGCACCCACATAGCAACTAACAACCACCCATAACTCCAGTTCCAGGGGAATCCAGTGCCCTCTTCTGGCCTCCAAGGGGATTGCATGACATACACATTAAATAAAAATAACAAAATATTTTAATATTTATTTTCATGTGTATGAGTGTGTTGCCTACGTGCATGTGTGTGCACATGTCATGGAGTTCCCATGTAAACCAGAAGAGGGTGACTGATCCCCTAGAACAGGAGTTACAGACAGTTGTTAGCTGACACATGGATGCTAGGAACTGAACCGTGGTCCTCTGCATGAGCAGCCAGTGCTCTTAACCATTTAGCCATCTCTCTGGCCCATATTTATTTTCAAAGCAGCTGAAGCCTCTCATGTTCCTTAGTGCCCATTTGTCCTAAGCAGGGATGCTGGAGGAATCCAGACTTGATAGGCTACTTACATTTATCCCATCATATATAAAAATCAGTGGTGAATTATGGTCAGGAGCAAGCTGTGGGAGAAAAACCACAGCAGCCCCCGGTGATGGGAACCCACTGTGGAACTTGACCATGTGCCCGTGTGGCTGGGGAGGGGCCAAGAAACTCATAGCATGGAAGGTAAGAGACCCTGCCAGAGCCTCGATATCCTTCAAGGGCAGACCTGGCTGCAGAGGATCAACAGCAGCCAGGGTCCAGTGATTTGTCTTGAGTGCATTTCCATGTAGGAATTCAGATTACGATTGAGTAGAAATGCAATGGTATGTATGTTATACATAGAAGAAAGGTCTTCTGTGCCACCACCCACCAGATCTCAGAACACAGATCTAGTTACTCAACCTCTCTCAGCCATGATGAGGCCTAGCACCGTGGTCTTCAGAAGTTCAGGCTATTTATAAGTGGAGCAGAACTGTAAATCAGAGACTGGGACAGAGGTCCTCAAGTGTGGCCACGCTCACCAGGGCCCTTGCTAAAGCACCCATCCAGCTCATCTAAGTTCAGAGTCCAAGCTGCCCCCCGCCCTGGACTCTGGGAGGAAGTCTGGGGTGGAGCCAGAATCAGCACGTCTAGCAAGCTCACTGGATGATGTGACACAAGCCAGGCTTCTGAGGACCATCCCCGAGAACTGTGCAGCAGCCCCAGCTCCCTGAGGAGCCCCACGTCGTCCTCTACAACTCCTCGAGCCGGTGTTTTTAGCTCTGAGAGAAGTTGAGAAGAATTGGGCACCTCAGTTGAGACACAGAGTATCTGTCTGAAGTGTTCCCCGGGGTCAGGGAAGCAAGCAGACAATAGGCCCCTGGAGGCTGATGGCCTCTACCACCAGAGCAATCTGAACGTGGAGGAGGCGGAGGCGGGCTCTGAATGTTCCCATCCCCTCTCCCACCTAGCCCTGCTTTAAAATTTGTCTCTATGGAAAACAAGCTGCTATTCCTCAGGGATTGTCAGAAGCGGAAGGTACAAAAGGACCGTGGGGTTTAGAACACAAACAGCACAGCAGCAGGCTGGAAATGGCAGTCTGTGGTCTTCACGAGTGGGCTGCATGTATCTCTCCACTAGAAGGGAATGCCCCTAGCTGAGTGACTTGTCTTCACCTTTGGCACTGTCTCTAGAACCTGCTCTGTGGGGAAATTATGCTAAAGATAGTAGTGAGTGCTCCATGACAGCCAAGGGAGCACTCCACCCCAGCCGCTCCTCCCGTTTCCACACCGCTGTTCCCACAGCTTTGTCCTCAGGGCTGAGCCAAATACCAGAGAGTGCTTTTTTTTTTACAGTGTAGAATACACTTTATTTTTTTTTTATTTTATTTTAAGTTGAATTTTAGAGTACACATAGCATCAAAGTAACATAAGTTAAACTTGTGATATCAAAAAATGCATTAAGATACAGTGACGCTTTAACATGGAAATTCCATTTTTTTCTCCAACTTGCATTGCATGCACACACACACACGCACACACACACACACACACACACACACACACACACACACACGGAGGGTGGGGGAGCTCGACTTGGAGGACTGACAGTGGAAGTCCTATCCAGATGGCTCGGCCCAATGTTTTCAAGACTCCCTTTCCCCAGGTGTTAGTCAGCTCTGCCCCTGAACTTTAAAACTTGTTTACATCTGTTTGCCTTGGCCTCTGGGAGCTGTGTGTTCAATCGATGACTTCTCCTAGCAACCATGCTATGAGTTGGAAACCTGCTGAGGTGTGTCTGTGATGTGCCTGTTGCCTGTACTAATGGGGTCCATGGTCATTGTCAGTTTTTACAAACCCACAGATGGCCATTAACTGAGGCGATTCAAGATGTGCTTCTAATGGTTGGCCAGAAGATTCCAGCCCTCGGGCATGTTTGCTGTCTAGTTGATTAAGCCACTAAGTTTTCTAGGATCCATTCAGAGCCAAGGCTCAAGCCTCCCCTCTGTTCACATGTCTTCATCCTCTGGGAGGCAGCCAAAGCCAGGAAAAGCGCCCTCAAAACTATGCAAAGAGGTGTGTCTCTACCAAATCCTCTCATCATCCCCCGCCCAGGGAACGGTGTCTGCAGCAGAGCAGCCATGTGTTCTAGGACTCTGTGAAGGTCGCTCTAGGTATGTACAAAGGCACTGGGGCATACTCAAGAGGCTGTACACTGGGGAAACATGAACCGTCAGGATGCAGATCAAGGGGAGAGGCAGACACAACATCCTTGGAACCTAGTGAGACTCACACAGAAAACAAACGTGAGGGAGGACCAGAACAGAGCATTGAACCTGTTCCTGCTAGGGAGACAGTGGCCCTCTGGGGAGGTGTGCCGGGGTGCTGAGTTCCCTCGTGTAAAGCAGCTCTTTGCTCAGTGGGCAGAGTCATACACATCCTGCAGACAGTGGCTCCCAGACGATTTGTACCTGTGTGATCCTAGAACCTTCTCTGATCACTGATGGATGAGAAACCTGTCCCAGAGGACTTGGGTCAAGCTAAAGTGATCTTGGATTCGGCATGGTTTTCCAGTGTGCGTGGATGGCTTGCAGTTAAGGATTCCCTGTGGGTGTTAGCAGAGAGTGCACACTGGTGATGGATCTGGCTTTGTGTCCTGAAACTGAGTTGCAGGGACCTCTGAGCCACTTTAGCAGAGACCATGGCTCTTCATTAAAATGTGGTGTTGAGGGGCTGGAGAGATGGCCTAGCGGTTAAGAGCGCCGACCGCTCTTGCAGAGGACCCGGGTTCGATCCCCAGCACCCACATGGCGGCTGAGAGCCGTCTGAAACTCCAACTCCAGGAGAGCTCCAGCTCCAGGGGAATCCGACGCCCACTTCTGACCTCCGCGGCATTGCACGACACGGGTGCACAGACTTGCATGCAGACAATACATTCGTACACATACAGAAATAAAATAAAATTAAAAAAAAAAAAATTTAAAATGTGGTGTTGGTATCTGAGAGCCCTGGGGTTCTTTGCAGAGAATCTCACTTTGGGGTATTTGGGGAATGTTGCTGATGCTGACGCCCTAAGAAGCTGTAGTCACCAGCACTGACCAGAAACACATGCTCCTGAAAATGTGCTCAGGGGACAGTGCGTTAGACCTGCGGAGACCTTCAGCCCTTCTCTGTGCTAGAACTCATGAACTTATGGTCGTGCCGTGCTATGGAAGTGGGGTGTACATGCTGGCCCTGTGTTGGCAGCTGCTTGGCTCCATCAGGATAATCTGGGAGACCTTTCATAGGAGATTTTCAATAATAAAAATTTACGCATCACTTTTGGATCTGTTCCAAAAAGGGGAGAGGCCAAACACACAGACAGACAGACAGAGACACACACAGACACACACAGATATACAAACACACAGACACACTGATACATACACACACACTCTGAATATAGACACCAATGGACAGACACACACATATATATAGACACATATACAGGTAATTACAGAGACACATATTGGCGCGCACGCACACACACACACACACACACACACACACACACGCGCATCCACACAAAGCAGGCCCTTTCTTCAAATGAAGCCATGAGGAGAGGCGACTGTATTGGACATCCCCACTGTGAACTGAAGAGGCCCTGGGCAGGGTGTTTAATTTAGCCCTATTTCACAAACCTGTTATTCCAGAAACATCTAAGAACTTAAGAATTCCATTGATTTTATATTGACTTTGGATACAAAAGAGTCACATTTCTCAAAAGACAAACAACTGTGCAGTGCTTGAGTTCGTCCCATCCAGGACATGTTTTGACAAGCAGGTGGTATCCATGGGTGTGTGGTATTGACATTACTTCCTATGTCACCTGCTGTGGCTAGACGTGATACCTTTCATCAGTTAGATTCTGACCATTGTGCACACAGTGTCCAGGGCTCCCTCTGGCCCTTCATGAGTCGAGGCACGTGCATGCCATGGGGAAGGGGTGTTACATACCCTGCACAGCACACAGCAGCAGTCCTCACCTCCACAGTGCTTCAGATCTGCCCTGAGCATCTGTGGAAGCAGATTCCTGGGCCACCTGCTCTTATCCAATGGTCTTTCCAACAAGTTCCAAGCAGTGTGGGATTGGGTGAGGACTCTATTTGGTGGGTGATGATAGGGCACTGAAGCCTGGGTGACACACATCAGTAAGTTGCTGTCTCAAACCTCTGGAGATTGAAATCTGAAGTCACGGTTGTCATGAGTTCTCCTTATACCTCTAGATTCATCCCTGAGTCCTCCTTACACCTGTAGATGCATCCCTGAGTCCTCCTTACACCTGTAGATGCATCCCTGAGTCCTCCTTACACCTTAGATGTGTCCCTGAGTCCTCCTTACATGTTAGATGTGTCCCTGAGTCCTCCTTACACCTGTAGATGCATCCCTGAGTCCTCCTTACACCTTAGATGTGTCCCTGAGTCCTCCTTACACCTGTAGATGCATCCCAGAGTCCTCCTTATGTCTGTAGATGTTTCCCTGAGTCCTCCTTACACCTGAAGATGCCTCCCTGAGTCCTCCTTACACTTGTAGATGCATCCCTGAGTCCTCCTTACACCTGTAGATGGGTCCCTGAGTCCTCCTTACACCTGTAGATGGGTCCCTGAGTCCTCCTTACACATTAGATGTGTCCCTGTGTTCTCCTTACACTTTAGATGCGTCCCTGAGTCCCCGTTACACCTTAGATGTGTCCCTGAGTCCTCCTTACACTTGTAGATGCATCCCTGAGTCCTTCTTACACCTGTAGATGCATCCCTGAGTCCTCCTTACACCTGCAGTTGTGTCCCTGAGTCCTCCCATTTCCCATCACACTGTCCTCCTCAGCACTTGCCTGTGTCTTTGTCCCTTTGTGTTGGAGGTGGGTATATGTGACACAACACTTGTGTGGAGGTCAGAGGACAACCTTGGGTGTCATTCCCCACCTCCCACCCCGTGTGACAAATGGTCTCCATTCTTTGAAGCTGTATGTGTCGGGGTAGCTGGCCTACAGGCTTCTCTCTCTCTCCACATCTTACCTACTGTAGGAATGCTGTGGTTCAGACATGCACTGCTACATCTGGCTCTATATGGGTTCTGGGGACACAACTCAGGTCCTTGTGCTTGCTTGCAAGGCAAGCTTTTTTTCAATGTATATTTTTATTGAAATTTTGTGGATTTCATGCAATGCATCTTAATCATATTTAGACCCTCCTCCACTGTCCACACCCCTCCAGAGCCTCTTCCTTCCCACCAGATTTCATGCATTCTGTCATATAGGTTAAAGTCTCTTGAATCAATTTTGTATAGCCAGATGTCCCTCAGTGTGAGTCCATCCACTGCAGTGTACTCAGTACCACTGAGCCTTCTCTGAAACTCACTCTGTCTTTTCCAGTATGCTGTCCATTTTGGTATTCACTAATACTTTCTTATCTCCTAGACTTTATTAAGTGAGCCACTTCATTGGTTCCTTGGTTTGGATATTGACAGTACCTTTCTCCAATGCACTGCACACAGCAGATGCACAAGGGACATTCATTCACTGTGTTAATCAATGTTCACTGACTGCCCCATCTTAGCAGGAGATGCTGTGAATACAGATCTCAGTGTGTAAGCGTCAGTGCTGCTGAGTGTCTTGGGTAAGGTCATAACAAGGATGCCTTTGGTGATGCAAAGTTGCAAGTCTGTTCCTGCCTCAACCATGCGGCCATGAGGAATAACCAGTGCCTTCTGGGGTGTCTCCGGCCTCCTCTAAAGATGGTATATAGACACACTGGTCCTAAACAGATTCTCACTGCCACTTACCCCCCCTCCAGCATGGAGCACCCTCCCAGTGTACCCACAGGCTGCCACCCTCAGTCCCTGACTCACAGCTTGGCTTCTATGGAAGCCACAAGACAGTTATGGAGGGGACCTGACGGGAGCCTTGCCCTGAGCACTCAAGCTTGTGTGAACGTGGACTCTGTTGACTTTCTCTTCCATAGTAAAACTAGCTATCCCCGCTACCCCTCATGACTGATCAGGAAGAGAAGACAGTGTATGCACAGGGCGGAGACCCGGGCCGAGACCCAGGCTGAGCGCAGCGTACGGACAGGGCGAGACCCAGGCCGAGCGCAGTGTACCGACAGGGCCAAGACCAAGGCTGAGCACAGTGTACAGACAGGGCCGAGACCAAGACCGAGTGCAGTGTACGGACAGGGCCGAGACCCAGGCCGAGCGCAGTGTATGGACAGGGCCGAGACCAAGGCTGAGCACAGTGTATGGACAGGGCTGAGACCCAGACCGAGTGCAGTGTATGGACAGGGCCGAGACCCAGGCCGAGCGCAGTGTACAGACAGGGCCGAGACCAAGGCTGAGCACAGTGTACAGACAGGGCCGAGACCCAGGCCGAGCACAGTGTACAGACAGGGCTGAGACCCAGGCCGAGCGCAGTGTACGGACAGGGCCGAGACCCAGGCCAAGCGCAGTGTACAGACAGGGCTGAGACCCAAGCTGAGCACAGTCCTTTATTCAGCTCACTCTTTGTTTTCGTGATTGTCTGTTGCTGTGATAAAACACTGTGACCGAGGAAACTTATAGAAGCATTTATTTGTGTTTTTACACTTCCAGAGGACTCAGAATCTGTCATGGTTGTGTAGCAGGGGTGGCTGGGCTGGAGAGCTTAGCATTCACATCTTGAAGCAGGCACAGGGAGCAGAAGCTGACTGGAAATCCAGTTCTGAATCCAGTGAGGATTCAAAACTCTCTAAGCCTACCCCCTAGTGTCGTGCTTCCTCCAGCAAGGCCACACCTTCTAAGATCTCCCCAAACTCCACCACAACTAAGGGAAAATGCCCAGATACATGGAGCCTATGATGGGCCATTCTCATTCAAACCACCATAGTCCTGTTGCTGTTTGAGACAGGATCTCACTGTGTAGTCCAGGCTGGCCTTAAAGCCATGGCAGCCCTGCTACCTCAGGTTCACAGATACTGTAACTGCAGGTGCGAGCCACCGTGCCTGCCATCCTCACACTCTTCTCTAACATGGTAGGAACACACATGCACACATGATTTTATTAGCAAAAATGGCGATAAATGCAACACTACAAAATGTTGCTGAAAGCAGAGAGGAAAGAGGGTCTCTAATGTGAAAGGACGTATTTGGGTTCAGGGTACTCAACAGAGGTGCTGCAGGGGGACACAAAAAGAGGAGCCTCCTTCTAAGCAAAGGGAAGTGCTTGGCTTATTGAAGGCCGAGGGTGGCTAAATTGGTTTGAACAAGCAATGCCCCCCCATAAGTACTTAAACTTTGGGGAGATTATGGAACCCTTAGAGGGTGGAGCCTTGCCGGAGGAAGTGTATCGCTGGGGGCCGTTGAGATTGTATAATGTTCCTTCACTTCCGGCTCTGGCTCTTTCTGCTTCTTCTATGTGCATGAAAGATGCAGTCTGCCGTCTTTCCTCTCCTGCCTCTAGCTGCCATTCTGCCACCACCGCCACCCTTACAGACTCCATCCAAAATAACCCTTCTTCCTTAGGCTGCTTCTGGTCATAGTATCTTAGCACAGCAAGAGAAAAACAGCAAATGGAGATGGCTTGATAGAATCAGTGATGGTCTCCCAGTAGACGGGAGTGAGAACCATGGTCTCCAGGTAGATGGGAGAGACAGCCGTGGTCTCCAGGTAGATGGGAGAGACAGCCGTGGTCTCCAGGTAGATGGGAGAAACAGCCATGGTCTCCAGGTAGATGGGAGAGACAGCCGTGGTCTCCAGGTAGATGGGAGAAACAGCCGTGGTCTCCAGGTAGATGGGAGAGACAGCCGTGGTCTCCAGGTAGATGGGAGAGACAGCCGTGGTCTCCAGGTAGATGGGAGAGACAGCCGTGGTCTCCAGGTAGATGGGAGAGACAGCCGTGGTCTCCAGGTAGATGGGAGAGACAGCCGTGGTCTCCAGGTAGATGGGAGAGACAGCCGTGGTCTCCAGGTAGATGGGAGAGACAGCCGTGGTCTCCAGGTAGATGGGAGAGACAGCCGTGGTCTCCAGGTAGATGGGAGAGACAGCCGTGGTCTCCAGGTAGATGGGAGAGACAGCCGTGGTCTCCAGGTAGATGGGAGAGACAGCCGTGGTCTCCAGGTAGATGGGAGAGACAGCCGTGGTCTCCAGGTAGATGGGAGAGACAGCCGTGGTCTCCAGGTAGATGGGAGAGACAGCCGTGGTCTCCAGGTAGATGGGAGAGACAGCCGTGGTCTCCAGGTAGATGGGAGAGACAGCCATGGTCTCCAGGTAGACGGGAGAGACAGCCGTGGTCTCCAGGTAGATGGGAGAAACAGCCGTGGTCTCCAGGTAGATGGGAGAGACAGCCGTGGTCTCCGGGTAGATGGGAGAGACATCCGTGGTCTCCGGGTAGATGGGGACAGACAGCCGTGGTCTCCGGGTTGATGGAGACAGGCAGCCGTGCATGGCACTGTGGAAACAGCCTTTACAGGTATAAACAGTAAGGCCTGGTTCTTCTCCCTCCCCATATGTGACCCTGACCACTCGGTTGGCATCTCTGAGCCTACTGTCTTCATCTGAAGGAGAGAAGCTGCTCCCCTGACGAGGTACTGGGAAGGTCAAGGTAAAGAATTCAGGAATATGCTTTGTGAGTCTGAAGACTCATGCAGTGTAAGGACCTGTATTTCTTCCTGCTTCCCTGCCTACAAGGCCTGTGCAATAGACATCGTGTACAGGAGACAAAATATACAGGCAGCCAAGCAAGAAAGAAGAAAATGTGTTCTCGGGAAAATTAGGAATGAGTCAGCAGAAGGCTGTGACAGAACAACAAAACAGAAAAGCAGTAGAGTAGGAACTCGGCTGCCACAGTGACTGTTTCTAGTGGCTGGACAGGGATGAGCGTGGCCTGGGAAGAAGGAAGGTGCACTGGCAGGGGCCTAGAAAACTAGTTGTGGGGGCTTCCTGGTGGTCCCTTCCTTTAGACTTTGACTGACTTCATTTGTTTCCAGAGCTGGAGACATAGGATGCAGCTGCTAGAACTGAAATGTCCCAGTGCAGACTCAGGGATGATAAAAAGAATTCCTAGATATTTCTGAAGGTAGAGCAGGCCCCTTGCAGGCAGTCAGGAAAGAGGCCACACATAAAGAAGATGGAGGGTGTCAGGCCACTGCTTCCACCAGGACAAGGCAAACTTCTTTTTAGTGCCTGCAGTGCCCCCTTCCGGTTCACCTTGCTCAGACTATCTAAGGTCAGTCATCCTGGTCTTATCTCAGGTATCATGACCTTGTGAGCCTGTCACCTTTGTCTTCTTCGTTTAAATTGAGTAATCCATACCACAAAAAGATCCAAGCCCTGGGAAGGGGGTTCAAATTTTAGTTTCTAAATATCATTTTATGGGGAGTCTGTCTCTGTGAGAGAGAGACAGAAAGGGATAAAGAGAGTCTCTTCACTTTTAAGAAAATTTTTATGCCGGGCGAGGTGGCACATGCCTTTAATACCAGCATTCAGGAGATAGAGGCAAAAGGATCTCTGTGAGTTCGAGGCCAGCCTGGTCTACATATCAAGTTCCAGGACAGCTGGGGCTGCAGGGAGGCCCTGTCTCAAAAAAAAAATGTATATGCTTGTGCTTGAAATTCTTCATGCCTTTTAATTCTTTAATTGACAGAAAATACAAACCTGATCCAGACTCTGAGACAGTTAGATATCTGGAAGCCAGAGATGTTCCTGAGGCAAACTTTGAAAATGGTGGACTCCCCACCAGATTTCTGAATGTTCTCCCTGAAAGACAAAACCTTCCTTACATGCATCCTCACTCATTCCAGTCATGCTCGTCTTATGACGAGCTCCTCTCACAGAATATTACACTGAAAACCTTGCGTGTGAAGGAGACAGGATAAAATCTGTCACAAAAGGAGGCTGGAGAGGTGGAGGCCTCAAGGGTTAGAGTGCTTGCTGCTCTTGCACAGGACCTGAGTTCTCATCCCAGCACCCACGTTGGGAGGCTCACAACTGCCCTGTAACTCCACCTCAAAGGATCAGACACCCTTGTCTGGGCATCAGTGTGCACATACATACTAAATGCAGATACACACATTCATACATGCATACACACATTTTTTAATTTTTAAAATTAAAAAATATGTAAGATCCCAACATGCAGGGGGAGGCGGGGAGGAAGTCCCAGGCCCAGCAGAACTATTGGCAATTGATAGCCGCTGGGCGAGGAAGAGGCGCTTTTCCTGAAGGGTGCGATCCCAGGTAGGCTGACTAGGCTCCAGGGGAGGGAGCTACACCCAAGAGTATTTGAGGAACACAAATTAGACTCAGTGGGCTTTAACAGCAACAAAGGAGCACAAGTTGCAGGTGTAGGGAGATGGGGTAAGATCTGAGAGACGGGGTGAGGGGGGAGTGATTCAAATATAGGCATGAAATTGTCAAAGAGTCAATAAGATATTATCTTAAAATGCATAATTGGTCAAAAAGAAAGATTTTGCATGGAATTCCTGCTTTTCATATTCATAAAAATACAAATGCCCTTGTACATTAGGGCTGTGGGATACAGAGGACAGAAAAAGACCGTTTATATGGCGGCTGCCTCAGCTTTCCGCAGCCTGGCTCAGGTGAGAGTTCTGGTTCTAGCTCTCCCCCTGCCCTCTGCACTGTGGTCCTGCTGATTTGGTGCTGGGGGGGGGGTGCCCACATGTTTTGAGCAGCCCTGAGGGCACTACCCCATTGGCACTATGATGTCCTCAGGGGAGCCCTTTCTTATTCTTCTCCCCAACAGACCCAGGTCCTGAGTCTTGATCTGACCCTTTCCCCCACTTATCTTTTGCTGGAGTCTGACACTGGATCAGGATCCTTCTCTTTTCCAGATTATTTCTTGACACTTCCTTGCAATGGACATGTAATTTTCCTTAGTGCTGTAGGCAGAGTTGGAAATGGAGAGTTCTCCCATGTTTTCTTCTAGACATGGCTGCTGGGGTTGTTTCTCCGTGGCCTTTCTACTGTCCTTGGTTCTGTAGGGCAGAGTTTCAGGGCTGTTTGTCAACCTACTTAAGGACAACTGCCAAGACACATGTCTTGGTGTTTGTTTTGGGGGTGACATAACCTGGAATGGGCCTCAGTTGCTGTCTCTAGATAGAGGTCTGTATGTCCTGCATAATGTGTATGCAAAGCATTTGTATATTTCTTTTAGTGTCACCATACTGAATTTTTCAGTTGACAATGAAGTTGGTCTTGTAATGGAGAGCTGAGCCACGTGCACTGTTCAGGATACTTGCTTTTGATAAATCACTTTTAATTCTGACAGCTTCATACATGTATATAACATACCGTCACCAAATTCTCCTGCCCCCTCCACTTCTGGGGGAGTTGCAGCACTCTGCACATCGGAAGCAGGCTGTGACTCGGGCTCCCATGTTCCTTGCTGGGTTACAGTGGCAGCTTTGTTCCCACGTACAAATCTGTTCCTCTGTGGCTATTTGTTTCTAAACAGAGCAGTATTTGCTTGCCTACTGCCATCCAGAAAGCCAGCCTGGGCACACATTTCTGGTACTGGAATCTCAGCATCTCTAGAAGTTGAATTTGTTGAGACCTAAGCTAAGCATTATTGTTTGTTTCATTATCAGAATTTTTTGTCTGAATAACTCTATATCCACTTTAATACCAGAAGGTGATTCAGTGGTCCAGACCAGGTGGGGATCAGTGTTAGCAAGCACTACCTGTCTTCCCTTGTGGCTCGCCTCTGTCGTCAGCACCCAAACCCATGCCCCCTTGTGATTTTTCTTCATCAGCTGGCTTCCTTCACCTGCATTTGTGTATTATCTGAAAGGTCTTGGGTTTGGGGCTCAAGTGGGACACTAGGGCCAATGTCCTTTGGGGTAAGAGGTTTATCAGGAGATTCATTAATGCCCTAGACAGGCATTCAGAGTTCAGGTCCACAATGCAG
Source organism: Rhizomys pruinosus (assembly GCA_009823505.1). Lineage (NCBI taxonomy): Eukaryota > Metazoa > Chordata > Mammalia > Rodentia > Spalacidae > Rhizomys > Rhizomys pruinosus. Next base: position 1,441,995 of record VZQC01004376.1, read on the forward strand.
AGTGCGGTGCAGCTCCCTTCGTATAGGTCTTAGAGTAAAGGGGAGGTCTGCATGCCTTGCAGTTAATGAGCAGTCTACAGCACCCCAAAGCCAGGCTATCTCAGATTCCTGAGTATCAGGCAAAGAAGAGCAAATCCCAGTGAACGAGTGTGAGGCTGAGGCCAGGGGGGAGAAGGGACAGGTCTGGTGATGATGCGCTTATTATACATGTGGGGAGTGCCCACCAGCAGTCCTCTCATGCCAAGGCTGGCAGCCCGAGGTCCATAAACTCCCTGGAGAAAGTAAGGATGCCATTTTCCAGGAATCCTGGCACTCGAGGAGTCTGTTAGGGGTTAGAGATTTCTCAGTAGGGGGCTTGCCATTTTCTCTACGGCTGCTGTAAGAAAGAGGCTGCAGCTGGTGGGTAGAGCCCAAGCCGGACACCTAGCCCTGTCTTTAGAAAGACAGCTCTGGATCCTGTGCTGGGTGTCCTGCGGCATGGACCTCGACACCCTGGAAGTTGTACAGAAAGAAGAACCGAGGGGAAGCAGGGTTCCCACTACCTCCCTAGAGAATAACCCTTCACCTGTCTTACACCGGGGAGGGCTCCATCCAGGAAACTGGATGAGATGCTGACGTCCCTGAGCCGCTGTGCCCGCCCTTCTCATGGTACCCTCTTCAATTCTACTGATTATTCATGGACTGGGGAATACTCTCCAGGCTTAAGAAATCAAAAGGGTCTTGTTCTGGGATTTGGGGGCTCCAGAAGTTTGGAAACTGTTTTGGCTTCTAGTTCTTTCTCTCTTTCTCTCTCTCTCTCTCTCTCTCTCTCTCTCTCTCTCTCTCTCTCAACAGCTCTTTCTAACTCACTCTTGCAATGTCTTCATTGAATATGTTCTCAGAAGCCAGGAGATGTCTATCAAACCGGATAGAGGGTCAGGAGCATGCCCAGTTACACCTGCCCTGGGCTCAGGTCCACACTCACTATAGGCACAGAGTGGTCCTCCCAGGTAACCCCTGGCCATATGCTGTAGGAATTCCAGCAGTCCGTTCAATCAGGTCATGCTGACCATGTCTGACCAGCAGCAATGACTGTGTGCCCTTGTTAGTTCTGTGCTGCATTCAATTAAGCTGGAAATCCATGTTCCTAACTTAATTAGTAACCAGGTAGCCATGGAGACAACATCCAGCCACTGGCTGCCTGATAAACCACAGCTAACGTTGAAATAATGCAAGCAGGAAACACAAACTGACATCCTAAGTCAATACGGCCTTTCCTACAGGTCTCTGGAAGAGCTGCCCTGGGCTACTCATGTCTGCTAGGATTCCGAGATTGAAGCCAAGGCAGCCAGGCATTTGTCTCAACGCTTGCTTTTTGTCTTCTCTCTTGCAGATCTACCAACACTCCTACACTGGATATTACGTCCTGAGCAAAATTCCTCATGGGTAAGATTATTCTTTCATTTTCTTTCACTTGGAAACCTGCAGAACAGAGTAAGGAGCTCCCAGAAACAGTGTGCCTTAGGCACAAGTCCAACAGTTCCTCCTTTGGTGACGACTCTTAGGGCACCAGAGGTCACCAAGTCCAGCTACTGGCCCCTCTGTGAAGCCCCCTCCCCAGAACAACTCTGCTTACAGAAGCAGGGCAGGGGCCCCCATTTCCCAGCTCCATCCTCACAGGAAGGAAGCCATGTACACCCACACATGGTAGTGAGTGGACCACTGTGGTGATAGATCCAGCAGTGCCTTGGAAGGAGTCAGTGTTGGTGAGAGGCAGAAAGAGCTGGCTGTGCTCAGCAGCGCCGAGGGCCTCAGTGGTGTGGGGACACGCTTTGTGTCCTTTGCTGGTTATAACTGCTCCCAGGAGCAAGGTCTCCGTCCTTTGGATCAGGCCACCAGCTTCTTGTGAAGGTCACAATCTTTAATTGATTGCCAAGCCCACCTGGTCTCTCAAAAGGACATAATTTGCAGACCAGGGATGTAGCTCAGTTAGAATATTCGCCTGTCACGCATGAAGCCCTGGGTTTGATCCCTGGCACTTCATAAACTGGATATGGATTACACACCTGTAGTCCCAGCACTTGGGAGGTGGAGGCAGGAGGATCAGCAGTTCAAGGTCATCCCCAACTACACAGTGCTTGAGAGCAGCCTGGGCACATGAGACTCAGTCTCAGAACAAAGAAAAGTGCAAGGGTTGGAGTCCAAGAAGAAGGAAGCAGCTGACAGAGAGAAAAGCCTGTGAGTTTTCAGCTCTGTGACCCCCGCACCTGCAGCCTTGCCCTTGAAGGCCACAGGCATGAAGGACGCTGCTTCAGATACAGATCGCAGACCTGGCTCAGGATTGACTTTCTGGCTTCTCGCTTTGGTTTTTCTCCTCCTCTGCCTTGGCCCACGCCATCCCATCCCCTGTCACTCTTCCTATGCCTCCTGACCCCCAGCTGCCTCTGTCTCTTGCATTCCGTCTGTGGCCCTCACCTGGCGACACACTGAGAAACGTTCAGCAAGGGATGGAACCCCGCTGCGGGCCTGGTCCTGCAGCTGCTGCCAGTGTTTAGATTGAAAAGGCTTAATTTTCCCAAGTACATTTAACAAACAGCAGGAGTTGCTAAAGAGTATTGTTCTGGAAGAGAGCGCTAATCACACCATGGGTGTTTATCATGGCCGCTGTCTGTTTTCCACTAGGCTTGGGTAAACTGTGGGCACATCCTTGGAGAATAAACATGGTGGAAGTAATTTCATTTGGACTTCAGACAGAAGTGCCTGCGGGGTGATAAACTGAAAACGTGATTGACAGGGGCTGTTGGATTATTTACAAAATTGAAAGCAAAGAATATGGAAGTGACCAGCCCTAGAAAAATAAAGTATCCACAGGCATCCTGCATTGGGGGAGTATTCCGACAGAGATGGAGGCTGCTTCTTGGGGGAATTATCCTCTTCATTTAGAGCAGAGACACAGCTCCGAAGGTCATGGCAGGCAAAAACAAACTGATGCCTTCAGATTTATCTTCCACTCTGGGAACAATGGAATGTGTGGGAGATGATGGATATTTCATTCCGTCTTACATAAATGTATAAAGCTCTAAATTCTCCAAGCAGTTTCTACCTAATGTATTATGTCAAGATTTTACTGTATCAGTCAGAATTTAGGAGAAACTCTCATATCAAGTTCTGAGAATTTGACATAAGAGTTATCTAACCCAGCTGAAAGTGTAAGGATGGGAGAAGAAGGAGAGAAAGCTGGCTCTGAGCCCAGAGGCCTGCAGCCTCACTGTGGTCCCTTCGTAGATGAGGCCAGCACCAATGAGCTGTTTTGGACGGTCTCTCTCTCTCTCTCTCTCTCTCTCTCTCTCTCTATCTATCTCTATCTCTCTGTGTGTGTGTGTGTGTATATGTGTGTGTGTGTGTGTGTGTATCTGTGTGTCTGTACACATGTGGAGGCCAGAGATAAATAGACTCAGGCACCACGCGCCATGGTTTTCAGCCAGGTAAGTCTATTGACTGCCAAAAATCCCAAAGCATCTGCCCATCTCCACTTCTCTGTCACTGCGATTTCAAGTGTGCCCTACCACATCTTGTCTGATGTCAGTTCTGGGGATCAGACTCAGGTCTTCATGTTTACAGGGCAAGCACTTTTTTGCCTGAGCCATCTCCACACCCCCTGCTTTGGTATTTCTTAAAGATAGTTGTAATAATATCTTGTGTTTTGTGTGTTTTTACCCTTTAAGACTTCTTACCAGTATGTTAAGTAAACTCTCAGAGACCCTGAGTCACCTGCCCAATATCTTATAGCCGAAATCCCATCCAATGCAGGGGTAGCAGACTTCTAACCCCATGCAAATGTCACCCTCTTTTAACAGACTTGAATGCATGTCAGATAGGAGGTACAGAATACAGACATCAATAGCCCAGAGCATCAGGTCTTTAGTGAGGTGGGTGTTCAGTTCTCTTCCGATGTGTCACACTGGGTGTTCATTCACAGCCACAGCGACTTCTGGATCCTGAAGTCTCCATCCCCACCTTGTCACCAATCCATGTCCACACAACAGCCTTGCTCCTCATCCCCAATTTTTTTCTCATAACATTCTTGATGGGAAGTTTACTAATTAGCAAAGTTCCAGGATCATCAACATCCTATTTGTGTCGATAGCACGGTGGCTCTGAACCAAGCCCCTTCAGCACAGAACTCTAACAAGTTCAACCTTCAAAAGGTTCCTTGACCCTCTAGAAGCTGGCCAAGAATTACACATCTGTGCTCTAACAGAATTGAAAACGAGGCAGAGTCTCCCTGTAGCCCCAGCTAGCTGGGAACTTGACCAGGCTGGCCTTGATCTTGCAGAGATCTGTCTGCCTCCGCCTCCCAAATGCTGGGATTAAAGGGCTGTGTATACCACTGCACCTAGCTCCACATGTGCCTTTTAAAAAATCAAAATATCTCTATTAAAATATTGAAATTCACATGAAAAAATAAGAATCATTATTTTGTTTTGTTTCGTTTTGTTTTGGGGGGCTGATTTAGATAGGGTCTTTTTTTTAGATTTTTTTAATTTATTTATTTATACATTTTTTTATCAAATCTAGACCCGTGTCCCCCCCCACCCCTCCAGAGCTCATGCATTCTGCCAAACATGCTATTCATCTCTTTCTCAGTCTTTCTCAATATTCTCCATGGGGAAGTTGACTGTTTTGAGCAGAAGTTCACTGTTTCAGTCAGTTCTTTGATGCAGTGCTTTCTGTTGTTGTTGTTGTTGTTGTTTCCAATATGCATCACTCCCAACTGGTTTGGACAAAAGCTCAGGGGGCCATACACAAGAAATACTTACAACTAGGTAATTGGCACTAGCATCCACAGATGAGGGATACAATTTGTTGTTTGTTTTTCTGGGACTGTGTTACTTCACTCAGCATGATGTCCTCTAGCTCCAGCCATTTTCCTGCAAAGCTCATGATGTCATATTTCTTTACTGCTGCATAGAACTCCATTGTGTAGATGTACCACATTTTCTCTATCCACTCATCAGTTGAGGGGCATTTGGGTTGGTTCCAGCTCCTTGCTATTTTGAAGACAGCTGAAATAAACATGGCTGTGCATGTATCTCTGCGGTGGGGTGAGTCTTGAGGGTCCATGCCCAGGAGTGGTATGGCTGGGTCGGGTGGCAACTGCTTTCCATAGTGGCTGCGTGAGTTTACATTCCCACCAGCAGTGGATGAGTGTTCCCCTTTCCCCACAACCTCTCCAGCACTTGGTATCATTTGTTTTCTTGATCCTAGCCAGTCTTATTGGAGTAAGATGATATCTTAAGGTGGTTTTGATTTGCATTTCCTTAATGATTAGTGATGTTGAACACTTCTTAAGGTGTTTCTCAGCCATCTCTAATTCCTCACTTGTGAGGTCTCTGTTCAGCTCTTTGCTCCATCTATTGAGTGGGTCATTTGTTTTCTTTTTTCTTTGTTTTTTGAGTAGTTTATATATTCTGGAAATCAATGCTTTGTCAGATGTATCTGCGGTGAAGATTTCCTCCCACTCTGTGGGATTTCTCTTCACTTCCTTGATTGTTTCTTTTGATGTACAGAAGCTTTTGAGTTTAATGAGGTCCCACTTGTCAATTGTCAACCTTAATTCTTGTGCAGCTGCTGTAGGAGTATTCTGCCTGCATGTATAAGTGGACTCATGTATAATGCTGCATGTATATAAGTGTGCCCATGTGTGCAATGCTGCATGTACATAAGTGTGCCCATGTGTGCAATGCTGCATGTACGTAAGTGTGCCCATGTGTGCAATGCCCTCGGAGGCCAGAAGAGGGTGTTGGATCCTCTGAAACTGGAGGAGTTAAGGATAGTTGTTAGCCGCCATGTAGATGCTGGGAACTGAATCAGGTTACCCTGTAAGAACAGCTGTGCTTTTAACTGCTGAGCCATCTCTCCAGTCCCCTAAAAATAACAAGTTTTTAAAAATCAAATGTGGGGCCGGGCGTGGTGGTACATGCCTTTAATCCTAGCACTTGAGAGGCAGAGGCAGGCGGATCTTTGTAAGTTCAAGACCAGCCTGGTCTACAGAGCGAATTCCAGGACAGCTGGGACTACAGGGAGACCCTGTATAGAAAAGACCAAAAAAAAAAATAAAAAATAAAAATAAAAAAATAAAAATAAAATGTGTTTTCAAGCAAGTTTTGGTAGAATGAGCTCCCTGGAAATTTTTCTAGCATGACACTTTTCTCAAGTTTGTTTTTTGCCTTGACCTAAGTCATCTAAAAACAGGTGTGTGTGTGTGTGTGTGTGTGTGTGTGTGTGTGTTATATGTAATCTGATATATGACAGGGTTATCCTGCAAGTCCCACAAAGTAAAGAAAATCAACTCAACTTCCTGCTACAGAAAATTAGGCATGTCAGTTCAGTGGGTGGTGGTGGAATTTTGAAGGTCTGACAAACTCAAAGCAGTGCTAGAATCGAGGTGAAGATAATCTGAGCAGCAAATCTTCTTTCTAAAATCTAAGAAGGAAGAAGGGATTTCAGGGATCTCAGGAGGGAAGTCTGATTTGTGTTGAACCTCTGGCCAAGTCCATTTTCCTTTAGTTTGTTCTAATATATAAAGACATGGGGAAGCATTTGAGATCTGTTAGTGCAATGAAGCTCGGCCTTTGTAGTAGTGCGTGCATGCTGGAATGCAGGAGTGCACACCAGGGACTCTGCCTGGGTGGCAGCAGGGTTGGGTACGTTTTAGGATGAGCTCGGAGCACAGGTCACTTCCTTCCCAGCCTGGGGTGATTGTTCTTCAGGATAAGAGCAGGAAGGATACACTGAGCAGGAGAGGTGTGATGAGATCTTAACTAGGCTCAGTGTTCGTGTAAGGAGCAAAGGAAGGAGGAGAAGAGGCTTCATCAGGGGGCTTGGGCAGTGTGGGGTTCTGTGCGTTAGGACCATGAGAGAGCCCAGCCAGTGTGGAAACTATGTGGCTTGTGCTTAGGGGTGGGTGGCATTCTTGGGTGTTTGCGTCTCCTCTAATTAAGTCTTCAGTAACCTGTGTCCAGTTGTGAGTTGAGCCTTGTGCATGGGAAGACCCAGAGTAGCAAGTTCCGGAGGGGAAAGCATGGAGAAGGCTCTGCCCCATGGTCTGCCCCTCTGCAGCTTAGCACACAGTTCCTGTCCAAAAAATTCAGATCATGTGCTGGTCTCCAGAGCCCCCTGGTGCACACACAAACACACGTTGGCTCTGCTGAGTGAGCACCTGTCATGGCTTCCAGAGCCTATGTGGCTGGCTTACCCTATGCCTTTGGGATGTACCAGCATGAAAGCCAAATGTACAAAAGATGTCCTTAGCTTAGAATGGCGTGGGGGGGGGGGGTCCTGCCTTTCAGGACCATAGACAGCTCGTTCAGGTCTATGAGTCCTGAGCCTGTAGGACCTGCCTCTCCCTGTCTCCCTACTCAGGCCTCCAAATGTCTCGGATCAAATACAACCACAGCCAGCCATTCCACCTGTGTAACCAGAAAAGTCCAGTCACTGTTTCTCCGGACACGGTGGCTCCACAGATCAAACTCTGATTATGAGATGGACTCAGGTGCACACTACAGGCTCTGTTCATGAGGGACACCTTCCACACACAGCATAGCCCAATCTAATTAGTCACCCTTCCCAAGACTCCCTTCCCTTTCCCTCGGGCTCCACCTAGTGGGACACAGCTTAACTTTAAGTCCATCTTTCAGATCCACACCTTCTGTGCTACAAACACGCTGTTCCTAGTCACTGTATCTAATACTGTGAAGTTTTTCTTTACTTTTCCCCCTCTGGGCTATTGATTGTTTTCCTGTGTGAAGAATCACATGGTCTATTTTAAGTTGTGTGAACTAAGAGGCATGAGTATGTCAGTCTCCTGGGAGAGAGCAGTGTGTGCTCATGGGCCTCTGTTCACAGATCTCTCCAAATGTCAATATTGCAGTGCATTAGGCTGATGCCCCTGGATGGCCAGCCCTGGAACATGCCTGTGCTATAAGGTGGGACAGAATTACTGAGCACCTGGTCTGTGCTGGGCACCGGGTGGACAGGGTCAAGACAGCAAGCGCTATCACATGTATTTTATATTCTTGCCAGTTGCTCTCCTTTCTCCTCAGTGCTTTGATCAATCTTAGCAGATTGATAAATGAACACAAACAGTTGTTATCTCACACACTTTGTCTCTCTCTTTAGATATGCATGGATGGATAGATAGATAGATAGATGATTGTTAGATATATAGATGATAGATACATAGATGATAGATACATAGATAGATAGATAGATAGATAGATAGATAGATAGATAGATAGATGATAGATAGATGATAGATAGATAGATAGATAGATAGATAGATAGATAGATAGATAGAGATAGTATTCATTTGTATTCATATTGTTCTCTTAGATAAACATGAAAGGTGACCTGGACCAGGGTGGGGACATTCAAGGACAGTGGGAGAACCGGTCACATCTAGAAGACGAGGAGGGAAGACTGATGAGAAAAGAGTCCCTGCAGGTTCTGTGTTGATGGTTAACAGGCTTCCTACAATAGAATTCAGGCTCTCTGGGTGCATAGTTCAGTGGGGTTGAGATAACAATGCCATCTGGTCTGGTTTCCCTACTCTGACCAAAAGCACCTTAGGGAGAAATGGTTTATTCGGCTTACAGTTCTAAGTCACAGCCCATCCCTGAGGGAGCGGGGACAGGAACTCGAGCAGGAGCGAAGCAGAAGCCGTGGAGCATGCTGCGTGCTTAGAAGCCACCGTGGCCTCTGTCCTCCCCTTTGCCTTCTCTTGCCTGATTCTTGTTGTTTGTTGAGGCAGTGTCATTCTGTAGCCCAGGCTAGCCTGAAACTTGCTGTATAGCTCGGGCTGACATTCAAATTCATAGTAATCCTCCTGCCTCAGCCTCTTGAGTGCTAGGATTACAGGCATGAGCTACCGACACCTGGCTCGCGCCTCTCTGTTTTGTGTGTGTTGAGTTATACTGTGTGGTCACATGTGGTTGACACCCCAGAGGGAGGAGATTTCCACATCATACCTGTGTCCCATTGCATGGCCATACCACAATTTGTATTCCTGCAACCTTTCATTCACATTTGAGTTGCTTCTGGTGGGTCTCTTATGGATGAGTCTGCTGTGATTGTTTACACATGGACATATGTCTCTTTTCTCTTAAGTAAATACCTGGAAGCTGACTGGCTGGGTCGCATAATAAGCATGTGGTTAATTGGGCAGGAAATAGTGAAGTGTCATCCCAAGCAGCTGTGCTGTCTAGAACTCCCCCACATTTTTACGTCGACTTCTCACCTAAGATCTTCCACATGGTCAATGCATTACTGACAAATGCTACCTTGTCCTGGGAATGGCTCTGGCTCCACACGCATGGACCCACACTCCCAGTGCCAGCCTGAAACTTCCTTTGCTAGTACTGTACCAAACACCAGTACTGCACTAAGTAACAGTATAGTACTAAGTACTACAACTTCGCTAGGTGCCAGTACTGCACTGGGTATCAGTACTATGCTAAGTAGCAATACTATGCTAGGTACCACTGCCATACCAAGTAACTAATACAGCACTAGGTACCAGTGCTGCACTAGGTACTTTGTATCATAGGGGAGAAAAACGAAGCCTTTCTGGTTCTCAGGAAACAGCAGGTGGATGTGGTAAGAAGCCATCAGAGGAAGAACTAAATGCTCGCCCTGTTGGACTCCATCAGCACTGCCCGGCTATGTACTGGAGTCACCACTCTGACTTTAAACACACCGTGTCTGCCCTGTGGGATGCCTGTTCTCTTATTTCCCACAGATGGCTCCCTACCCAGTACCCCTCCTCCTCTGCTGGTGGACTTCAGCCCCGAGCAGCACTGGCTGCTAATGACTGTAAGTCCACTGGAAGCTGCCATGCCTGTCAGGAAAGGTCTGCTCACCAGAGGCCTCACCATCCCAGGCCCCACCTGCTGGGCTCAGCTCCTGTCAGCAAGGATAGATTCCTCTCTCCAAATTGCTCCGGTATCACTAATCACCCTCAGCAGGACTCTGCTTCAGCCTTGGCCCTTTCCAGGTGGCAGCTTGGACAGAGGGGAGTGAGAGGTGGGGAACTGCAGCCCGGCAGAATGTGGGACCCGTGGGACTCCGTGGGACCCAGTGGGACCCGGTGGGACCCGGTGGCCGCGTGACTTTCACATCTCTCTGGTTGCACTCCACAGCCCCACCGCCTTGGTGGCCCCTCAACTTTCCCCAAGACCAGGAAGCCGTTGCTAGGCACTGGCACACCTCCCCTCTTGTAGGATCACGCTCCTAAGACAGATGAAAGGGGAGCTTCTGCCAGCAGCTTCCTCCCTGGGTAAGCCGGCACCCCAGCTCAAGTCACCAGCAGACCACTGTCAGCAGCCCAACCTGAGCGCTATACCTCAGCTCAAGTTGCCAGCAGACCACTGTCAGCAGCCCAACCTGAGCGCTATACACCTCTTAGGTTCTTAGTCTGGGGTGTGGAACGCAACCCCATCTGGCCCTGACTATTCCACCTACCTGGGGGTGACAATTCCCCAGATAGGAATTTCAAGCTGATGGCCAATCTTCAGCCTGCACTGCTGGCGACTCACTCTCCACGGCTGGTGACCTGCTTAGTCTCCGTCCAGCCCCACGCTAGCATGCCAGACTAGTGGTCTGATGGACCGTGTCCAGCCCCTGCTAGCCCAGGACACTTGAGATTCGGGCCTGCTTCGGCCTACACACCTGTAAAATAATGGATCCAGGGATGTCTTGATGGTAATGAATAATCCACTTTATTGTAGCCAGTACATTCCTTATATGGCCAAAACGATGTCGTATCCAGCAGCCAATCCCAGACTCCTGCACTACACCGCCTGTATACATCACTCACTACTGCTCTGCCCAGCATCATGGGGTTGCAGGCTGCTGTCTCATGGGGCGGGGTCTGAGGAGTTGCATGACCCCCACCTATGCCCCTGGGAGATGCTGGCTGAAAGGATAGCCCTAACTCAAACCAGATCTTACACCCTCTCTCAGTGAGAAGGTGCTCCCAGGCTTTTGCCTGACAGTGACTGCTCAGATTCAGTAAGCTCAGTCTGAAAGCCCTCAGCTGTGCTCTAGAAATCCACAGCAAGGGGCAGGCAGGTGATGGGGAATCTGTAATCCATGCGCTATCCTGAGAACTTAGGGAAGAACGAGCTCTGCAAGATTCCACTGGATTGGCTTCTCTGTGTTATCACCAAGTTTGTGCTTTTAAAAAAATCAATATGCACATTTAAATTGGTTTAAAGGAATTCTTCCAAAAGCTTCCTTTTGTCCTCAGATAACAGAAGTATCTCCTGGCAGCATGTCTCACAGAGCCCAGAGCCCACACATTTGTAGACACATGTGTAGACACTGTCTGCCAAAGCCTAGCACCTCAGCCTATACCAGAGTCCCCCCTAAACATGCAGGCAGTGCCCAGTCCCCAGTCCCGCTGTCAGAGGGCACCACTGAGCTCCAGGGCTGCGTTCTCAGGGGGGCAGTTCTCAGGCTTCCGTAGAGCTTTCTCACCACATTTCTTGACTGGAAACTACAGAATGGGTCAAAGTGGGTTTGAGGGACTTGCTCTGCAGAACAATAAGAGCAGGTCCCCAAAGTCATATCCGATACCCATGGGTTGGTGGAGAGGTCGAAAGGGCAGGGACAAAAGAAAAAGTGACCCCAGATGGGGTAGCAGTGAAGCCTCTCTGGAAAAGGGACCCTATGGGCAGCATGCTTCATGGGAACCTGTTCTGTCTCCCACACCCTTGGGTCCCATCTCAGAACATGTTACAGTCCTGACCCACATGGGAAGTATTCTCCACCTTCTGGAGCTCCTGAACCTCAGCAGGAAGGACCCGATGCCCTTCTGAGCTCCTGACTCTGAAATGCAGGCAGGTTGATACAGCATACTGATTGAGACTGGACGCCCTGGGCTGGGGGGACGGACGGGGGGAACTGGACACGACACGACAGAGAACCTTTGGATTACCAGAACTTCCTACCTTTCCATTAGACACTGGAGTAGCAGAGCTTTGGCATCTATGAACTGACTCCCAAGATCCAGGCACTAGGTGAGCCTCTGTGTTCGTCCCACAGTCACCAGTGAGGGATGACCCTCACATCACACAAAGAAGACAGAAGCTCAGAGAGGTAAAGCCTTCAGTCCAGTCTGCACAGCCTTATGGTGTGTGTTGGAATTTGACTCTCATGAGTCCAAAGGCTCTAGGGGGTCCTTCACCCTCAGAGGGCAGAGACCCCCTAGTCATCGATCCTGGCAGGATGTTCCACTGCTTGACACACTGACCAGACAGCTCCTCTCAGACAGCAGATCCAGAAGGAATGAACTATCCTAGTTACCTTTCTGTTGCTGTGATAAACACTGTGACTAAGAAGTAACTTGAGAGAAAGGATTTATTTTGGCCTACAACTCTTAGGTCACAGTTCATCACTGAGGGACATCAGGGCAGGAACCTGTAGGCAGGAGTTGAAGTGCAGACGTTAGAGGACTGCTGCTGCCTGGCCTGCTCCCCTAGCCTGTGCTCAGCCTACTTTCTTACACAACCCAATACCACCTGCCCAGGGGTGACACCACCCATTGTGGGCCGGACCCTCCCACATCACTCAACAATCAATACCCCACAGACATGGCCACAGGCCAAATGATAGAGAAAATTCCCCAACCGAGGTTCCCTGTTCCCAGGTGTGTCAAGTTGACACCCAAAGCCAGCCAAGATAGAGCCTGAGAACGGCTGCTGAACTGTAAAGTCTGCAAAGTTCTGGTTCTCCTCCTCCTCCTCTCCCTCCAAGCTGATGAGGGACTGGGCAGCAGGAAGTGACTTCTTAAGGGGCTGGAGAACCAGAACTGGCCTGTTGCCCTGAGCATGGACTAAGTCCAAAGGAATCCAGGACACAAATATTATAATGCAATCTAATTTTATTAATTCCCATGCAGGCTAATTCTATAATTCTAGTTCTGTCCTGCCCTGGCCTAGCTCCCCAAGGTTGCTCACCTACAGGGCATTCTCTGTAGCAGCAAACACCATCCTCCCTAGGGAGCTCCAAGAAGCCGTTTCTGATTGGCTCGAGCAGATCTCTCGATCCGGGCACTGGGGCAGCGTCCGGGCACAGTCAGTGGCCAGCAGGGTCAGCATGCACTTCAGGTGAACCAGTGTCATAGATGCCGCATATCTGGGTCCTCTTAGCTGCCGCTGTCTCACAGGATGCAGTCCCCAGGAGTGGGGTGTGAGCTGAGAGGCTGGGGTGTCTCACAAGCAGGTCCCCCAAGGAGGAGCGAGAGCAAAGTCATCACCCACAGTTGACACAAGCTCCCCTGCAGGTTGTGTGAAACAGAAAGGGCTGAGAAGGTATCCTGCTTCCCTCCCAAGCTCACACCACCTTCTTCCCACCCCAGGACCCCTCAATTTATGGGCTTAGATTATACAGCTCAGTGACTTGAGTATGCAGCAGTAAAGAAAGATGACATCATGAACTTTGCAGGTAAATGCATGGAACTAGAAGATATTATGTTAAGTGAAGTAACACAGTCCCAGAAAAACAAATGATGAATGGTATCCCTCATCTGTGGATGCTAGTGCCAGTTACCTGCTAGTAAGTATTTCTTGTGCAGGGCTCCTTGAGCTTTTCCAATATCCATATTGGAAAGAACAACAACAACAACAGAAAATACTGAGTCAAAGAACTGACTGAAACAGTGAACTTCTGCTCGAAACAGTCAACTTTTATATCGAGAATTTTGAGAAAGACTGAGAAGAAGAAAAGCATGTTTGGCAGAATGCATGAGCTCTGGTGGGGTGGGGGGTAGGGAGAGGGACATGGGTCTAGATTTGATTTGTGACATAATCTTGTACAAAAAAATATACATATATAACAATAAAAAAACAAAAAATTTAAAAAAGAAGAAAATTAAAAATAAAATAAAAAAATAAAAACCATTATCTCTTCCTGTTTTGGAACATTTATCATTGTGAACATGTTTCACCTTTCAACCAACCCCCTGAAACCCATCTCTGCCCCATCTCAGTTCTTCCTTTGAGGCTGGTGGACTGAGGGGGTGGGCTGAGGGAGGGCTGCACCTGGAGACTCAGAAGCCAATAAAACAGGACATAGTGTTAGCAGAGACAGCCTTTCCGCTTCCTTGTGGATTTGTTAGGTTTTTGCCTTTGTGCTCAGTGTGTGTGTGAGTTCTGTGGGCTCTGCCACATAGGGCACTATGATGCAGGGACTCCTAACACCAGAAATTTAAACGTCTGGCTTGTGATATATAAAATGAGAGCCAGGCATGGTGACACAGGCCTTTAGTACTGGCACTCTGTGAGATTGAGGCCAGCCTGGGTTACATAGTGAGTTCCAGGCCAGATGGGGGTCTGGGGAAAGCCTGTCTCAAAAATAAAAAAGAGAAAAAATATATAAAAAAGAAAACAGAGAATTCTGGGCACTGAGTAGGTTTAGGATATTACTGATCCTATCTAACCTAGTGACCCTCAGTAACGAGGTTAGACAAGCCTCTTACTAATTTGCCTGCTGTGTGTTTGTTGTTAAATTAGTATTTCCTGAGCATCTACTATGGATTCCATTTACTGTGGACTGGGAGTGAATCTTTGCTTCACCCAGCACACTAAGCATACAAGAAGACTCAGAAAACTTGTATTATGTGACATTGAATTGCTGGGGGAGAGGACATGTTTTATTCCCATGATTTTAGTCATGACAGTTTAGAGCCAGGAAAAAAATAGTTTTAATTCCCCTCCCCTCTGAAACGCCGTTGTTGTCCTGAGAGCTGCTCGTTCCCTCAAAACAGCTTTGCAAGGTGGAGGAGGAGACTGGGCCCTGTGCTCATTTACGCTTCAGAATCCAACGTGATTTATGCTCTGTTCTGTTTATTGCTTAAATAAGCAAAATCAAAATGGATCGGATGATTATTTTGAGCTATGTGAAGTCCAGATCATTTTATTCTAACTTAATCATTTTTTTCCCAGTCCATCTCCAGCAGGAGATGATTCATCACAGAGGCCGCCTCTGAGTCATTAGAATGAATGGAAAAAGGAGAAAGGAAAGGGGAGCACACTAACCGGCCCCCAAATAAATCAGTAGCTACCTTTGTATCCCTCTTTATGATTTGTGCTCACAGGTCTCCTGGCATGCATGGGGCCCGCAGGGTAGAGATTGGTCACCCTGGGACGCTGGAGGTCTCCCTCAGAGGGCTGCTGCCACCTTCTGCATAGGAAGGAAAACGAAGACCTGTCTTGTCCAGGACAGGTTCCCTCAATGAACCGGAAGCTCCATGACAGCCTAGATGGTGGCCAGCAAGCCGAGGGACCCTCTGCCTCCCCATCACTGGGGTTCTGGGCACAAGGCACCAACCCAGCTTGTCCAAGGGGAGCTGGGAACCTGAACTCAGCTCCACAGGCTTCCCTGGCACTTTCCCAGGCCAGCCATCTCCTCAGGAAAACAAATAAAACTGACACGGGGGTAAGAAAACCAGAGGGGCTTGGATATGGATGTGTCATGATGTGGATGATGAGGACACTGTGTCATGATGTGGATGATGGGGACACTGTGTCAGGATGTGGATGGTGGGGACACTGTGTCAGGATGTGGATGATGGGGACACTGTGTCATGATGTAGATGATGGGGACACTGTGTCATTATGTGGATAATGGGGACACTGTGTCATGATGTGGATGATGGGGACACTGTGTCATGATGTGGATGACGGGGACACTGTGTCATGATGTGGATGACAGGGGACACTGTGTCATGATGTGGACGATGGGAACACAGTGTGATGATGTGGATGATGGGGACACTGTGTCATGATGTGAACGGTGGGGACATTGTGTCATGATGTGGATGATGGGGACACTGTGTCAGGATGTGGATGATGGGGACACTGTGTCATGATGTGGATAATGGGGGACACTGTGTGATGATGTGGAAGATGGGGACACTGTGTCATGATGTGGACAGTGAGGACACTGTGTCATGATGTGGATGATGGGGACACTGTGTCATGATGTGAATGATGCGGACACTGTGTCATGATGTGGATGATGGGGACACTGTGTCATGATGTGAATGATGGGGACACTGTGTCATGATGTGGATGGTGGGGACACTGTGTCATGATGTGGATAATGGGGACACTGTGTCATGATGTGGATGGTGGGGACACTGTGTCATGATGTGGATGATGGGGACACTGTGTCATGATGTGGATGATGAGGACACTGTGTCAGGATGTGGATGATGGGGACACTGTGTCATGATGTGGATGATGGGGACACTGTGTCAGGATGTGGATGATGGGGACACTGTGTCATGATGTGGATGATGGGGACACTGTGTCAGGATGTGGATGATGGGGACACTGTGTCATGATGTGGATGATGGGGACACTGTGTCAGGATGTGGATGATGGGGACACTGTGTCATGATGTGGATGATGGGGACACTGTGTCAGGATGTGGATGATGGGGACACTGTGTCATGATGTGGATGATGGGGACACTGTGTCAGGATGTGGATGATGGGGACACTGTGTCATGATGTGGATGATGGGGACACTGTGTCATGATGTGGATGGTGGGGACACTGTGTCAGGATGTGGATGATGAGGACACTGTGTCAGGATGTGGATGGTGGGGACACTGTGTCAGGATGTGGATGATGGGGACACTGTGTCAGGATGTGGATGGTGGGGACACTGTGTCAGGATGTGGATGATGGGGACACTGTCATGATGTGGATGATGGGGACACTGTGTCATGATGTGGATGGTGGGGGCACTGTGTCATGATGTGGTTGGTTTGGATACTGCGTCAGACGAGATGTTTCCATTCACTCCTGTATGTGGTGCTGACACAACAGAGCCTGTGGAGACTGAGGAACCAGAATGGACCTGATCCAAGAGAGGTCATGTGAGGATGAACCAGTATTTGGCTGCTGGCTCAGCCTGAGGGCCTTGGGAATATCTTCCTCAGAAAAGAGCCAATGTAAAAGACTGCAGGCGTGGAAACTTCTGGAACAGGCAGGACAAGACTGAGAAGACAGTAGTTGCCACTAGGTGGTAGCGAGAGGAGAGCAGGAGCCAATAGTAAACCTGAGTGATCCTAACACTTCAATGTGGTCAGGTCACCTTTGTCCACAACTGTAGAACCCCCAGAGCTCAAGTAACCAGTGTCAACCAAGGGCCTCTGTGAACAGTAGCATCACTGGTGTGAACCAGTGTAAGGTTGGCCACAATGTTAGTAATGTCAGTGCGGTATTGTTCAGTTCTGTCACTGCTTTAAATGCTTTCAATCCCACAAATAGCTTAAAGCCATCCCAGAAGAAAGTGGAGAGGAAATAGTGCTGTCCCAGGCTAGATGGAGAGGCATTGCTCAGGAGGAGGATCCTGGGCTCCACCGCTGAGGGAAAGCTCAAGGGACCAGTGTGTCCTGAGAGGGGTGTGCTGTGCAGCAAAGCAGGGAGCCAGCAACGTCCCAGGAAGCTGAGGCTTTGAGGCCAGGAGGCTGGGGAGGACGAGTCTCGGGCCACAACCTACATGTATCACCTGCAAAGGGATGGTCAAGATCCAGGATTTAGCAATGGGCACCACAGACAGGCTGGCTGCAACACCCTGGTGGCCCCGCACACTGACTGGATGGAGGATCCCTGCCTGAGAGAAACACTGGCTGGAAGAAATCACAGAGGAAGGAGTTCTTCCTGAAGAAGAGCTGAGGGCCCTGCGCCTGCCCCACACAGAGGACAGGAGCAGAGGAGGGCCTCACTGGGAGGCTGGGACCGTGATCAGTGGCCAGGAGAGTCCCAGACACCCCACATGCAGTGGCTCCATGCAGTTCTCCATTGGTTCCCAGGGGTCTATAGATGCGTGGACAGAGGCGGAGTCAATGGAAGCTACGTGGGTGTTTGCAAAGCTGGACAGAGCACTGCATAGGGCCACCATCCAGTGGAGGGTGGGGAGGTGGAGATGCAGAGGAGGACCCCACAGTGGAGACACTGGGAGTACCATCCCAACTTCAAAGCAAACAACCTGATACCATGGAATCCCTGTGCAAAATTACAGATTTACAAGCCCTACAGAAAATGTAAAACATCTAATTGAACTTCTAGAGATAAAAACCACTGTCTGGGAAGTTAAAAATAAAAAAGAAGTATAAATCAGTATTGGTCTGTCTTCCTTCGGAAAATTGAAGAGCCTGACTTTTAAACAGAGAGATTACTTTGAAGAATGGATATAAAATTCTAATATGAACAGATGGTCAAAGAAGGATGAAAACTGCAGATTTACTAGAGCTGGAAAGACTGCTCAGTGCTTAAGAGCACTTGTTGCTCTTCTGGAAGACCCAGGTTCAGTTAACAACACCTACATTGAAACTACCTGCAACTCCTGTTCCAGGGAATCCAGGTCATCTTCTGGTCCCCGGGGGGACCTACACAAAGTAGTACACATGCATATACTTAGGCATGCACACACATACACATAGAGATTTTTTAAAGTCTTTTAGATAGATAAAGATGGTGATAGATAGATGATTGATTGACTGATAGATGATTAATAGTTATCTATTAATCTATAGATGATAGGTTGATTGATAGATAGATGTTGATTGATTGATTGATTGATTGACTGACTTCACGAAAGCAAATGTGGGTGGTAGATCTGAGCCCCAAACCCAAGTCTCCACCACCAAGCCTCTCAAAAGTTCAGGCATTTTGTTCATTGTGAGTCTCAGAGCACAAACTTGTCCTTCTGTCTGATAAATGATTAGGCCTTTTAAACAAATTTCATATAGTTAGTCATTATGTTAACATTTTATCAGTTCTTAGCCATTGGTCTGACAAATTAAATGAAAGGCTAAGGAAAAACGCTCATGTATGTATTATAGTGTGTGGTCAAATTAATTACCTGACAACTTATCAGTGACCTCTCTGGCACCTGTAGGATACATGCTAAGTCAGCTCCATGCTGCTGAACTTCAGTATAACACCAGCATTAACGTTCTCGTTATATACACACCAATTAAGAGCATGGTTCTCAACACCCACATGGCAGCTAACAACAGTCTGAAACTGTAGTCCCAGGAGAACCAACACCCTCTTCTGGCCTCTGCAAGCACGACACTCATACATATAAATAAAATTTTAAAGGAAAGCTAGCTGAGCTCCAGCCATTGAGCAGTGGTCCTCGGTGGCTTCTGCTTTTGTTCCTCCTTCCTTCTTCCGGTCCTGATTTCCCTCAATGATGAACTGACATGGAAGCAGAAGCCAAATAAACCCTTTCCTCGCCACGGCAGAGAGCAAGCTGGAATGCCCCCTCGTGGACGGACACCCTGGGGTCTTGGAGCAGACTGCTGCAACTGCTCTAGCTAGGCATCTCATTCAAGGGACTGTGGAGTCATTTGGCCAACTTAGGGAGTTTGAGAAGTTGAGAGACTCTCCAGCTAGCCAAGAGGAGAGAGCCACATCTTTGCAGCTTAAGTGTTGGTAGTTCCTCTTGACTTTCACAACATTCTTGGGACAAAAGCAGACATTTTCCCACCTCCTGATGGTGCACCTGAGTCTCATTTGGTAAAAAAAAAAAACCCAAGAAACACCACCCTTCTGCCACCCACACCTCTTTCCACTTGTCCCCACGCACTCCCATAGCTAATTAAGCTGTATCCAATCTGATTGATTTCATAAATGCACCCACCTCTAATCTCAGTGCTGGGAAGGCAGAGACAGGAGGATCCCTAGAGGCTACCAGCCCAGTCAGCTCAGTGAGCTCCAGGTTCAGTGAGAGACCGTCCCTCAAAGAATAAGGTAGAAGGGCTGGAGGGATGGCTCAGTGGTTAAGACTCTGGCTGCTCTCCCAGAGGACCTGGGTTTGATTTCCCAGCATGTACATGTCTATAACTCCAGTTCCAGAGGATCTGACACCCTCTTCTGACCTCTGTAGACATTGAATGACATGGGTGTACTTACATACGTGCAGACAATAACACACATACACATAAAATATTTTTTAAAAAAAAATAAAAAATAAGGTGGACTGCAATTGAGGAAAACACCCAATGTCAACCTTTGGCTTCCACATGCACACACATACATCATGCATGCATGCATGTGCACCTGAGTATGTTTACACACATACACAACACACATATACACAAACATATATACACAATCTAGCTCGTATGCAGACACAACTGGAAAATACCAATAATTTAAAAGAATGTAAAAATAAGAGACAATTTTACCAGGGAAAACATCTTCTAG
Source organism: Rhizomys pruinosus (assembly GCA_009823505.1). Classification (NCBI taxonomy): domain Eukaryota; kingdom Metazoa; phylum Chordata; class Mammalia; order Rodentia; family Spalacidae; genus Rhizomys; species Rhizomys pruinosus. Next base: position 1,462,264 of record VZQC01004376.1, read on the forward strand.
CTTCTCTCCCTCCTATTCTCTCTCTCTCTCACTCTCTCTACTTTCTTTCTCTCTCTCGTCACTGACTTCATACTTAGAAAACACAATCTGCTTGGAGACCAACAATGAGGAAATCAGTGTGGGATTTATTGCTGTTGGCTGTGCGCTTCAGTGTTTAATTTTGACTGCCCTGGACATTTAAAAAAAATTGATCTATAGACTTCTCTGCATGTTTTCTCTTGATGAATATTTACCACTTGGGTTAAGCAGCAATGGACCCATTTCGGCCTCACATAAATCACCGACTGAAGGAGACGCGCCGTCCGGTAATGCAGAAGGCAGTGAGCTCTGGACACAGGAAAGGGGAAACATTGCATATTCCTGGTTCCCAATGTCTTGCTTTGTTTCTGTCTGTTTTCTCAGGGATCCCCAGAGTCTGGACCCACCGGAAGTCAGCAACGCAAGGCTCCAGTACGCGGGGTGGGGCCCGAAGGGGCAGCAGCTGGTAAGCACTGACTTCAGGGCTGGATTTGGATTTTCACAAAGTTTATATTTTCTGAGCAGTTTCTCACTGTGCACAGTTGGCATGTGGGGCATGTGTACGTATAATTACTTTAGATAAACGCGCTAAGGTTTCGTAAAATGTTAATGGTAATTTTTCAGGTAGAGAATTCTTACAAAAACTAAATATTGTGAGCTAGAGAGATAGATCAATGGGTCAAGTGCTCGCTCTACAACCGTGAGACCGAGTTTGAGTCCCCAGCACCTACACGAAAGCAAGGTGTGGAGGGGGCCTCTGTGAGCCAGCACTGGGCGGGGGGGGGGGGGGAGGTCATGGAGGTTCTCAGAAAGTCAGTCCACTGAAATGGTTTGTCCAGGTTCACCGAGAGGCCCCACCTCAAAGATAAGGGAGAGAGTGCTAGAAGACACCACCCTCAACCCCTTGCCTGCATAGGCAAGCACACACACATGCATGCTCACACACATACATGCACATAGACAAACACACATACAGACATGGACACACACATAAATACGTACATACACATTTACATGTGCATGCATAGACACACAGATGTATACATACATATACATACACACCTAGACACAAATACACACATACACACACAGAATGCACATACAGAGGCAGAGACACAGACGCATGCATACAGATACCTACAGATACATACATAGACACAGGCACAACATACAGTCAGACACACACAGACATTCAGATACAAATACAGACACACAGACACAACATACAACACATACGCAGATACACAAATATACACATACACAACATACAAACAGACATAAACAGACACATACACGTGCACACATACATACGCACATACACATGCATGCACTACACTAACATACTATCCCTCTCATCAGTTCCCCGGACCAAGATCCAGCTCCTACATAACTAGGAATGGCTCCTCTGGCTCTCAGTCTCAAAGCTTCGGCCTGGCCTAGGCTGTCTCCTAGTTTCTGCGACTGCAGTGAGAGCACCATTATGGGAATGTGTGTGGTGGAGAAGAGCAACTCACCTCGTGCTGACCGAGAATGGGGGCGGGGGGACGAGATAAGACGGACCCTCCACACACACCCCTCGAGACCCAGTTCCTCCACAGACTCCACCCCCTAGAAACCCGCACAGCTGTGAATTATCCGTGGATTAGTCCATGGGCAGCATTGGCATCCTCACACATCAATCATCTCTCAGTAGAGCCAGTTTGTATCTAAACCCTCGCTTCTCGGATCCAGTGTGTTTAGAGTGCCGCCCCGTAGCTGAGCACATAGACTGAGATCTGCTGAGAACTCAGAAGATGAAACTGCAGAGGGCTGTGTCAAACCGTTGGGTCATAGAACTGCCACGAGTTGCTCAGGAAGCTCACGCCTCTTTCCTAGAGGCTTCTGGAAACCCTTCGTAATGAAAGATTTGGGCTGGGCGGGGGCAGTTACTGGAGAGTAAGGAGTTTATTAGAAAAGTTACTGACACTGTGGCCAGACAGAGAGGCAGCAGCGTAGCATGTGGGGGCTCTGGGGAGAGGGCTCAGAGCCCTCCGCCACCCTGGCAGAGGTGGGGAGTCCTTCTTCCTCTTTCTAAGCATGAGCCTGCAGCCAGGCTCTGGTTCCCAAGCAGGAAGCAGGGATGTAAACTGACTTCCCAGGTAAGAAATCCTGGCACCTGCAAGTCCCTCAGCTAGAAATTTGCAGGCCACCTCAGAGGTGCCTGTCTGTATCTGTGAGAAAGGAGGGATGCTGCAGGCACCGTGGCCTGAGCAGCGGCTGGACTCTAGCATTGCAGTATTGTGTGGAGCTGGGCACCTGTCCGCTGTGTCAGCATGGGGCCGTCCCCCAGAGCTGGCCCCGCCGCACAGTTTTACATCCCAGGTCTTCGTGGACTCCAGTGGACTCCAGTAGGGAAAACCCAGGTGTTTAAAACCCCATGGATGGGGCTGGAGAGATGACCTAGCGGTTAAGAGCGCCGACCGCTCTTACAGAAGACCCGGGTTCGATCCCCAGCACCCACATGGCGGCAGAGAACTGTCTGAATTCCAGGAGAACTCCAGTTCCAGGGGAATCCGACACCCTCTTCTGACCTCCGCGGTGTTGCACAACACGGGTGCACAGACCTGCATGCAGACAGTACATTCATACACATACAGAAATAAATAAAATTAAAAAAAAAAAAACCATGGATGGCAAGGATGTTGTATTTGTTACTTTTCTTGCCCCCGTGACAAAACACTGGACAAAGGAAACCGTCTCACAGTTTGAGAGTTGTGCGTCATGGAGGGAAGGCATGGCCACAGGAACGTGGGGCAGCTGGTCACGTGATACCCACATTCCGGAACCTTCATTTCAAGAGGCAAGGCCTCCCTCCGCAGAGCCCTTTTGGGTTTCAGGTCAGACAACTTGCAGCTGTACTTCAATGCCAATTTTCTTTCCATCTGTAAGCAGATTAATTAAAGCTGCATTTTAAAGCTCTCTTGTCCTAACTGTAACCAAAACACAATTGCTTTTCAAATCTTGCATGGGGGGACTGGCTGCTGTCTTAAATAAAAATGGTCTTCTTCCCCCACAGTCCAGTGGTATTTTCCTTGGTTGCACATCCACTCTGCTGTCCTGAACTGACTCAAAGAAGAAGTATTTTAACAATTCCTAGTGTCCCTAATGTTATAAACTCAAAAGGTACCTAACTGGTACACACTGGCCGAAGCCAGTGTGTCAGGAGGCAGTGAGCATTGAGAGCTGACACTGAAGGAACAGGATCCCATGGCGCAGGCACAGGGAGGTAAAAGCCACCTGTCCTCACAGGTGTTGACCTGCAGAGCGTCCTAGAACCAGCATCTGTGACAGCTGGCTGTCTGCTGGTTCAGTAGCTCCACGGAAGCCCTGTTGGTGAGTCAGCAGAGACAGGTGCACCCAGCCTGGTGCGCAGGCCCAGCCACGGCAGAATGGGAGAAAAAGAGAAGCTGTAACCTTGCAGTGGCCACTGTCTGACCCTTTTCGGCCACTGGGAGAAGGACCCCAGTACTTGATCTCTTGCCAAGGTCTCTGTGTCTGACGCATCACCTGCCTCTTGTCAGGCATCCGTTAGCAGTAAGCTCCCAGACCTGCACCTGCCCTCTGTACAGCCAGGCCCATCAGACAGGGAAGGAGACTGGAACCCACACCTTAGAACCGTGTCTAGCATTTGCAGGATCACGAGGCTGTAGACAGACAGTTCCCCAGATCCTCATTCAGTGAAAACCCTGTCCCTGTTTGAAGCCATTGCTGCCCTGTGGAACACAGGAGTGAAGACATACAATTACACACATCACCATTACAAACAGTACTGAAAGAATGGGTAGAAAATGCAGAACAGGTGTCAACTTGACTTAGCTTTGCTGACACCAATGCACGCTCTGCTGGGAACCCCCTGGGGCAGGCCGCCAACTTACTATGTGACCTTTACCATGCAGCATCCTGTGAGGGCCGGCCAGTCCCTCTCCCCGTCATTGTGGCACAGTTGTTTTCATCCTAAGTACCTGGCACAGTGCCTGGTGCTCACTAAGTATTTATGGAGGTTGAAAAATAAAATAAACCCATATATGACTTGCTTAATTAGCTCGTTAATACTTTTGTGTGGTCCTAACCATTAAGCATAAAATAATCAGAGGGCAATAACTAGCCAGAATCTGGGCCTGTGGGCTAGAGCAGCACTCACAGTGTGGGGAACAGCATTTATTTTCACTTCAAGGTCTGGTTGCATATTCATCAGTAACATTTGGGTCAGTGCTGTAAACTAACAGGGACACTGAAATTCCTGGGAGGTTTTGTTGTTTTTGTTGTTTTTGAGTCAGGGTCTCCCTTTAGTCCCAGCTGGCCTGGAGCTTGCTCTGTAGACCAGGCTGACCTTGAATTCACAGAGATCCACCTGCCTCTGCCTCCCGAGTGCTGGGGTTAAAAGGCTGTGCCACCATGCCCTGCATTCCTAAGGTTGTAAGCTTGTATTCCCTGAGACTTTTATTAAAGACTCATGCACTGGCTCTAAGAGACAACATAAATCATAGCAGACAGAGTTATACGTTGGAACAGGGTCAGCAAAAAACCTCTGCAACCGTCAGTGTTTGGGACTGTGGGGTCTCATGATTTCTGTCCCCACTACTTCAAGTGCTTGCCCCAGATGCTGCTCTGGGCTATGTAGAAATGAACTCGTGTGCTTGTGTTGCAACAAAGCTTGACTTACAAACCCAGGTGGATGTGCCTCAGCCCTGGGGGCCTTCACCTGGGAGAGCTTGACTCCAGAGCCACGGTCCCAACACAGCCCCCAAGTCTGTGTCTGCTGAGGAAAGCTTTGCAAACATTAATCTATTAAGAGACAGCAAGCAACAAATCCCTTGTCGTTGTTTTATTTTTAAAAGTAAATATTGTTCCCTGAAGTAAATCTGCTCTAATGATAATGAGTCATGCTTCGGCGAGCGGTTCTCCTCAGGGAGCAGGGAACGCAGCTGCAGGCAGACCCACCAGGGAGCTTGTGGAACCCATGGCCCCACCACCACTTGGGGCGGTGAGCCCTGCCTGTGGCCGAGCCCCGCCTGTCACGGGAAGGCGGCCGCACCCAGAGGCCTGCTAACCATCCTTCCCCCATACTCTGTGTGGCTCCAGCTTGGAGTAAGCTGTCCTGAGCCTTCAGTCCCCATGAGAGCACCTGCATGGGTGGCCACGGCCTCACACTCAATCACAAGAGACAAAGAAGCCAGACTGCTTCACACCTGTAATCCCAGCATGCCAGAGGCTGAGGCAGGAGCATGTGCCAGCCAGCCTGGGCCAGATGGTAAGTTCCAGGCTAGCCTGGGCTATATGGTAAGTTCCAGCCCTGCCTGAGTTGGTTTCTCAGCACCCACAGGGAGCTCACAACAGGCTATAATTCCAGTTCCGGGGGATCTGATGGCCTCTTCTGGCCTCATTGGGCACTGCATGTCTGGGTGCCCATAGCATACATGCCATGGGAAACACTCATACGCATTAAATACATTTTTTAAAGAAAAAGTGACAGAGACACGACCCCAGGGGCCCCTCACTGCCCAGAACTTGCTGCATTCCTGGTTGTAGCGAGCCACAAGGCCCATTGTCTGCTGGGCCTAGAAGTAGGAAAACGGCTTGTCCAGAGTAAGCAGGGCTCCAGGAGAGCCCTCTATGAATGTTCAAGTCAGAACATTCTTGCTTTTCTGCAGGAAGACTGACAGCAGATTCTCCCTACTCCTGCTCCTCTTCAGATGAGGCCTCCGTGGCAGAGGAGCCCCCAAGCTTCTCTGCGCTCACCTCTGGGACCCCATTTCCCATACACGGGCATCTATTTATGCAACATGACCAAGTCAACAGGCCTAGAAACAGCTGTTTGTTCCTTATGCTGTTTCTACTATAGAGATTTAATGAGAACAGACAGGCCTGGAGGGTGGGGCTGGCCGGGTCTTCCTTGCTCTTACAATGTGCACCTGACCTGCATCAAGGCTGTTTCTGCCCCTAGTAGGTTGGTATGTGTACAAGGGGGGTGTGTATGCAGGTTGGTATGCATGCAAAGGAGATATGTGTGCAGGTTGGTGTGTGCCAAAGGGTGTGTATGAAGTTGCTGTGGGAGATTTTTTTTCCTTTATGGAAATTCTTTGCATTGAGGATTCAGAGCTGGCTCTGTGGGAGGGTTCAGAGATCAGAGACCAAGAGACAGCCTTGCTGAGGTTGGCTTGCCATGGAGATGGTGATAAATGAGCAGCTTTGAAAAGAGCATTTAATAAGTCCTCTGGGAAATCTTCAACAGCTTAGGATGTGACTTAACCAAGAAGCCAGGGTAGCGGGAGCTGTCCTTGGAGACTGCACATCCCAGGGAGCAGTTGGGCATAGCGTGGGAAGGAGGGAGAGGTCAGGGAAGGAGCCCGAAGGTTTTCCTCCCAGCTGAAGAAGAGGAAGGCCTCACTGCTTAACCTACTGAACCAGAGCTCATGATAGCATCAGGGAGTGACTGCTCTGATACAGGAGAACGCAGTCAAGTCTACACCTCCAAATCAGAGAATTTACACCAGACCATGTAGAACTCCGTGGATCATATGGCTTTTTAGACTCCAGAATACTTTTCCTGGAAAGACATGGGTACAGTGTCTCAGCAGGGAGAATTGGGGATTCTCACTGAAACCAGTTTCTGCATGGAGGAGGGTTAAGATGGCAGCTCTCTTAACAAGTTGTGGGGGCAGACACACTAGATGCCCACCATGTCCTAGCTCTTGGCAATTTCCAGAATGGTCGATGCTGTTGCCGGTGGCCGCGTTGGCCTCCGTGCGTGGCCAGCAAGCTTCCAGGGGAAGCCAGGCTTTGCTGTGTTCATGTTCCCATAGTTCTTTCATGCATTCATCTGTTTATGGTTCGAAACCCTTCCAGACCCTTCCTGGGAACTCGGGAGAAAGGTGCTGTCTTTCCCCGCCGCCTCTGTGTCCAACAGGAACACAGCTATCTCTGCAATCTGAGCTCCCAACCGATGCCTCTGTCTCTTCTCACCTCCACCCATCTCACCCCTTGAAACAGTCCCCAGTCCACTGCCCTCTCTATCAACTCTGTGAACACTTCCGTGATGGTGGAGGCTTCAGGAGATGGGCAGTAACCCTATGTGCATGACCTTTTCATTTTTAATCAAGATCCTTGTAGCCCGCAGTCCTAGCAAAGCATTGATACCCAGAACCCGACCCACAGAACAAGCTGTCCTTCCAGGGTCCCACGACGCTGATGCCAGGATCATGTGACCCAGTGGTCTGGTGTCCCACCCCTTCCTCCTCTCACCCTTCCCTACGTGTGCTGTCCACTCATTGTGCCCAGACCAGCACCTCCCCTTCCCCAGGGACAGTCACACTTCCTCCAGGCTGTGACAGGCTCTCCATCCGAGTCCATCCTAAGGTTGTTTCCCCCCTTGAGCTCCATCAGCAGCTGAAGTCATGAGGCCTGCTGTGCCCCTCCCACTAGTGTGCAGGCACCTCTCCTTCCCCCAGGGCGCTGGCTTGCTTTCTGTGAGTCAGTGAATGATTCAGAAAAGTCCAAGCGAAGGTTTTCTCACCCATTCTGCCTTACCGTGTAGCCTTGACATCTTCTCCTTAAAGAATTTACAATAGTCTGTTAGAGCCGTGAAATCCACGTCAGCGCCGTGCTGCCACTTAAACAGGAGAGGGATGGTGTTCCCAAAACACAAGAATAGCCTGTGGAGTAGAGCAATGGCGGGAGGGGGTTACAGCCCCGGGGTTGGAGCTTCCATCCTGTACCCATCCGAGAAGGCCTAGGGAGGAACTACCTTCCCCTTGCATGGCCAAGGGCAGGTAGAAAGACCAGCAGTTGGTGCTGCTGTATCTGCCCTAAACCACTCAGGTTAAGGACACACAAGGCTTCTGTCATGCCGGGAGGAAAACACCAGGTACCAGGAAGCAAGTAGCTTTGCCAAACTGCACTTATTTGTTTATGTATTTATTTATTGGCTGGTATGACAGAGCATGTGAGGAGGTCAGAGGACAACTGCAGGGGTCTTTCCTTTCCTTCTACCAGACAAGACTGGGGACAGAACTCAGGTCCATAGGCTTGGTGGCAAGCACCTTTATCCACTGAACTATCTTGGTGGCCCACAAACAGCTTTTGAATCCAGAAGACTCTGGGAATCTCAAGGGCTTGTCACAGACCACCTCCTCAGTCTCCAACATTGATTAAGTATCTAAACTTAAGCCTTAGAAAGAAAAGTGTCTTGTGGATTCTAAATGACAAGAGTCATTGCCAAGAAAAGCCTTAGAGTAAAAGGACAAGGTTCAGATCTTGCTTCTGACACTTAGGTGACACCGTGATCTTCAGATACTGATCCCCCAGACACTCAACCCCCAGACCCTCAGTTTGCTTCCTCTGGGAGTGGTTCTCGACCTTTGCTACCATCATGTCCAGGGACTCTGCAGAAGCTTCTGTGATAGGGTGGGGTCATTTCACAGGGATAGTGAGAGAAAGAATGAACCCAACGAAGCATGGCTTCTTCCTTGCTGTTCCTAGTCACAGAACAAGCTGTAGAGGAGGGAAGGAGGCAAACATTGCCTCACGGGAAGTTTGAGCAGCTGCCTCGAAGGAACAGAGCACATGCCGTAGCAGGCAGACACACCTCTCTGGATGTCCAACGTGCTCAGAGACACACTAGTGGATTGTGGGTCACCTCACATACCCTCCTCCAGCTGTAGCTTTGGGGTCCTCTGAGTCTTTAGCTCCCCATAAGTCAGTTTTAGGAAGATGTTGTCAGTTGGTCATGAGGCTACCCAACCATCAACCCTCAGAGAGAGCATGCTCTTCCTGGTGTCTGCTTCCTGACCAGCCTTCTTAGGCTATGTCACCCAGTCCCCTGAGAACCATGCCACTCAGTCCCCGCCAAAACCCATATCATCCACTGTCATCTAAAATATATATTCGTCTGGTGGTCCTTTAACACTCGTTATGCATATGCCACAATCCACAAGATGTTCTTCCTCCCTGGACCAGGCTCACAGCTCTGGGAAGCTGCAAGCCTCAGAATTGTCCCCAGCCAGCGGGCTGACAATCGTAGCTTGAGCTCTGGCAGGAAAAGGGAGGGAATGGTGAGAAGCACCTGGAGAGAAAGACTCAGTTTTAATGTTGTAACTCAAGGCTTTTTACACAGATCCTTGCATGGGCTGGGACACATACACAATTTGGGGCTGGGGCAGGCAGTTGGGACAAGCAGAACCCCAGGCCATTTGTTCCAGATCAAAGTTTTGCCCCAAGGGATCAAAGAGAGTCTGCATCCAGGCCTCACAGGTTTGGCAGGATGTCAGCAGGGGTCGAGGCTTAGAGGCTGCTTGCTGACCCTCTTTAATTGCTTCTGCCAAAAGAATGTCTACAACCCACTCCCCTGTGATCCACACCATCCAGTCTCCAGAGAGCCACACTCACAAGTCTCCAGATAGCCACATTAACCAACCCTCAAGAACCACACCACCCAGCCCCCAAGAGCCTCTCAGAAGGTTATTCTCACTGGGCAACCCAAAGGAACTATGGGAGAAGGGGATCCCCTGCACTCTCAGAAGGTTATTCTCACTGGGAAACCCCAAGACTCTATGGGAGCCCTGCCCAGTCTGCAGCTTTCCCAAGGGCATCATCACTCACCAGGGCCCTCCAACCATAACAAGAGGGCAGAGAGTGCTGTACTGCAGTTGACAAATCCAGCAAAGGGAGGAAGACTGAACTTCCCAGCAAGAGGAAAGTATTTAATGACACGTCGAGTATGTGGAGAAGACCAGACCAAAGTGACATCCCATTAATAACTTATAAACGCTAATCAGTTTGGGTTAATTTAGTATTCATTGTAAAAACATTTATCACGGGCACTGAAGTCCATGACAGGAGCCAAGAAATTAATATCTCTGGAATGGGAATCGCCGTTTGGATCCTCGAAGGATGACAGAGGTGGTTTAGCCAGTGATTTATGAGCTCCACCAAGGCCCCTTCAAAGTTAACGCAATATGCTATGCTTCACAGCTCCATGGGGCCAATCACTTTAATATCGACCTGTAGGCAAGTAAATAAGCCAGGTTCTTGGCAATTAGCCTGAATGGGTGGCATAGTCTACCGCTCTCATGGTCCTGAGAGAATTAGGACACAGTTCCAGAAGATTCCAGAAGCTCTTTTCTGCAACCAACTGCTCTCTGAAGATATGTGGGTTTCAAAACATGACAAAAATTCATAACTGTGAGATATTATGGAGGAAGTAATGGAAAATGTGGAAATTTGTATCTTCCATGATACCATGGAGTCAGGAAAAAAAGGGCCCAAGAGAAAATTCGTTCATAAACAATTTGAAGATATGCAGATAGACCCATAAAGCATTCTTAGATTTAGCACAGAAATCTTTTCTCAAGAGAGGGCAAAAACCAAATAAACAAGCACAGCCACCACACTTGTTATCCCTAGTAATAATTTTTACAGGTTGAAAGTATCCCAAGATTTTGCCAAGGAGAATTTTGGGAAAGTGTGATACATCGATTGAAAAAGATGTTAGGCCGGGCGTGGTGGCTCACGCCTTTAATCCTAGCACTTGGGAGGCAGAGGCAGGTGGATCTTTGTGAGTTCAAGGCCAGCCTGGTCTACAAAGTGAGTTCCAGGACAGCTGGGGCTACAGGGAGACCCTGTCTCAAAAAACACAACAAAAAAAAAAAAAAAAAACAAAAAAAAAACAAAAAAAAAAGATGTTAGATGAACATCCAAGATTATGATTAGAAGAGAAACCTCCAGAATGGGAGAAAATGCTTGTGATAGTGCATCTGAAAATGGTTAATGTCCAGAGCATGTAAGGAGCTCAATAGCAAGTGGATGCATCTCAAAACAAGGCATGGGAGAGGCCCAGAACAGCCTGCTGTACTCGTGTGTGACTCTCGCAGTTCCTTGATAGGTATATTAAAATGTTTAACATCAGAAATCAACAGGAACTGCAGGTCAGACATGCAGTGAGGTATGATCTCACTCCAATGTAAATGGTTGTCATCTTAAATACAAAAGACACCAATACTGACGAGAATGTGGAGAGAGGGGAACCTTTGCTGGTGAGAGTGCAAATTCAACCACGTGGAAATGGTACAGCGACACCTCAGAAAACTGAACAGGAAGTGTTAGACTACTGGGCATCTATCCAGCAGAAATGAAATCAACATGTTGGAGAAGTGTCTACACTTCACATTCATTGCCACCCAATTCACCAAGAAAGGAAGTCAATCTTCTTAAGATGCAGGATAAAGAAAATGTGGCAGCACAGGCACTCTATTCTGCCGCCAAGAAAGGAAGAAAGCTTGTCATGTCTGCCAACATGGGAAAGAGTAGAAGCCATCATGTTAAGAGAAATAAGCCAGGTGCAGAAAGACAGGTACTGGAAGATCTCACTCACAGGTTGAAGCTGAGCAGGACGACTTCATCGAAGTATAGACTACAAGGATGGCTGCCTGGGGCTAGAAGTGCAGAGGGAGGGAAGGATCAAAAAAAACACACCAGCCAGCAGTCCGTGGAGCTCACATTAAAGTCAACGAAGATTAAGACTAACGTGCATTGGAGGGTTCAAACAGAGCCCAACCATGTTGCTCACATTAGTCTGTGGGGGTAAACCACACTCCTGCCCTCGTCAGAGATTCCTTAATGTGATTGTGGCTGGAACAGTGTAGTATTTCTCATGAGGAATGAAATTTAGACAGGAGCCCCACATCAGCCATGGAAATATTAGATTAGAGAATTTCTAGGTCATTTATCAAAGGGAATTTATAAGGAGGATGAGTGCCATGTTAAGAAGGACTGCATTTAATGATAGAGTTCTGAGATGATGTAACAAGGCAGTGATGGATTAAAATAGCCTTTGTAGACATTTGGAGGGAGGACGTGGCCCACGTCTGCAGGGACGAAGCAGGCCTGGAGGTCTGGAGCTCTTTCCGGCGGCCTGGGGCAGGAGGCAGCTCTACACTTCCTGTTCTGCCCACAGGGCACTTTTGTAGATGATCTTGGGAATTCTCCCATTTGGGTGGAAGGACCATTCTTGCTAGCCATTCCAAAAACGTTTTACAGTTGGGAACTATTATTGTGATAGAGCTATCTCCTCATCTATGGAGAGTAACCATGACCTTTTCTCCCTCTGAGTTCCTGAAATACCAGCCCCACTTACCGTAGCCCTTAATCTTACACTTCTTTGTTTTATTATTCAATTCTTTCTCTTTGAATAACTTTATTTCCCCGATCAACTGTGGGCTGTCCAAGGACGAAGGCTGTTCCCATGACGCCATGTCTTCTACGGTCCGATGCTCAGAATTGAGCACAATGTGGGTTTCCAACAAATATGTGTGAAGCGAACAGTATCCTGTAGGGAAAGTAAAATTAAATGTCAAATTTATGGGCATAAGTTTCAAAATTCATGGAAATTGGAAAAGCTTGATGCTATTACCAGAAAGATTTTAGATGTAACAACTTGTCTGATGGTTAATTAAGTCAGCAGTTCATGCTGAACAATTCCAAGGAACGACTGCTACTAGATTTTGGAGCCAGATTTTTTTTTTCTTGACATGTTTACTATACCATGAAAGATCTTAAAACAAAGATGTAAGTTTTCATTGTTAAGACTCATCCTGGACAGGCTGAACAGAACCGACAAAGGCGTCAGAACTTGAAGGAATACCAAAGGAATTTCAGCTCTGCTCTGTCCCAAGGCACCAAAGGAGGATTTATTTTTAATGTCATGGGGAACAGACAGACCTTGGGGATCTGTCTCCTTCACTGACCCCTCAGTTTGGGAGTGAGACTGACCCCTATCCTAACCACCTTGGAGGTGAGGTCATCAAGGTTACTATTGGGACTCTTAAACAGCAGAGACAGGGAAGGACATGTCAGGGAAGGGGAAACACTCAGCTGACTTTAAATGCCTTCAAGAACTCTGTCAGTCCCTATGGCAGCATCCAAGCCAGGAAAATGTCCTTTCTGCACATTGGACTGTAGAGCACGCCTTCTCCACACCGCTGCTGATCCTGAATCATTATTACAAGTTGATCATGGATATGGAGAGGTGGCTCAACAGTTAAGAACATGTGCTGCTCTTACAGAGGACCTGAGTTCAGTTCCTCGCATGCATATCAGGCAGCTCACAAGCACCCGTAACTCCAGCTCCAGTGTCCAGGCCACTGCACGCACATGAACATACACATACATATGCACACAAATGAGCAAATTAATCTTTGTAAAGAAACCTTTATAAGTCAGTTATAAATACTGGAAAGTGACAATGCAGCCAGTGCCCTTAACCACTGAGCGTCTCCACAGCCTAACGCTGCACTTCTCCAAAAGCGCCCTCATTTCCGTGGCTGTCTTCCCTGTGGCATGGTTCTTCTTATAACCCGTCAGCCTCTTGCTCTAGAAGAGCGATGGGCCTGTATGGATAGCCAAGGATGCATTTCGGTGGCAGAACAAGTTTTATTTCTTTCAGAATCTGGGCATTTTTACAAATTTAGCTTACATATTTCCACTCCATAGAATGGTCAGCAAACAAATGGTCTGGCTTGTTTGTGGTTTGCGTTGGAAACCCACTCATTGGTTTGAAAGCCTCCAGTTTTCACTCACATGGCTCCTCTGGCCACGAGCAATGACAGCTCATTTTATTCCCCACGGCCAGTCCTCTTCGGAATAGTAGAAACTGTGTAGTTCGGTAAGCTGAGCAGGCCATCTATGCCCCAGCCTCGGTCTCTCCAAACCTGACGACATGTGTGCGGTTCCTACCATGCCCCCACCTGCACATCTCAGCAGCCTCAGACAGAAGCCATCATGATCTGAGGCCACCGCTGTTTCCACCAAAGCTCCCTTGTTCATCTTGTAATAGGCAGTAATCAGCACCTTCCAGCATCACCTCTTCACTCAGCCCACCTAGGTCCTCACCACGTGCTGACATCTGCCTGTGGACACTACTAACGTCCATCTTCCATCTTCTCTTCCCACCCTCAGCCCTCTCCTAGATTCCTGTAAGCTGCTGGCTGTCTCTCCGTCTTCATCTGCTTTTACTCTGGATCACTCTCTGTTCTTTAAATATGTATTTAATTATTATTTATTATGTGTAGATGTGTGAGCCTCGGTGAGTTTGTGTATACCACATAGATCCAAGAGCCTGCAGAGACCAGAAGAGGGCATTGAATCTCTTGAAACTAAAGTTATAGATGGTTGTGAGCCACCATATGGGTGCTGAGAACTGAGCCTGGTCTTCTGCAAGGGCAGCAAATGTCCTTGACCACTGAGCCATCTAGTGTCTGTGACCACTGAGCCACCTAGTGTCCATAACCACTGAGCCACCTAGTGTCCATAACCACTGAGCCCTCTCTCCAGCACCATCGATCTTCATTCTTTAAAATGAAACAATGATCACACTGATTTTTCAGCACAGAATCCTCCATTGCTGGACACTGGGTGTAGGACATGGCTCAGCCCCCACGGCATGCTTTCTGAGCCTCGTCCTCACTCCCAGCTGCTCTCTGGACTCCTCAGCTGACCTCTTGTCCCACACCAAGGCCCAGACATAATGAACTGTGTACAGTTCCCTGACCACGCCTCACCTCCTCCCCCCAAGACCTTTGCAGCTGCTCTTCCTCCAGTCCAGAGCACTCGTAGCTTCCACTCCATCATCGCTGACTTCAGCCTCCCTGAAGCTGGGCTCAGACCTGCCACTGGTTCCTGACATCCCTGTGCCATCATCAGTTATTTTTCCAAATTTACCCTCCGGCCCCGGCCAGCCTTTGAGCTCCTTCAAACGGCTGCCTTCTCCTTCTCACTAACACTTCTCAGCCCCTTGGTACAAAGTAGGCTGTTAGCAAGCATAGGCAAGTGCTCAAAGGCTGAAGAAATGGCACAGTTAGTTACACACATTATTTGCTCAAGGTACAATACAATTACCTCTTCCTTTAAGCTTGCTTTTTTGGTATTTTCTTTTTCAAGGGCCTATTACTATTTTTAATTATGTGCATGTGTGTGCTTGTGTGTATATGCACTGCATGCATGCAGTGCCTGAAGAGGCCAGAAGAAGATGTCAAATTGTACCTGGAGCTGGAGTAACAGGTGGTTGTGAGCCACCCAGTGTGGGCACTGGGGACCAACTTGGATCCCCTACAAGAGCAGCAAGCTTTCTTTACTGCTGAGCTGGCTCTCCAACCCCTAGTGTTCCAGCTATTGAGAAAGTAAGCTGACCATGGCTTAGGCCATGACTTGGGATGTAACATTCTCCCTAAAAATTAAGGAGTCATTTCACTTAAGCTCAGCCAAATTCCAGTAGCCTACAAAGTATTTATTTATTTATTCATTCATTCATTCATTTATTATTTTTTATATTTTTTGAGACAGTGTCTCCCTGTAGCTCCATCTGGCCTGGAACTCGCTATGTAGAGCAGGCTGGCCTTGAACTCACAGAGATCTGCCTGCCTCTGCCTCTGGAGTGCTGGGATTAAAGACGTGCACCATGACACCCGCTTTGTTTACATACACATTTGTGCATGTATATTTATTTAATTAAACTGGCTTTTTATAGCCATAAAAACTCATATTTTTTTAACAAACTCATATTTTTAAATTAGCTGGGAAATGTGATTACTTAAAACTCTAAATTCCTAACATTTGGTGCCGAAACCCAGGAGAGTATTCTCAGTTTTCAGCCATTAATTCCTAACGGTTAGTAGAAGCTGAGTCATGCTAGTGTTTCTCTGAAGATGCCTGCCTCTGTTTCCTCTGCATCTAACCACCAGAGGACAAATTCCACAATGGTACCTGCTCAGTAAATATTCTTCTAAATTTTCTGTGTTAATTGCTTTATAAAATCAGTTCACTCCAACATCTCCCTGCCCAAAGGCTTCGGAATAACAAAAAAATAAGTCAGTCAGTGGAAGTCAGTTATCTCTTCTATGCTGATGAAAACAAAGAAGATCTCATTGTTCCATGGATCACATGTTTGAGTTTGTAGTCACAGCATCAGGCTGGTTGGCATCTGCTCGATTGCCTTTCACCTCCTGTGGCATGAAGAAGAAATGTGCGGATGTGTTTGTGATTTCCTAGTGGGATGGCAGAGCCTGTAAACCCTTTCTTTTTATTTTATTAATTATTTTTAGTTTCTGTGTATAGTTTATGTGTTATGTGTATTGACTGCATGTTTGAAAGTGCACCCATGTTGGGCAATGCCCATACAGGTCAGAAGAGGCCGTCAGATCCCCTGCAACTGGAGTTAGGATGGCTGTTAACCACCATGTGGTGCTGGGATTGGAACTTGGGTCCTCTGTAAGAACAGCCAGTGCTCTAGCCACTGAGCCATCTCTCCAGCCCGTCCTTTCTTTCATTAACCCTAAAATTTTACTAGCCAGGTGTTCAACAGCCTGCTGCACACTTGGTGGAACAACAGGCCTGGAAGCAGATGACAATTTAAGACTGTTTCTTAAGTCAAGTCAATAAAGCTTACATAATGTCCTATGCCATGGCTAAGTGGCCAAAGGTCTCCTTGACTTGAACAGGGTGGTGGTTGGTCAGGGAACATCGGGTATGATCAAGCTCTCCAAATGCATGGTCTGTGATTGTATCGAGCACCTGTGATTTGGATACACCAGACCTGAGTGACCTCTTTGATAAACTCCAGAGCTTCTAAGTCACAAACCAAATGTCATGATAGGCAATGAGCATACAAGGAGGCTTCACCTGGGGAGCCTCTCACAGGAGTGAGTGTTATGTGTGACTGCTGGTCAGAGCATTCCCAGGGACCCTATTACTTCCAAACATCAGCTGTAGTCCTCCACTCCACAGGCCCCTCCAGGCCGTCACCAGCCATGCCTCCATTCACATGGGTCCTGTCATACCATTCTGGCAGATCAACACATCAGAATGTCGAAATTATTTTCTTTTTACTTCCAAACCTAGGTAAGAAGTTACTGCACATATTGTTGGACATTTTATGCAATATTTTTAGTGTGATTTTCCTCCCATAAAGCAACAAAATATACTAAGATAAACTGTCCCAGCAGAATCAACAAGTTTCCTACATAAAGTTGGCTTCATGTGCTGGGTGGGTTAGGACCTAATGACTGATGTCAGTGATCCTTTTGGGGGGCGGGAGTCTCTAATATCCTGGTCATTGCGCAAGGGGTTTTGAAAATACTCTCTCTCTTGGGTACAGAATCTCCTCTAGGCAATAATAAAACAGACATTCAGCAAAGGGACGAGTGTCCTCGGGGGTCACACAGAATACAAGGGGTGCCATTTCACCCTCTTTTACTTCCCTCTTACAGGGTCCCCCAATACCTCTCAAGGCCAAACGAATCGATATTAGTAGCAATCCTGTCCTGCAGACACAAGCAGGATCACCTCCATGCACGTTGATATTTATATTCAAGTCTGCCCAAGAACCTCCGAACAGCCTCCGCTGTGATTAATCCCATGCCTTGCTCTCCTCCTACGCTGGGGAACCTAAGAGCAAATGACTCACTGACCCAGTGGCTATTCCCACCTGAATTTTTTATTAAATTATGTGTCTGTGCATGTGAGTGCAGATGCTCACGGGGGCCAAAGGCATCAAACTCCTGGAAGCTAGAGTTACGGCTGGTTTATAAGCCACTGCGTGTGGATGCTCAGAATGGAACCCGGGTATTCTGTAAGGACATGCATGCTCTCAACCTCTGAGCCACCTTCAGCTCCCCATCTGAAATCATTTCAGATTGCATAAATGGTCAAGCCCCCAGACCAAATATTAGACCCCAAATGGAATAAAATCTTCTTCTTGGAGAGATGGGCGAGTAGGCAGGATGGCACCTCTCACACTTGTCTTAGGCGATGTGTGGTGGAGCCTTGTCAGTGACAGCTGAGTCAGTAAATCTGTATGTATCTTTCTATATTTTGCTGTTTTTAAAATGTTCAGATGTGGGGGCTGGAGAGATAGCCTAGCGGTTAAGAGCACCGACGCTCTTGCAGAGGACCCGGGTTCGATCCCCAGCACCCACATGGTGGCTAAGAACCGTCTGTAACTAGAACTCCAGTTCCAGGGGAATCTGAGACCCTCTTCTGACCTCCGCGGCATTGCACGACACGGGTGCACAGACCTGCATGCAAACAATACATTCATACACATACAAAAATAAATAATAAAAAAAAAATAAATAAAATAAAATAAAAAATAAAATGTTCAGATGCACTGTTTTATATATATATATATATAAATGAATTATTTTTTATTTTATTTTAATGTGTATGAGTGTCATACCTGCATTTATGTAAGTGCACCTGTGTTGTGAAGTGTCTTTGGAGGACAGTAGAGGCCATCAGATCCACTGGAAATGGAGTTACAAATGGTTGTTAGCCATCATGTGGGTGCTGGACTTAGAACCATGGTCTTCTGCAAGAACAACCAGTGCTCTTTACCACTGAGCCATCTCTCCAGTCCCAATTAATGAATTATTTTTTAAATGAACATGTGTACTATGAGTATTCAAATGCCCTCCACTGCACATAGACTGCAGAACATAATCAAGATGCAACATTACTAGCAACATCACCCATTCTATTTCCTCCAGCATGATAATTTTATTTATACTTTCTGGATGCTTTATGAAAGTGTCTTACTATGTAGTTATGAATCCCCCAAATAATCATTCATGCTTTAACTTTGTTTGACTGTTGCCATATGACATCTGTGCTTCTATTGTGTGTTCAGCATTTCACGGGATGTCACAGCTACATGCGAATGGGTCTCAGTGTCTCACACAGATGGATCATGAGGCCGTTCTCCTCTGTATGCTTATGCAAGTTACTTCATTCTTTAAACCTTACAGTGCCACCGGTACATGTTGCCAGTGCTTCCTAGTGAGCCTGTGCCCGTTTCCGTTTATATTTGATTGCTGATGAGGTTGCACAGCTCTTGATAAGTACATTTCCTCCTCATGTTTCCATCTATAAAACACCTGTTTCTGACTTTTGTCTTGGGAGATTGGTCACTTTTGTATGCATATGGGTGGTTTCTTTACAAATTTGAAGTTTAATTCTTTGTCAGGTAGTGTATTTCTAATATCTCTTGTATTACAGCTCTCTCTCTCTCTCTCTCTCTCTCTCTCTCTCTCTCTCTCTCTTCCTCCTTTCTTCCCTCCCTCTCTCCCTCCCTCCCTCTGTCACCTGTATATACTTTGGCAGTGAAGGATGTTCATTTCAGTGAAATGCATTCATTTATGGGTTACATTTTTCATATCTTCTTAAAGAAATCCCTTCCTACCCTGAGGACAGATCGTCCCCCTTATTAGGTTCTAACAGTCTCCTAATTTCATCTCTCTTAGTTATGACTGTAAGCCATCTGAAATTGATTTGGGGATCTGGTGTGTGGCATACTTCCACTTCTGTTTCCACAGGAGTGAGCTCTTGTATCAAAGCCACTTTTTTTTTTTTTTGTCTTTTCAAGACAGGGTCTCCCTGTAGCTCCAGCTGGCCTGGAGCTCGCTGTGTAGACCAGGCTGTCCTGAACTCACAGAGATCCACCTCCCTCTGCCTCCTGAGTGCTAGGATTAAAGGCGTGCACCACCATGCCCGGCTAAAATTGACAAAGTCTCCCTTCCCTGTTCTTCGGAGCTACTGCTGCCATTCGTGAGTTGGGTATAGAGGCTGCACTGCCTCCTGCTAAGCTGGGGTGGTAACAGAAGCATGCATTCTTTTACATTTTTTAATTTATTTTTATTTTATGTGTATGAGCATTTTGCCTATATGTAAGTGCACCACATGTAAGCAGCACCCACAGAAGCCAGAAGAGGGAGTCAGATCTCCTGGAACTAGAGTTGGAGGTGATTGTTAGATGGCATGTGGGTGCTGGGAACCAAACCCAGGTCCTCTGCAAGAGCAGCCAGTGTTCTTAACTGCTGAGCTATCTCTCCAGCCCCCAAAGCACACATTCCTAATTATCTTTATCAGAGATATGATATTTGCCTCTTCTAGTCCCCAGACGTGTTTTCCTTCTATCTTCTTCGTATAGACACCCATGTCCACATACAATTTAGAATAACTTTATTTTGTTCCTGTAAAGACATGAGAAATTGATGTAAACACATTAAATTTATACACAAATTGAGGGAGAGTTTATAAGTGTTTGCTTTTGAACTACCCCGTATGTGGCATGGTTCCCAAATTTATTTACTTTTATGAAAATGTTTGGGGCTGGGGAGATGACTCAGTGAGTGAAGTGCTTGTGCTGCATGCCTGAGAACCGGAGTTTGAAGCCCAGAACCCACAAAAAATCTAGGTGTGGTGGGATGTGCTGGCAACCCTATGCTGGGAAGCGGGTCATGGCAGATCCTGGGGTGCTCTGACCACAACGACCAGGTCCAGGTCCAGTTAGAGACCCTGCCCTCCTCCAACATGTCTTTTACTGGAGTTTTGCAATTTTTTCATAAATGTCATGCACATTTTGTTCATTATTTGGTACACTCCTTGGGTAATTTTGATAGCGATTCATTTCTTTTTTTAAAGTATAATTTTCTCATCTATGTGCTGGCTACTAGGACTGCACCTGACAGTTCATATTGATTTTGTTTCCAGTAACATCGGTGAAATCCTGCATCCTAACCTCAGGTCCATGGCTTCCTCCAGCTCAGGACTTACAAGCACATCCTTGCCAAATGATGACGGACTTATTTCTTCCTTTCTTGTCCTCTTCTCTTGGTTCATCCTCCTTATCTACTGTTTCCTCTCCCACCACCATCAGTGTGCTGGAGAATATGCAATGATAGGACCTCATCTTGCATGTGATGGTGACAGTTGGTGTTAACCGTTAACCCCATAAAACCTAGAATCATCTGGGAATACCTGTAAAGCATTATTCTGATCTCTTTGTTTGAGGTGGGAAACGCTGCCCACCATGGGTGGCTTCATTCCCTGACTTGCATCCTGAACTGTGTCAGAGGAGGAAGGGAGCTGAGTAGCAGACTGTGTTCATCACTCTGTGGTTTGTGAGTGTGACTGTGACATAAGCAGCTCCTCAAAGCTCCCACCATATCCTCAGTGAACTGCATCCTTGAACTGTGAGCTGAAATAGACCATTCCTCCCTTAAGTAGCTTTGGTCAGGGCATATGACCTCAGCAAGAGGAAAAGAGAAGACAGAGGTCACTGAAGACATGGCTTCAGGTTTCCACCATTTACTGTTGCTGTAGAGTTGTTTGATGTCCTCCGTTTGTGAAGGTCATTTCTGTCTCTGACTTTATAAATCAGTCTCTCTCTCCCTCTCCCTCTCCCTCTCCCTCTCCCTCTCCTTCTCCCTCTCCCTCTCCCTTTCCGTCTCCCTCTCCCTCTCCCTTCCTCCTTGTTTTTGGCCTTATGGACTGTACTTTGAATGGATTGAGAAGTTCAGGGGGTGTTTTTGCACCAGTGGTGATGAACCTTTAGTTTTTGTGCCTCCTGTAGCTGACAGGGAACTTGGTTGTATCCAATGGTCAGGGCCAGCCTTGCATTGCCAGGGAAGGTCCATTGGCTTTGAAATCATTTCTTCTCCTAGCTGGGCATGGTGGTGCACACCTTTAATCCCAGCACTCAGGAGGCAGAGGCAGGTGGATCTCTGTGAGTTCAAGGCCAGCCTGGTCTACAGGGCGAGCTCCAGGCCAGCTGGGAGCTGGAACTAAAGGGAGACCCTGTCTCAAAAAAAAATAGACCTGAAATCGTTTCTTCTTGTACATACATTTCTGAAATGTAAACCCAGTATTTCCATTGAGGATTTTTTGTTTGTTTCTCCATTCATTCGTGAAACTGACTCACAACTATGTTAAATTGTGTTATTCTTTTTACCTAGTAGCCTTATTTAAAATGATACTTAAACGGGTATAAACACAAAGGTAGCTATAAACCTTTGGGACTAAAAAGACAAATGTGATTTCTACAAATGTAAAACAACAACAGATTTCAGAATGATCCCAACTGGCTGGCCAGATGCTCAGCAGGTTGAGGTGCTGCCTGGCGAGCCTCCCAGTCCCCAGGACCCACGTGGTAAAGGAGCTGAGTCCTGAAAGTGGTCCTCTGACCTTCATCCTCAAGCTATAGAAACATACACTCGAGCTATACACAAACACACACTAAATAATAAACAAACAAACAAACAAACAAGTGTGAAAACACTGCTGTCTGGCCCACCTGCTGCTGCTGACGGCCAGCCCTCTTCACACCTGCATGCCTCTGTCAGGTTTCCCAGGACTGCTGACACTGAGGAGCTTCCTTTGGAACAATACAGCATGGTGTTATTGTTTTTATTGTTGCTTTGCTCCGAGGGAACCCATCTTTGATAGTTCAATTTCCTTTTATTCTTTCCTTACTGGTCCCCGGCAATCAAAGTAACTCCAAGTTTGGCTTCAAAACAAACTCAGAAGCTAAGATTCAACAATGGGACTTGGATGTCAGAACCACACTCTGGTGGACCCAAGCGTGTGCTGTTGGTTTACGATTCTAATCAAAATAAGACTTCGAGGTCTCTAAAAAGGGCTACATCCTTAGAGCCTTAGGTGACTGGTGCTTAGTTTGAGAAACATCCATCGGGGTGGCACTTGTTTCTCTGTTTCCAGCCATTAGTGGGAACTTCAGGCTGCTTTGAAATTAATGTTTGCCTGCTGTTAACAAATAAGTAGATGACCACGGAGTGAAGCAGAGGGAAAAGGCCTACAGCCAAGGCCCCTGCTGTGTAGATAGCAGGACTGAACCCTGAGGTCACTGGAGTCAGCTGTGTAGACAACAGGACTCATCCCCTGAAGGTCACTGGGGTCAGCTGTGTAGACAGCATGACTGCACCCTGTGGGTCACTGATCTTCCTGGTAAACTGGGAGGGAAAGGAGCCCAGCAAGGAGCACATGTTCTCATGTCCACCAGCCAGGACCACATGTTCTCATGTCCACCAGCCAGGAACGCATGTTCTCATGTCCACCAGCCAGGAACGCATGTTCTCATGTCCACCAGCCAGGACCGCATGTTCTCATGTCCACCAGCCAGGAACGCATGTTCTCATGTCCACCAGCCAGGACCACATGTTCTCATGTCCGGGTGCAGCTGCTGCATGTACAGCAATCACTGACCACATGGCGCCCTTGCCTGCTGGAAGGAGGGAATGATCCGTCAGCTGGAATTGCCTAGGGCCTCAGCCCATACCCTCCTCCATCATGAGGTGACTGTGAGTGGGTCTTCCTCTCCTGACACACCCTGTCCACCCCATGGGAAGTCTCTCATTGTTTCCTCCTTGAAGGCTGCCTTTATTCCTGTTTAAAATATTTTATTTTTATTTTATATGTCTGAGCGTTTTGCCTACATGTATGTAGGTGTACCTGTGTTCTGCAATGCCAGTGGAGATCCAAAAAGGGTGTGAGATCCCCTGGAACTAAAGTTAGCTGCCATGTGGGTGCTAGGAACTAAACCCAGGCCCTCTGCCAGACCAGCCTGTGCTCTTCCCCTTCACCACTGAGCCACATCCCTGGCACCTTATTTCCATTTTAACCTGATTGTAGCAGGTGCTGAGAAAAGAACAAAAGTTGGGTCTGTTTGCCTCGGCCTCTTCTCTCTCAAGGTCATGGTCTTAGTCCACTTCTCCAACAAGAATGATTGCCTCTGAGACCATCTTCTTGCTCTCAGTGTCCGGGACTCTGCTCCCCGGGATGGGTTTCCTGGAATGATTTAAGCAAAGCTCTCCAGACCAAGACATTGTTTAGCTCCACCCACCCCCCACCCCCGCTGAGCACCCCACTTTGCCAGCCAGAAAGTGTTTCCTTAGCCTCACTGTAGCAAGCAGGGGATGGTGTCTGGGTGCAGTCAGAAGCGTCCCGGATTGCTTCCCTCTAGGCTGCACAGCTGCCGTCTCCATGCTGTGAAATGCAGGAAGAATGACCACGGTGTTAGGCTCCTGGTTCTAGATGTCACATGGGGAGCGTCACCGAAGACTGAGGTGCAGAGAAAGGACACCACTCGGCTTTCACCTCTCCTCCAACTTGGGCTTGCAGAGAAGCTACCCATCTGCCACCTCTCTGCGGATCTTCCTTTCTAAGAGGGAGCCGACAGGCTCCGGGCCTCAAGCAGGCCTCTACAGATCCCATAATATTCCACGTTCGGGCTTTCCCTTTTTCTGTACTTATTTCATGCTCTCCGTGGCTAAAAATACTGCTGTTTTCTACAAGAGGGATGCAAAAATTCCCTCATAAGTGAAATTTGTTTGCATACAAAGGGAGCTTAGCTGCAAAAATTCATACCATTGGTACCAGATATTGCACCACATCATGAAAGTGTGTGGTACCTTGACAGACTTTGGGGAATACTCATTGAAAATAGAAAAAAAAAAAAACCACCATTTAGATTCAGCCCAAATTGAACTAAAACCTAATCTTGTCACTCATAGGTCTGGATGGCATTTGTAACTGTAGTGTTCGGGTGAGAATGTCCCCATAGGCTCATCCATTTGAGGGCTTGGTAGCAGGTGGTGGTGGTGCTTGGGAAGATTGTGGAAGTAGAGCCTTTGAGGGTTCTCTCTCTCTCTCTCTTTCTCTCTCTCTCTCTCTCTCTCTCTCTCTCTCTCTGTCTCTCTCCCTCTCTCCCTCTCTCCCTCTCTCCCTCTCTCCCTCTCCCCCTCTCTCTCTCCTTCCCCACTGTAGCCTTCTGCTGTCATGCCTTCTTCTCTAACTTGCTGTATGTGAAGCTGTTCTATCAGAGAAACAGAAAAGAAACTAATTCAAAAACCCTCTGGGCTCCATCCAGTTTCCTCGCCTGCAGATAAGGTAAAAAAAAAAAAAAAGAGCTTCCAGGAATGCTGTAGAGGTGAAGATATGTCGCCAGGGACAGCATCGCTCAGCCTGCCAAATGCTACTTTCTTCTTTTGCCAGTGGTGTTGGGGGAGGAGGGAATCTAATATTTTGAATCTGTGCTGAAGACCTAATGATTTTTGTGCAAGTGATGAGAAAATTACGAAATGAAGAAATGTGAACTTGGAGCGAGACTATTAGCCTCTTTGACCTTGAACCTTCTGAGTAGATTTCCTCCTCCATACAGGGGGGGTGATGAAAGACGCCCCTTCTGCATGATTATCGAGGAGGTCCGAGCTGATATATGTGGTGAGAGTGTGCGGTGCTGATCGCATAAAGTACAGAGCACACAGCCAGTAAATAGACAATACCACTTGGCATAGATCATTTTGCCAGCTACCATGACCTCCCATCCTGAATGGTTGTGCCCCCATAAGCTATTTTTCAGGGTCTTGAGGGACTAATTTAGCAAACTTTTGCTGTCAGAAAACAACAAGATGGGCTGGAGAGATGGCTTAGTGATTAAGAGCACTGGATGCTCTTCCAGAGGACCCATGTGGTAGCCAGCAACCCACATGGCAGCCAACAACCATTCTCAACTCCAGGTCCAGAAGAATCTGACCCTCTTCTGGCCTCCTTGGGCATTGCTTGCATGTGATGCACTAATATACATGCAGGCAAAATACTCATAACATAAAAATAAATAAGTAACACAAGAAGCAGCAAGATGTGAAGGCTCATTTATCTCAGGGAATTTGGATTTCCCAGTTGTGAAATCACCTCAGCCATGCTCCAGATTCTAACAGAAACACATCTGCTTTGGTGATCCATTCTTCAGGGCACTGGAAGCCCTTTTACCCTGTGATCCTTTTATTCGTTTGTTTCTGTATGTGTGTGCATGTATGTGTGCCGATATGCACACATGTGTAGAGTGTGCAGAGGCTGCTGTCTTCCTCTACCTGTCCCCACCTTACTTTCTGAGACAGAATCTCTCCCTGACCCTGTTGCTCACAGACTTGGCCGAGCAGTCTGGCCAATGACATCCAGGCCTCTGCCTGCCTCCACCATCCCTCCCGAGTGTTTTCCATGCCCAGGTTTTTCCAGGAGTACTAAAGATTGAACAGAGATGACCCTCAAGCTTGTGAGGCAAGTACAGCCGGCTGAACATCTGCCTGTGATGCTTTTATTGAAAACTTCTCTCCTCTTATTTACCTATCTACAATTATATTCTCCCTGACTAGAAGTCTTTTTAAGGATCAGAAGTTGATATTTTGGCTCCCTTTAAAGGGATCTCTACAAGGCAATAGCCTCTAATTTAGTGTGAATTGCAAGACAGCTGTTGAGCTGATTGCAAGTGCACTAGTTTTCTAATAAGGGAAAGAGAGTGCTCAAGTGGCCATGAAGAAAAGCCCCTCTTCCAGTGACTCTGTCAGATCCCCCAAGTCACGTTTTCCTGACGACAAGTGATATTATGTGCCTTGAATGTCTCCTGATATTTTAAGGAGTTTGAAATTTCACTTTATTAATTAACATTTTCATTTTGCTTAAATTCTGGAGTGCACTGATTTTCCAGAAGTGCTAATTATCAAGCTCAAAGCAGAAGGTTGGCTGCATATTAAAATATTTCATCACATGCACCCCACTGAGCTCAGAGATGGCCTCATTCAGCCTTGCGGGAGGATAGGAGGCTTCTGATGACTGCTGCTCACAGGCCGGGGCCTCTTTGGACCACATGAGCACTGAGTCCCAACAGGCCCCTCATTCCACGTGAATCACAGCCACACCTGATTTTAAGCAAAATCTGTTTAAGTGTCAACCCTGAAGTGTGACGTCCCAGATCCAGGACATCTTTGAATCATCCACCCATCCTACCCCAGCCCAGCACAGAACTCTCATCACAGCTGTGCCACCGATTATGAGTCTAGCAGACCTTCAAAGCCTTGGTCCAAACAAAGAGAGTGACCCAAACACCCCTGTGTGTCATAATGAGAGATGAACACATACACACATGAAGGGGAGTATAGGTCTGTGTCTTAGTCCATCCATGTTGCTGTCACAGATTATCGTATGTAGGAGTTATTGTCATCTGAATAGTCCTTTCTACACTCGTGTGACTGCTAGCCACACGATCTTCCCTCTCTTGAACCAGATTTGGCAGTTCCACAGGACTGCGACCTTCAAGGCTGTCCCCCACCTGCAGGCAGACAATCTCTCGGCTTATCTCTGGCAAGGACCCCCAGAGGGCCAGGTCCAGGAGAATAGTCTTTATTTATGCCAGCAGTGTGTTTATATACCAAAGGTTACTATGCTCTGGGCAGGGAAGTGGGGGGCAAGGCAGAAGGGAGGGGTGAGCCACCTTGGCTCTAATTGGGGGGCTGCAGAGCTCGTGTTTGTGCAACAGGTAAACTAGAGGTGGGACATTTTGCTCAAGGCCTCAAGGGAAGGGGCATCTGGTCCTGGAACTTTGCAGAAATAGGCAAAGCAAGAAAACACTGTAATATCCCAAACCTTCTGGAGCTACAGATAACTCACAGAGGCAACTGAATGCCCACAGAGATATCAGATAACTCTCCTCGGAGGTCTTATGGAACAGGTCTTACAAGTTCTTGCCTCAAGCCAGGCAAAGTTTCATTCCTACAACCGTAGACTACATGACTTATAAAGAACAGAGGTTTGTCTCTCACAGTTCTGGAGTCTGGCAGTCCAAGTGAAAACTCTGGTGGGTTGGATAGACCTGGAATAGCCTAGGGACCAGCTCCCCCACCTTTCCTCACTATGCCCTTTCATGTCAGAGGAGACTAGAGAGTTCTCTGAATTTTCTTTCAGGTCACCAGCTCTACCCTGGAGGGCTCCATCCATGTGACTCCACAGCCTCCCTGATCCCTGTCCCACCCCCTTGGGAACCAGGCTTCAGCACAAAGATCAAAGAGAACACCGTGCAATGAGAAATGGGAATTAGAGATTTAGAAACCCAATTTCCATGTTAGCTTGGAATTTTCAATCCATGACACAAATAATATGATTGGTTTCTGATCTCTCTCTGTCCAGGAGACACCCAACGTGGTGTTACCAACCATCCAGAGAAACTGAGGCATTCCCCGGATACTAGGGAACATACCAGGACAGTGAGGGCAAGCTGACAGCTGTTCACACTGCAGTAAGCTGCAGTTCCCACCCCTGTACTTGAGAGAGCACAGTGATTCTACAAAGTTCAGGGTCCTGCTCCTGTCATGCAAACATGAACTATGGGCACCACTATGGGTTATGATGGCATTGTTACAGAGATTAAAGGGGGACAAAGAACGCAAACCACAGTCTTCTCCAGGAAGTCTGTAGGTCACGCAAGGTCCCCTGATCAACAATGTTTCATTAGAAGTTCAGCCTCAGACTCCCGCACTGCTCAAGGTTCCTTGTCAAGTGCTGGAGCAGATGCTGGATCTGGGTCCCCCTAGCTGTGAGGGTTCATGAGACATGTAGCTGCACCCAGAGCATGGGAACTTTCCCACCACCCCCTGCACTGCCTGCCTTCCACCAGCTCCTTGCCCATCCCTTCTGTGTCCACATCCAGAGTCGAGACCAGTGTGTCTAGATCTGGTTCCCATACACCTGTAATGTCACATGCACTTGGGGAGAAGTGGGTCTGCTAGGCCCAGTCCGGCCCCTGCGTGGTACCTCCTGGTCCCTCCCTCCTCAGCCTTGGCATTAGAGACAGTCCTGCCAGCCTCCTGGGGACCAAAGGGAGGATGCCTAGTCTGTTTGGCACAGGTAATATATATATGAGGGAGGGGAGTCTTCCTGGCCAAGGTTTTAACTGAGTCTTTGCAATTTTCTGGAATACAGTGTATAGTTAGCCATTAGCCTAGATGCTGTCAAGCAATAAATGAAGCCCCTGGGGTTGAAGTAAGGAGGTTTTCAGAGGCAGAAACACCACCTGCTAGAGAAGGTCTCTGTGACACCCAGGTTAGAGCCTTCCAGAATGACACTCTGTAGCTCTATTAGCACCCATGGAATGTAGAAAGCCTGTCTGGAGGTGATTCCCATCACATGGCCCTACCCCAGGGCTCAGAATGGTAGTCTGTTCCCTCATCCTTTCCCCACAACAGAGACCAGGCTCATTGCAGGCACTTAATAAAATTTCACCATTTTCTTATTTTCCTCTTATAAAATACTACAGAGCAGAGAAAGTAAAAGGAAAAAGATACAAAATAAAAGTCTGGCCACACTTGGGAGGCAGAGGCAGGTGTATCTCTGTGAATTCAAGGCCAGCCTGGTCTACAGAGTGAGTTCTAGAATTGCTGAGGCTACAGGGAGACCTTGTCTCCAAAAGACCAAGAAGAAGAAGAAGAAGAAGGAGGAGGAGGAGGAGGAGGAGGAGGAGGAGGAGGAGGAGGAGGAGAAGGGAGAGGGAGAGGGAGAGGGAGAGGGAGAGGGAGAGGGAGAGGGAGAGGGAGAGGGAGAGGGAGAGAGAGAGGGAGAGGGAGAGGGAGAGGGAAAAGGAGAAGGAGAAGTGTGGAGAGCGGGTGTGGCGATAGTCCCAAGATGATGCCCGGGACTTTAGCCAAGTCTTATGGCTAACACCTGAGTCTTATGACTAACGCCTGAGTCTTATGATCAACACCTGATTCCCTCCTACCTCAAAGTAAAGCCACGTCCACCATTCGAGCTGTGCAGGTGCACCCTGTATACAAGATCAGGCCAGATGATACCAATAGACTGAGGCCACGCAACCTGGGCTGGGAAGGTGGAGTGGGAGAGGGATAAATAGAGGGACTTTCTGATCTTAAGGGGAAGAAGAACAAGAAGAAGAAAAGAGGAAGTAAAAATACTGTAAAAGGTCCTGAATAAACCACTTTGAGAAGGACGAGCTAGAGGTGCTTTGTTTCTGCCGGTCAGAACATAAGGCATCAGAGAAGGAGAAGAAGGAGAAGGAGAAGAAAAAGCCTTCATTTGATAAGTTACTTTTGGGGCTGGAGAGATGGCTCAGTGGTTAAGAGCACTGACTGCTCTTGCAGAGGACCCGGGTTCGATCCCCAGCACCCACATGGCAGCTAAGAACCATCTTTGACTCCAGTTCCAGGGGAATCTGACACCCTCTTCTGACCTCTGTGGCAATGCATGACACGGGTGCACCAACCTAGATGCAGACAGTACACTCATACACATAAAAAATAAATAAATAAATTTTTAAAAAAATTAAAAAAATAAGTTACTATTGATTTTTAAATTTTTATTGGTTTTGCAATTTTCATACAATGTATTAGCTCCCGCCTTACCCATGCTCACCTACATATGACTAACGACCAGGAGTCACATCCCTGTGAGAGACTGTCCCTCCCCGCTGTTGCCAAAGTCCCTTCATATTTTGTTCTGTTGTTCTCCTGTTTCCAAAGCTAGGTGCACTCTCTTTCTCTAGCAATAATTAATTCGTAGCCCAACAATTTTCCACAAGATCAGCTCTTTATATATTAAATGGTTCTTATGAACAGAATTTTAATAGCTACATAGAATTTCACTGAATAGATTTATGAAAATTTAATGGGTCATTTTCCTGTTGGACAGCAAGACTATTTATACAAGTGATGCAGCAAAACACCTCTGCACCCAGAATTCTCTGAAGTGGAATTACCCAGCCAAAAAAATGCAAACAATGTTTTAAGCCTCTTGATTTGTTTTTGCAAATTGTGTTCTGAATATCTCATCACCTATTCTGATTACAGCCTTGCCAGCCCAGGTGAGCATGCATTCATTTTAGAGAAATTGTGCTAAACCTGTGATTAAAAAAAAATCTTGCTAATTCAATTCTGCCACTACTTAAATCAGCATATATTTAGTTTTACCTATAGATGATTAAATCTGCATGCATTTGATAGTAAATTGATTTTTTTCTAAGCTAATGCCAGTGATATCTTTCTTTTTTATTTTTTTAATTAATTTTTTTTGTCTTTTTGAGACAGGGTCTCCCTGCAGCCCCAGCTGTCCTGAAACTCACTCTGTAGACCAGGCTGGCCTTGAACTCACAGGGATCCACCTGCCTCTGCCTACTGAGTGCTAGGATTAAAGGCGTGCGCCACCATGCCTGGCTTTAATTTATTTTTATGTGTATGAATGTACTGTCTGCATGTAGGTTTGTGCACCTGTGTCATGCAATGCCACCGCGGAGATCAGAAGAAGGTGTCAGATTCCACTGGAACTGGAGTTACAGATGGTTCTCAGCCGCCACGTGGGTGCTGGGGATTGAACCTGGGTCCTCTGCAAGAGTAGTCAGTGCTCTTAACCGCTAGGCCATCTCTCCAGCCCCAACCAGTGATATCTTTCTTGTGGGTTGTCTGATTTGATCTGGGGTCTATTCATCTCTAAGTGGCTAAAAAACTAAATGAGCCATTCACAGATGGG
Organism: Rhizomys pruinosus; assembly: GCA_009823505.1. NCBI lineage: Eukaryota > Metazoa > Chordata > Mammalia > Rodentia > Spalacidae > Rhizomys > Rhizomys pruinosus. The sequence continues at coordinate 1,493,467 of VZQC01004376.1, forward strand.
GTAATTATGCCCACCTGCCTTTGGCACCCCATACCCAGCCAGGACCTCTGTGATGGTTGAGTTTGGCTGTCAACTTGACAGTGTCAGAATCACCTGGGAAAGGAGTCTCAGTAAGGGCTGAAGAGACAGCTCATTGGTTAAGAGCACTGGCTGCTCTACCAGAGGACCCCGGTTCAATTCCCAGCACCTATGTGACAGCTAACCACCATCCATTAACTCCAGTTCCAAGGGATCTGGTGGCCTCTTCTGGCCTCCCATGGGAATTGCATGACATGGGTACATTTACGTACATGCAGGCAATGTACGCATAGACAGAAACTAAAAATAAGTAAATAAATACGAATCTCAATGAGGAATTATGATTAGGAATCTAGACTAGGTTGGCTATGGACATGCTGTGAGAAATTCTCTTAATCTGGTTGTTGGAGGTAGAAAGACCCACCTTACATGTGGGTGGTATACAGCCCCCCCAGATTGGATGAAGAGAGTCAGCTGAGAACTGGTGTGTGCATGCATTAATTCATCTATCTCTGCTCTGGACTGTGGATGTGATGATGTAATGGATTGTAAAGTGAAGCTGTGAGCCACATGAACAAGAAACAAGAACAGAAACTGTGTGGGGCTGGAGAGGTGGCTCAGAGGTTCAAAGCATTGGCTGCTCTTTCAGAGGACTCAAGTTCAGTTCCCAGCACCCACATAGCAGCTAACAACCTTCCATAACTCCAGTTTTAGGGGAACCAACACCCTCTTCTGGTCTCTTTGGGCATTGCATGACACAGGTGCACTTACATACACACAGGCAATGCACTCATACACATAAAATAAAATAGAACAGAAATTTTGCTTATCTGATCCAATGTGACACCCCAAATGCCTTCTGAGCATCTGTATACAAGATGCTCAGAGGATATCTTGGATAGACAGTTATTCCCAGCCCTGTCCCTGGGAAGGAAGTGGTGGGCAGGAAAATCAGCTTAAAGGAAACGGGAAGCTCAAAGACTTACAAGTGTCTGCAGCCTGGAGGGGACTCCCTACAGGCAGGAGAACAAGGGTGCTTGTCTCTTCACATTCAGCACAGGGCAGGCCTACGACCCATGAACTCGGAACCGGAAGACTTGAAGGAGGAGTTTTCTGGGATGAGGAAGGAAGGCAGAGACCACCCATTTCATATGTCCAGTCGCCACTGCACACACTTCACATGTCCAGTCACCACTGCACCCACTTCACATGTCCAGTAGCCACTGCACCCATTTCACATGTCCAGTCCAGTCGCCACTGCACCCACTTCACATGTCCAGTCGCCACTGCACACACTTATTGTGAAATAGAAAAAAAAAAAAACAAATTAGATGTCCAGCCCAAATGTGAACTAAAACTAAATCTTGTCACTTAATAGGTCTGGAGGCATGTTGTAATAGTAGTGTTCGGGTGAGAATGGTACCATAGGATAATATTGAGGGCTTGGTGGAGCAGGTGGTGGTGGTCTTGGGCGGGGGAAGATGGGAAGTAGAGCTGTGCAGGGTTGCCTTCGTTCGTCTCAGTTCTCTCTCTCTCTCTCTCTCTCCTCTCCTCTCTCTCTGTCTCTCTCCCTTCTCTCCCTCTCTCCCTCTTTCCCTCTCTCCATCTCCCCCTCTCTCTCTCCTCCCCCATGTAGCCTTCTGCTGTCATGCCTTCTTCTCTAACTTGCTGTATGTGAAGCTGTTTCTATCGAGAAGACAACAGAAAAGAAACTAATCAAAAACCCTCTGGGCTCCATCCAGTTTCCTCGCCTGCAGATAAGGTTAAAAAAAAAAAAAACAAGAGCTTCCAGGAATGCTGTAGAGGTGAAGATATGTCGCCAGGGACAGCATCGCTCAGCCTGCCAAATGCTACTTTCTTCTTTTGCCAGTGGTGTTGGGGGAGGAGGGAATCTAATATTTTGAATCTGTGCTGAAGACCTAATGATTTTTGTGCAAGTGATGAGAAAATTACGAAATGAAGAAATGTGAACTTGGAGCGAGACTATTAGCCTCTTTGACCTTGAACCTTCTGAGTAGATTTCCTCCTCCATACAGGGGGGGTGATGAAAGACGCCCCTTCTGCATGATTATCGAGGAGGTCCGAGCTGATATATGTGGTGAGAGTGTGCGGTGCTGATCGCATAAAGTACAGAGCACACAGCCAGTAAATAGACAATACCACTTGGCATAGATCATTTTGCCAGCTACCATGACCTCCCATCCTGAATGGTTGTGCCCCCATAAGCTATTTTTCAGGGTCTTGAGGGACTAATTTAGCAAACTTTTGCTGTCAGAAACAACAACAAGATTGGGCTGGAGAGACGATGGCTAGTCGATTAAGAGCACTGGATTGCTCTTCCAGATGGAACCTGTGGTAGCCAGCAACCACATGGCAGCCAACAACCATTCTCAACTACCAGGTCCAGAAGAATCTGACCCTCTTCTGGCCTCCCTTTCGGCATTGCTTGCATGTGTCGCACTAATATACCATGCAGGCAAAATACTCAAACATAAAAATAAATAAGTAACCACAAGAAGCAGCAAGATCGTGAAGCTCCATTTATCTCAGGGAAGGATCCCAGTTGTGAAATCACCTCAGCCATGCTCCAGATTCTAACAGAAACACATCTGCTTTGGTGATCCATTCTTCAGGGCACTGGAAGCCCTTTTACCCCTGTGTCCTTTTATTCGTTTGTTTCGTATGTGTGTGCGCATGTATGTGTGCCGATATTGCAACACATGTGTAGACGTGTGCAGAGGGCTGCATGTCTTCCTCTTACTGTCCCCACCTTACTTCTGAGACAGAATCTCTCCCTGACCCTGTTGCTCACAGACTTGGCCGAGCAGTCTGGCCAATGACATCCAGGCCTCTGCCTGCCTCCACCATCCCTCCCGAGTGTTTTCCATGCCCAGGTTTTTCCAGGAGTACTAAAGATTGAACAGAGATGACCCTCAAGCTTGTGAGGCAAGTACAGCACGGCTGAGAACATTGCCTGTGATGCTTTTATGAAAACTTCTCTCCTCTTATTTACTATCTACAATTATATTTCCCTGACTAGAAGTCTTTTTAAGGATCAGAAGTTGATATTTTGGCTCCCTTTAAAGGGATCTCTACAAGGCAATAGCCTCTAATTTAGTGTGAATTGCAAGACAGCTGTTGAGCTGATTGCAAGTGCACTAGTTTTCTAATAAGGGAAAGAGAGTGCTCAAGTGGCCATGAAGAAAAGCCCCTCTTCCAGTGACTCTGTCAGATCCCCCAAGTCACGTTTTCCTGACGACAAGTGATATTATGTGCCTTGAATGTCTCCTGATATTTTAAGGAGTTTGAAATTTCACTTTATTAACTTAACATTTTCATTTTGCTTTAAATACTGGAGTGCACTGATTTTCCAGAAGTGCTAATTATCAAGCTCAAAAGCAGAAGGTTGGCTGCATATTAAAATATTTCATCACATGCACCCCACTGAGCTCAGAGATGGCCTCATTCAGCCTTGCGGGAGGATAGGAGGCTTCTGATGACTGCTGCTCACAGGCCGGGGCCTCTTTGGACCACATGAGCACTGAGTCCCAACAGGCCCCTCATTCCACGTGAATCACAGCCACACCTGATTTTAAGCAAAATCTGTTTAAGTGTCAACCCTGAAGTGTGACGTCCCAGATCCAGGACATCTTTGAATCATCCACCCATCCTACCCCAGCCCAGCACAGAACTCTCATCACAGCTGTGCCACCGATTATGAGTCTAGCAGACCTTCAAAGCCTTGGTCCAAACAAAGAGAGTGACCCAAAACACCCCTGTGTGTATAATGAGAGATGCCACACTACACACATGGAGGGGAGTATAGGTCTGTGTCTTAGTCCATCCATGTTGCTGTCACAGATTATCGTATGTAGGAGTTATTGTCATCTTAATAGTCCTTTCTACACTCGTGTGACTGCTAGCCACACGATCTTTTTCCCTTCTAGAACCAGATTTGGCAGTTCCACAGGACTGCGACCTTCAAGGCTGTCCCCCACCTGCAGGCAGACAATCTCTCGGCTTATCTCTGGCAAGGACCCCCGAGGCCAGGTCCAGGAGGAAAATAGTTTTATTCTATGCCCAGCAGTGGTTTATATACCAAAGGAGGTTACTATGTTGTGGCAGGGAATGGGTGGGGGGGGGGCAACGAGAAGGAGCGGGGTGAGCCACCTTGGCTCTAATTGGGGCTGCAGAGCTCTGTTTGTGCAACACGGTAAACTAAGAGGTGGGGACATTTTGTCAAGCCTCAAGGGAAGGGGCATCTGGTCCTGGAACTTGGCAGAGATAGAAGGAAGCAAGAAAACACTTGTAATATCTCCCAAACCTCTGGGAAACTACAGATAACTCCAGAGGCAACATGAATGCCCACACAGAGATATCAGATAACTCTCACTCGAGGTTTTTGGAACAGGTCTTACAAGTTCTTGCCTCAAGCCAGGCCAAAGTTTCATTCCTACAACCTAGGACTACATGACTTATAAAGAACAGAGGTTTGTCTCTCACAGTTCTGGAGTCTGGCAGTCCAAGTGAAAACTCTGGTGGGTTGGATAGACCTGGAATAGCCTAGGGACCAGCTCCCCCACCTTTCCTCACTATGCCCTTTCATGTCAGAGGAGACTAGAGAGTTCTCTGAATTTTCTTTCAGGTCACCAGCTCTACCCTGGAGGGCTCCATCCATGTGACTCCACAGCCTCCCTGATCCCTGTCCCACCCCCTTGGGAACCAGGCTTCAGCACAAAGATCAAAGAGAACACCGTGCAATGAGAAATGGGAATTAGAGATTTAGAAACCCAATTTCCATGTTAGCTTGGAATTTTCAATCCATGACACAAATAATATTGATTGGTTCTGATCTCTCTCTGTCCAGGAGACACCCAACGTGGTGTTACCAACCATCCAGAGAAACTGAGGCATTCCCCGGATACTAGGGAACATACCAGGACAGTGAGGGCAAGCTGACAGCTGTTCACACTGCAGTAAGCTGCAGTTCCCACCCCTGTACTTGAGAGAGCACAGTGATTCTACAAAGTTCAGGGTCCTGCTCCTGTCATGCAAACATGAACTATGGGCACCACTATGGGTTATGATGGCATTGTTACAGAGATTAAAGGGGGACAAAGAACGCAAACCACAGTCTTCTCCAGGAAGTCTGTAGGTCACGCAAGGTCCCCTGATCAACAATGTTTCATTAGAAGTTCAGCCTCAGACTCCCGCACTGCTCAAGGTTCCTTGTCAAGTGCTGGAGCAGATGCTGGATCTGGGTCCCCCTAGCTGTGAGGGTTCATGAGACAATGTAGCTGCAACCAGAGCATGGGAACTTTCCCACCACACCCTGCACTGGCCTGCCTATCCACCAGCTCCTTGACCCATCCCTTCTGTGTCCACATCCAGAGTCGAGACCAGTGTGTCTAGATCTGGTTCCCATACACCTGTAATGTCACCATGCACTTGGGGGAGAAGTGGGTCTTGCTAGGCCCAGTCGGCCCCTGCGTCGGTACCTCCTGGTCCCTCCCTCCTCAGCCTTGGCATTAGAGACAGTCCTGCCAGCCTCCTGGGGACCAAAGGGAGGATGCCTAGTCTGTTTGGCACAGGTAATATATATATGAGGGAGGGGAGTCTTCCTGGCCAAGGTTTTAACTGAGTCTTTGCAATTTTCTGGAATACAGTGTATAGTTAGCCATTAGGCCTAGCTGCTGTCAAGCCAATAAATGAAGCCCCTGGGGTTGAAGTAAGGAGGTTTTCAGAGGCAGAAACACCACCTGCTAGAGAAGGTCTCTGTGACACCCAGGTTAGAGCCTTCCAGAATGACACTCTGTAGCTCTATTAGCACCCATGGAATGTAGAAAGCCTGTCTGGAGGTGATTCCCATCACATGGCCCTACCCCAGGGCTCAGAATGGTAGTCTGTTCCCTCATCCTTTCCCCACAACAGAGACCAGGCTCATTGCAGGCACTTAATAAAAATTTCACCATTTTCTTTATTTTCCTCTATTCTTATACAAAGTACCGTACAGAGCAGAGAAAGTAAAAAGGAAAAAGATACAAAATAAAATGCTGGCCACACTGTGGAGGCAGAGGCAGGCAGTGTGTATCTTCTGTGAATTCAAGGCCAAGCCTGGTCTACCGAGGAGTTTCTATTGAATTGCTGAGGCTACAGGGAGACCTTGTCTCCAAAGACACAAGAAGAAGAAGAACGAAGACGGAGGAGGAGGAGGGAGGAGGGAGGGAGGAGGAGGAGGAGGACGGAGAAGGGAGAGGAGAAGGGAGAGGGAGAGGGAGCGGGAGAGGGAGACGGGAAGGAGAGGGAGCGGAGAGAGAGAGGGAGATGGAGAGGAGAGGGAAAAGGAGAAGGATAAATGTGTTGGAGGAGCGGGCTTGTGGCGATCAGTCCATAAGAATTGGCACCCGGGACTTTAGCAAGTCTTTATGGCTAACACCTGAGTCTTATGGACTAACGCCGAAGTCTTATGATCTAACACCTGATTCCCTCCTACCATCAAAGTAAAAGCCACGTCCACCATTCGAGCTGTGCAGGGTGCACCCTGTATACAAGGTCAGGCTAGATGATACCATAATGAGCACCAACCTGGCTGGGAATGAGTGAAGGATAAATAGGGGGACTTTCTGTGTCTTGGGGAAGAAGAAAAGAAGAAGAAAAGAGAGGAAGTTAAAATACTGTAAAAGGTCCGATATAATAAACCACTTTTGAGAAGAACGAGCTAGAGGTGGTTTGTTCTGCGGTTCAGAACATAAGGCATCAGGAGAAGGAAAGAAGGAGAAGGAGAAGAAAAAAGCTTCATTGATTAGTTACTGTTTTGGGGTGGAGAGATGGTGCTCAGTGGTTAGTGTAAGCACTGGACTGCTCTTGCAGGGACCCGGGTTCGATCCCCAGCACCACACTGTCGCTAAAGAACCATTCTTTGACTCAGTTCCAGGGGAATTGACACCCTCTTCTGACCTCTGTGCAATGCATTTGCCCCGGGTGCCACCACACCTAGATGGCCAGACAGTACCACTCATACACATTTAAAAAATAAATCAAATAAATTTTTAAAAAACATTAAATATTTTTTTTTTTTTTATCTTTCGATTTTTTAAATTTTTATTTTTGTTTTGCAATTTTCATACCAAGTATTAGCTTCCCCCTTACCCATTGCTCACCTCATATGACTAACGACCCAGCGAGTCACATCCCTGTGAGAGACTGTCCCTCCCCGCTGTTGCCAAAGTCCCTTCATATTTAATTGTTCTGTTGTCTTCCTGTTTCCAAAGCTTAGGTGCACTCTCTTTTCTCTAGCAATAATTAATTCTGTAGCCCAACAATTTTCCACAAAGATCGCTCTTTATTATATTAAAGGGTTCATTATGAACAGATTTTAATAGCTACATAGAATTTCACTGAATAGATTTATGAAAATTTAATGGGTCATTTTCCTGTTGGACAGCAAGACTATTTATACAAGTGATGCAGCAAAACACCTCTGCACCCAGAATTCTCTGAAGTGGAATTACCCAGCCAAAAAAATGCAAACAATGTTTTAAGCCTCTTGATTTGTTTTTGCAAATTGTGTTCTGAATATCTCATCACCTATTCTGATTACAGCCTTGCCAGCCCAGTGAGCATGCATTCATTTTAGAGAAATTGTGCATAAACCTTGTGAATTAAAAAAAACTTGCTAATTCAATTCTGCCACTACTTAAATCAGCATATATTTAGTTTTACCTATAGATGATTAAATCTGCATGCATTTTGATATAAAATTGATTTTTTTCTAAGCTAATGCCAGTGATATCTTTCTTTTTATATTTTTTAATTAATTTTTTTTGTCTTTTTAGACAGGGTCTCCCTGCAAGCCCCAGCTGTCCTGAACCTCACTCTGTAGACCAGGCTGGCTTGAACTCTTAACAGAGATCCTACCTTGTTTGCCTACTGAGTGCTAGGATTAAAGGCGTGCGCCACCATGCCTGGCTTTAATTTATTTTTATGTGTAGGAATGTACTGTTGCATGAGGCTTGTGCACCTGTGTCATGCAATGCCACCGGGAGATCAGAAGAAGGGTGTCAGATCCACTGGAACTGGAGTTACAGAGGTTCTCAGCCGCCACGTGGGTGCTGGGATTTAAACCTGGGTCCTCTGCAAGAGTAGTCTAAGTGCTCTTACCCGCTAGGGCCATCTCTCCAGCCCCAACCAGTGATATCTTTCTTGTGGTTGTCTGATTTGATTCTGGGGTCTATTCATCTCTAAGTGGCTAAAAAACCTAAATGAGCCATTCACACGATGGGGTAATTATGCCCACCTGCCTTTGGCACCCCATACCCAGCCATGGGACCTCTGTGATGGTTGAGTTTGGCTGTCCAACTTGACCAGTGTCAGAATCACCTGGGAAAGAGAGTCTCAGTAAGGGCTGAAGAGACAGCTCATTGGTCTAAGAGCACTGGCTGCTCTACCAGAGGACACCCGGTTCATTCCCCAGCACCTATGTGACAGCTAACCACCATTCCAAACTCCAGTTCCAAAGGGATCTGGTGGCCTCTTCTGGCCTCCCATGGATTGCACTGACATATGGTACATTTACGTACATGCAGGCAATGTACGCATAGACAGAAACTAAAAATAAGTAAATAAATACGAAATCTCACTGAGGAATTATGATTAGGAATCTAGACTAGGTTGGCTATGGACATGCTGTGAGAAATTCTCTTAATCTGGTTGTTGGAGGTAGAAAACGACCCACCTTACATGTGGGTGGTATACAGCCCCCCCAGATTGGATGAAGAGAGTCAGCTGAGAACTGGTGTGTGCATGCATTAATTCATCTATCTCTGCTCTGGACTGTGGATGTGCTGATGTAATGGATTGTAAAGTGAGCTGTGAGCCACATGAACAAGAAACAAGAACAGAAAACTGTTGTGGGGCTGGAGAGTGGGGCTCAGAGGTTAAAGCACATTGGCTGCTCTTTCAGAGGACTTCAAGTTCAGTGTCCCAGCAACCCATCAGAGCACTAACAACCTTCCATAACTCCGTTTTAGGGGGACACAAACACCCTCTTCTGGTCTCTTTGGGCATTGCATGACACAGGTGCACTACATACACACAGGCAATGCATCATATACAATAAAATAAAATAAACAGAAAATTTTGCTTATCTGATCCAATGTGACACCCCAAATGCCTTCTGAGCATCTGTATACAAGATGCTCAGAGGATATCTTGGATAGACAGTTATTCCCAGCCCTGTCCCTGGGAAGGAAGTGGTGGGCAGGAAAATCAGCTTAAAGGAAACGGGAAGCTCAAAGACTTACAAGTGTCTGCAGCCTGGAGGGGACTCCCTACAGGCAGGAGAACAAGGGTGCTTGTCTCTTCACATTCAGCACAGGGCAGGCCTACGACCCATGAACTCGGAACCGGAAGACTTGAAGGAGGAGTTTTCTGGGATGAGGAAGGAAGGCAGAGACCACCCATTTCATATGTCCAGTCGCCACTGCACACACTTCACATGTCCAGTCACCACTGCACCCACTTCACATGTCCAGTAGCCACTGCACCCATTTCACATGTCCAGTCCAGTCGCCACTGCACCCACTTCACATGTCCAGTCGCCACTGCACACACTTCACATGTCCAGTAGCCACTGCACCCATTTCACATGTCTAGTCCAGTCGCCACTGCACACACTTCACATGTCCAGTAGCCACTGCACACACTTCACACGTCCAGTAGCCACTGCACACACTTCACATGTCCAGTCGCCACTGCACACACTTCACACGTCCAGTAGCCACTGCACACACTTCACATGTCCAGTCGCCACTGCGCACACTTCACATGTCCAGTCACCACTGAACACACTTCACATGTCCAGTAGCCACTGCACACACTTCACATTCCAGTAGCCACTGCACCCATTTCACATGTCCAGTTGCCACTGCACACACTTCACATGTCCAGTAGCCACTGCACACACTTCACATGTCCAGTCGCCACTGCACCCATTTCACACGTCCAGTAGCCACTGCACACACTTCACATGTCCAGTCGCCACTGTGCACACTTCACATGTCCAGTCGCCACTGCACACACTTCACATGTCCAGTAGCTACTGCACACACTTCACATCCAGTAGCCACTGCACCCATTTCACATGTCCAGTTGCCACTGCACACACTTCACATGTCCAGTAGCCACTGCACACACTTCACATGTCCAGTAGCCACTGCGCACACTTCACATGTCCAGTCATCACTGCACACACTTCACATGTCCAGTAGCTACTGCACGCACTTCACATTCCAGTAGCCACTGCACCCATTTCATATGTCCAGTTGCCACTGCACACACTTCACATGTCCAGTAGCCACTGCACACACTTCACATGTCCAGTAGCCACTGCACCCATTTCACATGTCCAGTTGCCACTGCACATACTTCACATGTCCAGTAGCCACTGCACCCATTTCACATGTCCAGTCGCCACTGCACACACTTCACATGTCCAGTTGCCATTGCACACACTTCACATGTCTAGTTGCCACTGCACACACTCGGTATCAGTGTTCAAATTCACCCGCCTGATGTCACCATGGGCTCCACATGACCGTTGTTCCTGTTCCAATGCACACTCAGCGACAACTCCACCCCATGCCCAGTGTGTGTTCCATGTCACTTGCCCCATGTCACCAAGCCACTTCACATGCCAGTACCATCCAGGGGTTGTGTCCGAGTGCCATCTCCCTGGGTAGCATTTCCACCATGCTAGATGTCTGTGACCACATCTGGGCTGTGTACCAAAAGCATTCCAGAAATGTCCCAAGGGAAAAAAAATGATTTTTCTATCACCCCAGGAGGATATTGAAAATTTATTCATTTCTCTGTAATCAGAGGATGCCTTTTGGTAGCCAGTGAGGCTTGACTTAATTGCAATACGGAAAGATTTGTGCAACGTGTGACTCGGATTGTTTTTCCAGTGGTCATAAATCCGTCAGTTCTGAGCACTTATAGCCCTTGGCCAGGGCGGTGTGTCTGTGATCACTGTTCCCACTGAGGCCTGGTGCTGCCTTGTGCTTAGGGCCAGCTAGAGTTGCTTGTAACTGCTGCTTGTTACAGATTTCCAGCTGGAATAGGCAGCAAGGCCTCCCGAGGGCCTCGTGGTTACCAGGCACCAGATCAGGAAGGCCTCGCCTCTCCCATTCGCCTGGGCGGGACCTGGGAATGAGCACCCCTTACTCATGCCCTGCGTGACCTCTGAGAGACACAAGATGCTTTTCTGAATATGCCGTTTTCCCACATTGTGACGATGAGCCACAGTTTAACTTCTCTGAACCACATCGCTCCACAGCAAGGATAGTGGTGGCCCTTTGGAAGTGTTGGCATGGGAGGCACCAAGAGCGAGCAGGATAACAGTAAATGGCAGATGAGTGTAAAGTAAGCATGGCAGACATACCTCGCTGCAGGACAAATGTGTGCAAAGACAGAAGCTGTCATTTGGGGACTCCTTGGCATGTGCTTCCATGATGTTGCACGTGTGCACACAGGACTCCATGGTGTTACATGTGTGCATGCAGGGCTCCATGGGGTTACATGTTTGCACGCAGGACTTCCATGGTGTTACATGTGTGCACGCAGGACTCCATGGTGTTACATGTGTGCATGCAGGACTCCATGGTGTTACATGTGTGCACGCAGGACTCCATGGTGTTACATGTGTGCACGCAGGACTCCATGGATTCAGCCGTGGACTGCTCAGGAGCACAAGCCAGGTCTCTGTTGTCTCAGGCCCATATTCATGGGAAGGAAGCAGAAAGGGAGCCCAGGTCAGGGACCTGTGTGGAGAGTGTGCGCAGCACAGTTCTCAGAAGGGGAGGTCACCAGGCGACCAGATGACACAAGACGGGTCCGGATAGAGAGCTCTTGGGCTTTACCTCACTCAGACAGCCAGCACTGTGTGTCTCCCTCACACGGCCATCTTCCCTGCGCTCCAGTGAGCTGTCTACTCCAGGCTCTGTCTGGCAGACACAGCTTAGCATTTCACAGGCTCGGGCCTTGAGTGCTGCCCACAGCCTGGGCTTCTCTGCCCCTCTCACTGGATCCTTGAGATGAGTGCCTAGGCTAAGCCACTGCATGCTGGTGCTGTGAGGTGCTGGGATGTGTGGGGGCCACTGGCCTGGCACCTAATGGAAGCTGGACAGTTACCTTCCCACTGCTGTCCGGGTCAGTTTGTCTTCATCTGGGCAGCTGCGGATGATGAAAGGCTTACAGATCTCCATGTTGCCTATCCCCCACCTCCCCAGTGTCCCAAATGGCAAACCCTCTGAGTTCTCCCATGGAAAATGTAGGATGTCAGCTCCATAAACTCAGCCGGTGGGCCAGCACGCACTGCCTGCCACAGCTCCACAGAGCTGCCCCTTGAGTGGGGTGAGAATGTGCCTGAAGCAGGTGAGGAGCTGACTGCAGCGCCTGGTGTGGGAAGAGCCAGAGAGCAGGAGGGGCAGGTGCAGAGAGAAGCTGTGAGCCCCGAAGGGCGTGACAAGGTCCAAAGGAAGGAGAAGTAGACGGGACATCAGGGGAATGTGGGGCTGGCCCGGCTGGGATAGCCATCTGGTACTGCCAGGGACAATGCAGTCTAAGGCGTGGGTGGCACTGTTAGCCAAAATCAAAGGGGGCAGAGACATCAGAGGAGATGGCCTCCGAAGGTGCTTTGATGAGTGGCTCCAGTTCATTCCAGGCTGATGAGCTGCCTGCTCTTGTAGAGTTAGCAGGGGAACCAGGCACCATCCCAAAGCAGCCACCCATCTTCCACGTCCACCTGGATGGTCGTGGTTGCCTCATGATCACCGTAGCTGGCCTGCCCCTAGCAATCTCTGTTGGATGCCCCTTCCACGTTCTCCTGGAGGGTCGTGGTTGCCTCGTGATCACCGTAGCAGGTCTGCCCCTAGCAATCTCTGGTGGACATCCCTTCCACGTTCTCCTGGATGGTCGTGGTTGCCTCATGATCGCTGTAGCTGGCCTGCCCCTAGAAATCTCTGGTGGATGCCCCTTCCACGTTCTCCTGGATGGTCATGGTTGCCTCGTGATCACCATAGCTGGCCTGCCCCTAGAAATCTCTGGTGGATGCCCCTTCCACGTTCTCCTGGATTCGTTCCTAGCATTGTCCTCGGCACCCACAGTCCCCTCACCTGTGCCCAGGTAGCACCGAGCCGTGGGGAGTCTGCCTGCCAAGCCACCTGCTGACTGCAGACTCGTGGCCATGCCTGGCCCTGGCCTGGACATCCCTCACCTGGACCCTCCACTGGTGACCCTCGTCCACCCTGCTCCTCCACCCAATGGGTGTGTTTGTAGAAAACAGCTGTCAACTGTGATCATGCCCAGCCCAGAACGGGCTCCCACTGTTCTCAGACAAAGGCACGAGGTTATTGGGGTACCTCTAGTACCTCATCAGACACACCTGCTTCTTCCCTGGCCTCGGGCCCGTACCCTCTGGTTTGATCTGGCCCCTCTGGCCCCCTTGGTTCTGCTGATGTTTCCCCTGACCAGTCTGGTCCGGAGCCAGTCAGTGCAGCCCTCTCTCCGGGATGCTCTTCCCCTTCCTCTCCCACCATGCCCTGCTCACCTATATACTCAGCTCAAGTGTCACTGTCCAAATGAACTTGCCAACCTTCCAGATGACAAGGATAGCATGTCTCCCTACCCGTCCTTGGCCTCCCAACCATTGCCAACACCTGCTGAACCTCAGGAAGCCTGGCCAGGCCATTCAGTGGTCAGTGCCTGTGGCTCAGAAGCCCACTGTGAAGAGGGGAGTTTGTACAACACAGGTTTGTCAGAATGTGGTGTCCATTGGCCCCCTGGCTACGGCCGTCTCTCTTTCCCTGGGGCACTTAAAATGTACGAACTAAGAAGTCAGCTATGAAGTCCTTTCACTCCTATGTCAAACCAGGCAGCTCTCCCATGGACACTAGTGCAAGCCATTTTGAACTTGAGGGATTTGGGGGGTTGTTTTCTGAATTAGGATGTGAGCTGAGCAGGTTGGGACAGTCCTGAGCCTTCTCAGAGTGAGTGACTTTGAAAGGGAAGACTCTCCATTCATAGCTGAGAACACTCTGGTGGGTATGGTTCTGTCTTGGCACTTGGACCCGCCATCTTGGCTGTGGGTGGCACATTGACCGAGGCTCTCTGGAAAGATGAGTGGTCAGACCGGCTCAAGCCTTGACTTTCTAGGCTCTGCCCTTTGGTGTTCAGTCATGACCTAATTCACTGGAGAAGAAATTTGGTGTGATGTGTTACTCTCAGTTTTGAAGGATGGGGGCGGGGGGATGAGTTAGAGCGGGGTAACCAGGTCACTGTTCTAAGAACAGCGTCACCTGCAGGATGGGCTGGGCCCATCATACTGATTATGCTAATAATATGTTGCCTTTAAATGTGCTTTATAACCTTCAAGGCTTTCTCCTGCAAATTATCCCCTTTTATCCTTCCATAATACCTCAAGGCAGGCACAGCAGATGTGATTATCTGTATTTTATGGAAGGGAAAATCAAATAGCAGAGCAATTAAGTGGTTTTTGCAATAACCTGTGGCTGCCTGGGCAAGACCCCAAAATGATAATGGAACAGGCTGGGTTTCAGGCTGGCAGAGTAATGGGAAATGGGAACTAAGCTAACCGAAATATAAAGCAATAAAATACTATGTAACAGCATGCAGATTATGATATAACATTATTATTATTATTGATTCTGACAACAGACTGAGAATCTGACTTATCAGAAAATCAGGTGAAAAAATCAGGTGAGAAGCCTGGGCTGGTAGCCCACACCTTTAGTCCTAACACTCGGGAGGCAGAGGCAGGAAGATCTCTGTAAGTTCAAGGCCAGCCTGGTCTACATAGGGAGTTCCAGGGTAGCTGGGGCTACAGGGAGACTCTGTCTCAAAAAGACCAAACAAACAAAGTCAAGTGACAGCCAGTATCTCAACCTTAGCATGTGGCCTTGTCCATAGGCGACAGTCCACTGGCGTTCCTGGTCTAACAGAGGGAATTAATGACCGGCAACAAAGGCCGCTCTGCCTCCTTGGGCAGTAGAGTAGTGAAGTACAGGGAGAGGAGGTGGGTGTCTGTACAGCCTGCGTATTGGGTGGCCAGGTCCTTGAAACTGAGCTTTGGGTCTGGGAAGGATTCACAACGAGGCCCGTACCCTTGAGGAAGTATGTGCACGCACGTAAACCTACTTAGCTCTTGGTCTGCTGAGCTCGATGCTCTCCTGAGTTTCTGTAGATGTGGGACAAAGGACACTTACCCTTCCAGCAGTGTTTAATTTCTGATTCTATTCATGATTATTGTATTTTATTTTTACATTTGTGTATGTGAGGGTCTGTGTGTGTCCTGCACGCCACATGGGTACAAACCAGAGGGCAACTTGCAGGAGTCGGTTCTTTCAAGTCAGGCTGTCCAGCTTGGTGGCAAGTGCCTTGACGCCCAGGCCACCTCACCAGGCCATTCGTGATCACTCTGAACAATATGTAATAACTGTACCTATTTTCATGTGACGCTGTGTGATAGTTCCATACACCTATACAACATGTGGCAAACGATTCTCAGTAATTAACATATCTGTCACTTCAGACAGTCAGCATTCCTTCCTTTGTATTGAGAGTAGTCTAAACCTTCTCTTTGAGTGTTTTGACACAGTCTGTAAATCACTACCAACTGTCCACAGCAGAACAGCAGGCCCATTCCCTCTGCCTCACTGAGAGCTTTGTGCCAAAGCACCTTTCCCCGCCCCTCCCTGAGACATCCTTCTTCGCATAGTCCTGGCAAGGCAAGGCTCTCTCCTGACAGGATCTGCTGGCTGCTTCCCCACGTGGGCTCTATCAGGAGAAAACACTGCATGTGTAGAGGCATCCAGCCACCTTTTTGTTCTGTCTTTGATAATTTGCTAATCAAAATAGCCACTGAAATGCAATAAGGTGTCTTTCTGTTATCACACCTGAATCCGTGTTTTAATACTCGTTGTAATTATTTGATCTACTTGTTCATGCTCTATAACCACATTTTTTATAGCACAATGAACATGATTTGTGATTTCCATTTATAGAACTTTATTCTAGGAAGATAAGTTACAGGCAGTTTTTGGGATAAAAATGCACATAGTATTTTTATTATAGTAAAAAACAGACTATACAAAAAAAAAAAAAGAGCCGGCCGTGCGGCCAGCCTGGTAAACAGAGTGAGTTCCAGGACAGCTGGGGCTACAGGGAGACCCTGTCTCAAAAAAAAACAAAACAAAAAAACAGACTAGACATCAAACAATCAATAACCAATTAAATACACGAGGCTGGTGCTAGAGAGCTGGACCAGTGGTTAAGAGTACTTATTGCTCTTGCAGAAGAGACTTGAGTTTGCTTCCCAGCACTCATGTAATGCAGCCCACAGCCCCCTAGTCCAACTCCAGGGGGATCCTCTGGCCTCAGTGGACACACGAGAGCTCCCTGATCTGATCCCCCGTTGCCATTACAAGACAAGGGAGTGACGTGGAAGTGGCCCTGCCTTAGGCCTCCTGAACCAGAGGCCCAGATTCCACACAGTCACAAGCTAACACGATGTGAGACCTCCCCAGGACCGTGCCCGGTACCGAGCATCCCTGTGGTCAGAGCCAGCACAGCTACTGCTTTCTCCTCCATTCACAACTGCTTCTTGCATCCAGACTCCAAAATATCCAGAAGATATTTTCCCTTTGCCAGGCTCCCAGCAACAAGAATAGAAAGCTGGAGCGGGAGATGGTGGCACACACCTTTAGTCCCAGAGCTAGGGAGGCAGAGGCAGGTGGAGCTCTGTGAGTTCAAGGCCAGCCTGGTCTACATAGTGAGCTCCAGGACAGCTGGGGATACAGGGAGAAAAAAAAAAAAGCTGAAGTCAAGTGTCACATATGTATTAGCCCCGTTTCTGTTGCTGTGATAAAAACCACATGACCTCTTCCCATCTTCCCTGGACTCCTTAAGAGACAGGCTGGTGATGACTCCAGCAAAGATGTATTCAGTGTCACTGAGGAACACGTAGCCTACTTATGACCACCACAGTCCCTCTCCCGTGACCATGTAACCAGACTGTTCCCCCTAACATGTGTGTCCACAGCAAGACCTTCAGGCCATGTGCAGGCAAGGACATCTATAAGGATGCTGTAAGGATACCCCTACAGCAGAACTCTAAACTAAAAACATTATGAGATTTGTGTCTGGGATTGGGGGTGGGTGTATCGTTCTTGAACCTGAACTTTGTAGGTGACATATGTGGCAAGGTCAAGGGATTGGACCCATCTACACAGTTTACCATGACATCTGCAAGGGAAATGTCAGTAAAACCATGCTTGACCAGCAAGCAGGATGACGCAAAACAAGGAACAGAATGAGCCAGGAGAGGCAGTCAGCACCCAAGACAAGGAACAGAATGAGCCAGGAGAGGCAGTCAGCACCCCACCACCTAGAGGTACCCTGGAGCTCTGGAGAGTCACAGGAAAGGACGACTGAGCAAAGCTCAGGATACATGACCACCGAGGCCTCTTTTTAATGCTGTGATGGATTCTCTGCAAATTCAATACACTGCATTTTGACCTTCTGCACAGCTCTTCCTCTCCTTAACTCCTCATAGACCCCTAACGCTGTGTCCTCTTTTAGTAAATTTAACAACCCATCAACTCCAATTTGTGCTGTCCATGTACTTCTGAGTGTGGACTGTCTACTGGAACATGGCAGGCCTACCAGAAGGCACCATTAAAGGAAACTGCCAGCCCCTCCCCCCAGAAACCATCAACCGCCCACGGCTAGGGTGGGGGCTGGTGAGCCCCTCCCCCACAGGCTGGGATGCTGACTGGCTGAATCCTGTGCGGACTGCTGCGAGCTATCGAGTGCAGTGTCCTGTCGCGTCCTGATGCACTGCTTTACACTGGTCCTCCCTAATAGCTGGTTCTTACGCTCTTTCTGCCCCCTCCTCTTGACAGCCCCTGAGCCTTGGTAAGGGTGGGATCTAAATGTCCCAGTTATGACTGAACACTCCACAGACACTGACTCTCTGCTCTGTGATTGTTTGTGAGTCCCTGTGTTAACCACCTTCCACTTTACAAAGAAACTTCTCTGATGAGGTATGAGAGCTGCACTCATCTATGAGCATAGAGATGTGAATTTTTTTTTTTTTTTGTCTTTTTGAGACAGGGTCTCCCTGTAGCCCCAACTGTCCTGGAACTCACTCTGTACACCAGGCTGGCCTTGAACTCACAAAGATCCACCTGCCTCTGCCTCCCAAGTGCTAGGATTAAAGGCGTGCGCCACCNAGACAGGGTCTCCCTGTAGTCCCAGCTGTCCTGCAACTCGGCTCTGTACACCAGGCTGGCCTTGAACTCACAAAGATCCACCTGCCTCTGCCTCCCAAGTGCTAGGATTAAAGGCGTGCGCCACCACGCCCGGCTTGAGACGTGAATTTAAAGGAGTTTGATACTATGTCCATTTAGCAGAATAACAGTTATGTGTTCACCCTGGGGCCTGTGAGCTCCCCAACCGTGGGTTCTTGGCCAGATTTGCAGTACCAGCTATGTGTGTCCTCCTGAGGAATAGTCCTTAAATCCAACCTTAAAGCAGTTGGTTCCACCCCCCCCATCACATTTGTGCCTCTACTGCCCCCATGGACATGTCCTACCACACTCGTCATCACTGCAGTTTACAGGGGTCACAGCTGTGTAAGATTTTCCTCCAGCAATCTTCATTGAACCTTCCAGTACTATAGAGAGAGAATCTATTTTCATTTTTGATAAGTCATACTGGATTTACTCTGAATGTTCACATTTCCTCTCCATTGTAAACAGTCCAACTAGCAATAGTATAACTAATTAATTCAATTAATCCAGCTGGTAATGGTATATAGCTAATTAATTCTCCACAGGTATTTTCCTGTTGTAAATATTCTTGAGAATTTGTGAGTCAATATAGTTGTAGATGGAAGAGGTTTCTTAGAGATAATCCACCCCTCTTCTGCAGGGAAATGAGGGTAGGGACCTGCCTGGCACTGGGCACCTGGAAGCTGTAGACTACTATCCAGGTTCTGCTTCAGGCCTGTGTCCTTCCTCTGTCAATTTCACACCATTGCCGTTCTTTGTCAGACACTAAGCTATTCGATATGTTTCCATTTTGGCCTTGATTTTCCAAGACTAAAATCTAAATTGTACCCAATTCTAGTCCTAGTGGAAGTCACTTTCCTCTTTAGCTGTGTGATAACTAGCCTTGAAACATGTTGCTTGGTGCTTTTATTGTCATGTGCTATGAATCCATTTTAGAAATATTAAAGACATAGACTCTCTCTCACACACACACAAACACACACACACACACACACACACACACACACACACACACACACACACAGAGTAATTTCTGCTCATTGAGTTGCCTGAAAGGTGTATTATCTTTTCACAGTCTGAGAAAAGTCAAATAAGGCCTCCGTTAGTTAAAACCCAGGTGATTGATACATTAAATAGCGGAAGGGATTTTTCTGTAAAATGAAAAAGAAGACTAGAAGCCACAGCCGAGGAAGACAACTCCCGAGACGCAGTCCCTTCCCCCTGTTCCTGGCCTCTGTGGGAGTTTTCAGGTTCCTGGTTCCTTGTTTGAAAGATGCACGTACATGGAACAAAACAGCAAGAAGCTGCATCATGAGCCAAGCACAAGAGCAAGTTTTGCATGAGCTGCAAGAGAGGCCCAGGCCAGCTGGTGAGCGAGTACGCCACAGCCATGGTTACTCTTTGAGGCTTCTTTAGAGGGATCCCAGAGAAGGAATAGCTGTTTGCTGGGAGTGTGGTTTGGGAGCTTCTCTGTTTTGATTGGCAGACTTGGGTTGTGGAAGCTTTGCTCTACCAATCTAACCTTCCTGTTGCTGGGTTGTGGGGCGCAGAGTACAGGTATAATAGGGAAAGAAAGAAACCATACCAGACCTCAGGCAGGACTGCCTTTTATTCAAACGCAGAAGTGTTAGCTGCCTTCCTGCATGCTGGAAGCAACCGCTTCCCTGCATCTGGGAACACTTATCACATAGGGGATTGGGCACAGGGAAGTGGACGCAGCTGCGGGGCCATGTATCTCATTTTCTGGGGCCCCTTACTCCAGCAGGACAGGCTATCTTGACCAATGGGCTGTCCCAGGAAGTTCCCCCTGAGTTTTGGGAGTGGTTTATCCCATGTGATTCATTGATAAAGTCAGCAGCAATGTCAGAGGCAGATAAGATTAGCAGAAGTGTCAATTTTCTGCAATTGGGGCATTCTATCACCCGCAACGCATCTGATTTCAATAACATGCACGCCTAGTTGTGCATAGGCATGACAGCTTAAATAGGAGCGTCTCCCTAAAAGTTCATATTGAGCAAACACCCCAAACCATTCTAGACTAGATCAGACGTTTGTCTCCTAATCCTGGGCATATCCAGGAACAAGCTGGAATAGAAACAGGATGTTATCAACAGCTTGCTAAAGGGAGTAGTTTGTTTCTGTTGTTTGAAGTTAAGTGTGTGTGTCTGTGTGTGTGTGTGTGTGTGTGTGTGTGAGTGTGTGTGTGTGTCTCCATACAAGTAGGGGTTCCAGTTTGCCCACAGGTCACTAGGTGCATTGTTTAAAGGGGGGAGGGTGTACATAGCCCAAGCCAAGGGGAGGCCCAGGTTGCTAAGCTGACACCCCCCCCCCGCTCCTCTGCCTCACCACAACTGAGCCAATACTTGTGGGCAGTGAAAGGATGTACTTTTATTGATAACCTTTAATAAGAATTCTGTGTCGTGAACCTCACAGTATTCAATTTAGGAATATAGGAAATATGGAAATATTTTCTCAAAAACTGAAACTGAAGACATCTCCTGCTTAATTAGAAAAATCACCAAGAAAATACAATGAATTTCTGCCAAGGATTCCAGTTAATTGAATGTTCACAGAATTTAGAATGACCATGAACATGTGACCTGTATGTCCACCAAAGTATTTACTTTGAAAATCTGACTAATGAATACGAGATGTGTTGTAAATACAACACGCACGCTCTGTTTCCTACTTCCTGTCTGTTTGACATGTTTCTAAAACTCCCTAGAATCAGGGTTGGTTTGAAGAGAAGGATGTGCTTAAGTTTCTAGTAACTTGCGCTGCCCCCACAGTGGGGGAATAGAAAGTCTTGTGTCATCTGGGAACAGAGGAAAGAAATGGCCAAATCAAGGGAGAATCCAGACGAACTGCTAGAAATAGACTTCTGAAACCAGTGATGCTTGAAACCGAGGCAGCGCCACATCCAGGTGTCACCACCGCTCCCACTAGAGAGGGTGCAGAATGGCCTGGAGACACAGCCTCCACCCGGGACCAGCAAGAGCGGTAGGCGCTAGCTAGGCACATAGGTGTTGATGGGACTGTGCTCAAGAAGCAGCACAAGCTACATGTATAGAAAGTGCCAGAAAAGACCAGAGCTTCAGCAAGAGAAGAGGACAGAGCTGTGCCCTCCACGCACAGGAAGACACAGCAGGGCACACGGCACACTGGGGTAGCTTGTCCCAAAATGAGGAGCGGGCAGGAAGAGACATGCCTAGCCAGAAACAGGTAAGGTGGAAAATAACAAGGGACAGGTGATGACAGCTGTGAATCCCAGGTGACATTTATCCCTCAAGGGGAAGAATAAGAGAGAATCATTTTATAAAGGGCTATTTGCTCAGATGGTATGCTTTGAAGCCTATATTAATTTCAGAAGAGAAGGAAATACCACCAGTTTCCTAACCTTACTGTAAGAGCACTTGCTAACGTGGTATAGATGAAGACGGATTATAACAGGCTCTTTAAAGTACTTGAGTTGTGAAACAATTTAAGGCTACAAAATCCCCTCCAAATAGCAGCCTGTCAGCTGGAACTTTAGTGTACGCATGTCCATATCAAATCAGCCTCAGAGGATTTGTTTTTTACCCACCTGAAAAGCAGTGTCTCGCTGGTCCACCTGCTCAACACTACCCTCGGTTTAAGAAGCTCTTGATAACTGGTTCTTTGAAAGGATAAGCAAGATAGATAGACCCCTAGCCCAGTTGACCACTCAAATTATTAAAAAGGATAGAAACAGAGGGAAATATACCAAATTCTTTCTATGAAGCCGGCATCACTCTAATACCAAAACTAGGCAAAGGTACAACCAAAAAAAGAAAACTATGGACACATTTCATTAATGAACATAGATGCAAAAATTCTCACAAAACACTTGCAAACCACATATAGGCACACATCAAAAAGATATCCATCATGACCAAGTCAGATTCATACCAGAGATGCAGGGATAGTTCAACATATATAAATTGATAAATGTCATAAAGCCCATAAATAGACTGAAAGACAAAAGCTACATGGTCATCTCAATCAATGCAGAAAAGGCCTTTGACAAAATTCAACATGCCTTCATATGTAAAGTCCTAGAGGAAATTGGACTGGAGGGAACATTCCTCAACATAATTAAAGCCATATACAACAAAGCCACAGCCAGCATTATCCTAAATGGGGAAAAATTAGAAGCATTCCCCTTAAAGTCAGGAACCCAGCAGGGCTGCCCCTTATCCCCACTCCTTTTCAATATAGTGCTTGAAATGCTTGCTAGGGCAATAAGATAAGAAAGGGAAATTAAAGGAGTACTAATTGGAAAAGAGGAGGTCAAACTATCCCTTTTTGCAGATGATATGATAGTTTACTTAAGGGATGCCAAAAACTCTACCAGAAAACTCCTAGAAACAATTACTAACAGTTTCAGTAAAGTTGAGGGATACAAAATTAACCTATAAAATCAGTAGCCTTTCTTTATACCAATAACAAGCAATTGGAGAAGGAATACAAGGAGACCTTCCCATTCACAATAGCATATATATGAACAAATCTGACCAAAGACACTAAAAATCTCTACAACAGAAATTTTAAATCCCTGAAGAAGGAAATTGAAAAAGACACCAGAAGATGGAAGGACCTCCCATGCTCATGGATTGGAAGAAGTAATATAGTAAAAAGAAAATCCTGCCCAAAGTAATATACAGATTCAAGGCAATCCCAATTAAAATCCCCATGAGCGTCTTCACAGATCTAGAAAAAAAACATCCTAAAGTTCACATGGAAAAACAAAAGACCCTGGATAGCCAAAGCAACCCTGAGCAAAAAGAATAATGCGGGGGGGGGGGTACTATATCAGACTTTAAACTATATTATAAGGCTATAGTCATAAAAACAGCCTGGAACTGACACAAAAACAGACCTGTAGATCAATGGAACAAAACTGAAAATCCAAACTTGACCACATTCAATGTCAGCCTTGACAAAGGGGCAAGGAAGACTCAATGGAGGAAAGACAGCATCTTCAACAAATGGTGTTGACAAAACTGGATCACTACTCGTAGAAGAATACAATTAAACCCCTACCTCTCACCTTGTACAAAAATCAACTCCAAATGGATCAAAGACCTCAATGTGAAACCCAAAACTCTAAAAATGATAGAAGAAAATGTTGGCAGTAACCTACAAGACATAGACATAGTAAAAGACTTTCTAAGTCAGATAACAGCTGCCCAGGAAATAAGGTCAACAATTGACAAGTGGAAACTTATTAAACTCAAAAGTTTCTGTATAGTGAAAGAAACAATCAAAGAAATGAAGAGAAAACCCACAGAGTGAGAGGAAACCTTCACCACTGATACATCTGACAGAGCATTAACATCCAGAGTATATAAACTACTCAAAAAGCATAGGAGGAAGAAAACAAATGACCCACTCAAAAAATGGACTCAAAAGCTGAACAGAGACTTCACAAATAAAGAAGTAAAGGTGGCTGAGAAACATCTTAAAAAGTGTTCAACATTGCTAATAATTAAGGAAATGCAAATTAGAACCACTTTAAGATTTCATCTTACTCTGGTAAGACTGGCTAGGATCAAGAAAACAAAGGATACCAATTGCTGGAGAGGTTGTGGAGAAAGGGGAACACTCATCCACTACTGGTAGAAATGCAAACTCATGCAACCCCTATGAAAAGCAGTGTGGAAAAGTCTTGAAAGACTCAAAATGACCCTACCATCTGACCCCATCATACCACTCCTGGGTATATACCCACAAGATTCATCCTATCTCAGAGATACATCCACATCTATGTTTATTCCAGCTCTATTCACACTACGGAAGAGCTGGAAGAAACTCAAGTATCCTTCAACTGACCAGTGGATAAAGAAAATGTGGTACATCTACACAAGGAATTCTATGCAGTGGTAAAGAAAGATGACATCATGAACTTTGCAGGGAAATGGATGGAACCAGAAGCCATTATGCTAAGTGAAGTAACAGTCCCAGAAAAACAAATGATGTATGGTGTCCCTCATTTGTGGACCCTAGCACCAAATCTCTATCTGTAAGGCAAACTGAATAATTCTGTTTTTTCTTTCTTTTTTTGGTAAATATAATACCTGATGTCACTCATCAATGTGCATCTGATCACATGACCTTCAAGCCTTTCTCACATTCATGTCAGCATCTGAAACACTCTCTCCCCTCCGCGTCACTGGCCCCTTGGCCCCATGCACTTGGGGAGAATATCACAGACAGCAGCCACTGGTAGAGAAGCCTCTTCATGTCAGGACAGACAGGAAGCAGAGACAGGAGGAAACAGGACAAGACGCCACCAATGACCCCCAGGGCCGATTTCCTCCAGCAGCGTCTCCCCAGCTTAAGTTCCCAGAACCTTCCTACGGTAGTTACTTTCATTGTCACTGTGACCAAGTAGCTGACACAAAGAACTTGAGGAAGGAGGAGTTTATTTGGGGACGCAGTTTGAGGGCGTGGTCCATCATGGTGGGGAAGCCATGAGGTAGCTGGTCACAGCGCACCTGCCATCAGAAAGCAGAGAGAGATGCCTGCTGCTGCTCAGCTCGCATCAGTTCTCCTTTTACTCAGCCCAGGACCTCAGTCCACGGGATGCTGCTGTCCATAGCTTTGGGGGAGGTCCTCCCGCCTCAATTGACCCAATCTAAAAACTCTCATAGATGTGCCCAAAATATGTCTCCTAGGGGAGTCTAGATCCTGTCAAGCATCAACCATCACATCCCATAATAGCTCCACCAGCTGGGAACAAGACGTTTAATTGGTGAGCTGTGGAGGACACTGGATCCAAATCACAGCAGGAAGAAAATGGAAAGAAGAAGAGAGAGGAGGAGGGGGAAGAAGAGGAGGAGGGAGAGGATGGGGAGGAGGAGGAAGAAGAAGGGGAGGAGGAGGAGGAGGGGAGGAGAGGGAGGAGGGGTGACGGGGAGGAGGGGAAGAAAGGTAAATTAGACCTGATAAAAATCAAAAGCATCTATGTGGACCCCCACAGGTGGTGCCACCCCACAGAGCCTTGCCAGCACTGTAGACAGAGCAGGTAGCAGAACAGGGCATTTACCATGTGCCGCATACTGTTCTCAGCCCTCAGGTCCTCAGCTGTTAGCCCTCACGCCACACTAGGATCAGCTCCCAGGACTTGCCCCTAGTGACCTATTTCCTCCATACAAGTCCCACCTCCTGATCCTTCCAGAGCCTCCCAAAGTGCTGTTGCCAGGTGGGGCCCATCAACTGCTAGATTTAAACACACACACACACACACACACACACACACACACACAGAGCAATTGGCCCCAAGGTGGACACATCCACTGTGCTTCTGGCACAGGGTGTCCACACGGGGCACTCTAAGCCCCAGGTGGAATTGGATTCCCTACTTTGAGTGGAAGATGCTACAGCCCTGGCTGGAAGGAAGGAGCCGGCCTTACTGACAGACTTAGGTCATGCAGGGCCTTTGATTCCAGACTAGAATGGTAAACTGTATACTGGAGATGGTTCCAGGTTTTCGGGAACCAAATGATGTTGGCAACTCTATGTGACTGGGATCTATAAGGTGAATGGGGTACAGACCACCTATTTCTTCTGTAGCTGGTCTGTGACCTTGAGTGGTGTATCAGACCAAGGCAGAGAGGCTGAGTAGGCTGGGAGGTTGAGACGTGTGGACAGGGCTTGATTTCAGCCCCTGCTAGATGTAGACTCTCAGAAGTGTAAGGGCCAAGGCCTCAGCTCATGTGTGCCGAGCAGGTACCCAGTGTGGATTGCCCAGGCACTGCGCCTGCCCAGTGCTTCCCCATCCCTGTGCCCAGCACCTCAGACCCGCAGGCAACACTGGAGAAATCTACCATCCCTGCCTGATATCGTCAAGCAAATGCTGAGCAGAAAGCCTGGTGTCCTCCAAGCTAAGCACACTCCTCTACAGTGTCTTCCTGAACTCTAATAAGAAGAAAGGCTAGCTGGACAGGGTATAATATTTAATGATGGTGTATTTTACTTATACAAAATATTAATTGGCTGACTTGATTCTAAAAGCCATTTCAGGCTTAGAGTGGATCAAAGGAGCTGCAGTTTGGGCATTTATCTTAGGTGAACTGGTAAGGACAGTGGCTGGAATTAAATTAGGCTGTGCCATTGCTTCTGGACATTTTCCAACTTGTTTCTGGTTAAAGCAAACACTTTAGGAGAACGGGAGCCTGCACAGAAAGCCAATCATTGATAAAGCACTCAGAGCCACCCTCCCACGACGAGGGTCTATTTCAGTGTAAGGCCTGGAGGTGCAGGCCTGTCATCCTAGCCCTTGGAAGGCTGAGCCAGGAGGATCGCAAGTTCAAGATCAGGCTAGGCCACAGATGAGTTCGAGGCCAGCCTGGGTAACTTGGTGAAACCCTCTCTAGGAATAAAAAGTGGAAGGAGAGCCAGGGCCCCCTCAGCGCTAGCCAGCTGCCTGCCACGCACAGGCCCCGGACTGGCTGCTACTACAGAGAGAAGTAGACAACATTCACTCTCTACGCCTTCTCTGTATTGTGCAAAATCCCTTCTCTCAATATATTTTCTGGAATTTCTTTAAAGAAAAATCAAAAACAAAAGATCTGGTACTATTCCTGATCTAGGTTTATTTAACCAGTGTGTGTCTTCCTGTGAAAAGTGCTGCTAGCCACACAGACAGAGTCCAGATGCCCAGTCCCGGTGGAACTGACCAGAGGTTCCACCCAGGCTTCTAGCAACAGAGCTGGTCCCCAGGCCACTGTACCCTGCAATCACCAGGGAGGTGCTTTAGAATGCTAGCCTCTGGGTCCTGCTCCAGAGATCCTGATTGGTCATAGGGCTGGGCTGGCAGACTGAGCACTGGAAAAAAAGGGTTTTGTTTATTTTTATAAGTGTTGAAACCTGAGAACCATCACATGGACCTACTCTGTTGGGTTCTCCAGGGAGCCAGAGATGCACCCAAGGTCAGGTTTTATCTGTGTCACATTGCAGTTCTGCCTCCCAGTGCATCACTGTCTCCAAGGCCCAAGAGAACAGCCAGAGAATAGCTTAGCCCTGCCTTGTCAGCCCAGACCACAGCTCGTTCCTGCAGGGAACCACGGCTGCTCCACTGTCCTCTCCCTCAGCACAGTCAGCATCCTCCCTTACTGTAGTGATGCCCCATCAGGCTCTCACCCCTCCCTGGCCACACGACCCCAGGGCACATCCTCATCAGACCCGCAGCTCCCTTCTTCCTCTTACCCAGACCTTTCTCAATGGCTTCCTGTGGCTGACGGCACCTCCAGTAGACTTGGGGCCCTGGCTCCTCACCTCTGCTTGGTCCTAATCGGCTGCTATGGGGCCCTCTCCGTCCCTGTCTCCCAACCTGCCTGCTAATCCAGCTCTGGTCTCGTCCACTCATCGAGTCTTCCAGCATCCTGGTCCCTCCTTGATCCTGCATGTTCAAGTTGCAGCCAAAAACCTCTTTCTAGACATTTTGACATGTGCTGTATATGACACAGATAGGCCTGGAGGACCTCGTGCCCAGAGACTGAAGCCAGTCACAGGCCACACACTGCCTGTTCCACATGTATGAGGGCTTTGAAGGAACAGCTTCGAGGGCAGGGTGCTGGCTGCCAGGGGCTGTGCAGAGGGGCAGAGTCTGCACTGGGGATGGTGCACGTGGTCTCTGGATGGTATGACACTGCGAAGGGACAAGGTGACACTGCACTGTGCTCTCTTTTTTGGTATTTTTGAGTCAGGGTCTCCCTGTTGCCCCAGCTGATCTAGAGCTTGCTCTGTAGACCAGGCTGGCCTTGAACTCACAGAGATCTGCCTGCCTCTACCTCCCGAGTGCTGGGATTAAAGGAGTGTACCACCACGCCTGGCAGCACTGTGCATTTTTAAATAGCCATTACACCTGCTTCTGACTCTCTTTTGTGAGGAGCCCACCCCGCCATGGCCTTCCACCTCCACCCTGGGGCAGCCCTGCTTAAGATCTGACCTCCCCACCCCAGCTGAGGCACATGCCAGAACCCACCTGCTGCCATTTGGTCATAACAGTTGACAAACAATGGTGCCGTTGGGATTCGCCTCTGAAGATTCGCCTAAATACAGACAGAGTCGTGAGGAATCGAGCACGAGGTCATCTAACCACCTGTGCTCACTCAGATCCGTATGGGAGGAGAATGAAAACCCAGAGAGTTTGGCTTTAAAACCTCGCTGTTGAGCCCCACTGCCTGGCTTAACGCTGTCACTGTTTTCTCTTTCCAAATTAGATTTTTATCTTTGAGAACAACATCTACTACTGTGCACGCGTTGGAAAGCAAGCCATCCGAGTGGTCTCCACAGGGAAGGAGGGCGTGATCTACAACGGCCTCAGCGACTGGCTCTATGAAGGTGAGGCCCGTGGGGCAGATGTGCTATGGACACTCACAGGACACAGGTGTGGACACTCACAGGACACAGGTGTGGACACTCACAGGACACAGGTGTGGACACTCACAGGACACAAGTGTGGACCCTCACAGGACACAGGTGCAGGCACTCACAGGAGACAGGTGTAGACACAGGACACAGGTGTGGACATTCACAGGAGACAGGTGTAGACACAGGACACAGGTGTGGACACTCTCAGGACACAGGTGCGGACACTCACAGGACACAGGTATAGACACTCACAGGACACAGGTATAGACACTGAAAGTACACAAGTGCAGATACAGGAGATAGGTGTGGATACTCACAGGAGACAGGTGTGGATGCTGACAGGACACAGGATACAGGTGTGGACACTCGCAGGACACAGGTGTGGACACTCAGAGGACACAGGTGTGGACACTAACAGGACACAGGAGATAGGTGTGGGCACTCACAGGTGACAGGCATGGGGGTGACAGGTGTGGATACTCACTTGATGTCACCAATATTTAGGGTCTTATTCTCTCAGTTAGCCTAATCCAGGGGACCCTTCACCTGCTCACTGACTCTTGCTGCATCCTCACGAGAACAAACAAGGCATCTCCTTCCTCTAAAGGTACTGAGCATTCCTCCTCACAACTTCTATACCTCCCAGAGGCCCCACCTCCTAATACCATCACCTAGGATTTCAGACTACCACATGCAAATTGGAGGACGCTCACAGCCTATGGCACCTAGTACTACTCTGAGTTGGACACCATGATGCCACACCACAGACAGGGCAGGGTGAGGTCAGTGGAATATATCTTTTCACAAGCCCAGGGCAGCTGTTGCCTTCAAAATCCAGATGTGGACAGAGTCTGCTCAAAACCCCCCAGCCCTGGGCCAAGGGACAGGATTAGTGCTTCTCAATTCCTGTACTAAGACGTGGTCACATGGTCATTTACCAGCTAAGTACAGTTGGGAAGGAGGCAGCTTCATCAGGCTCAGACCAGTTTGTCCTAGAACTGTGCAGTTCTCAAGCTGAAGCTCTGCCTTAATAGAGCTCCATGTAACATGAGTTATAAACAGCCAGACATGGTGGTGCACCCCTTTAATCCCAACACTTGGAAGGCAGAGGCAGGTGGATCTCTGTGAGTTCAAGACCAGTCTGGTCTATATAGAGACTTCCAGGCTAGCTGGGACTACAGGGAGACCCTGTCTCAAAAAGACTAAATAAATAGATAGATGATAGATAGATAGATAGATAGATAGATAGATAGTAGATAGATAGATAGATAGATAGATAGATAGATAGACAGACAGATAGATGATAGATAGATAGCTATGGGGAGGTGGAATTCCCAACACAGCTCACTGAAGTGTTCAGTTTTTACAGAGGTATAGCTTGTGTATACAGAAGGCAGATTGCAAGTACAGTTGGACATGTATATATGCTATGCAGCCCCAGCTGGGAGGTAAACCAGGCATCCAGAAAGTCTCTCTGCTCCTCTTCCTGGTCAGAGACCCCGAGCACTTTCTTCCAGAGACCCCCAGCATTCTAGGTTTCCTGACAGAGAAGCTAGAGCCTAGCCCCCCTTGGGGGCTCCAACACTGCTCAGTGCTCAGATCACTCTTCAGACCCCAGTTTTCAAGTTGCCCTCTGAGGAGAATGGGCCCTGAGCCCATGTCACATGACGCCTTTAGGCCTCCCCTCAGGGAATCCATGGAGCGAAATGGA
Organism: Rhizomys pruinosus; assembly: GCA_009823505.1. NCBI lineage: Eukaryota > Metazoa > Chordata > Mammalia > Rodentia > Spalacidae > Rhizomys > Rhizomys pruinosus. The sequence continues at coordinate 1,523,959 of VZQC01004376.1, forward strand.
TGCTGGACCAGCCAGTGTCCACTATGGATGCGTTTGCTCTGTGCAGGAATGTTCCTGGAAACTGTAGCCTGCACTTTCCCCAGCTCCAGCCAGAAAAGTCTAGCCATGCCTCTGTATGGCTGCGGTCCCAGGCACGCCCTCCAATCTACAGGAGGGACTGTCCCATACACCAGGTAGACTGTTGAAAGCCAGGACCTAGAGTCCTACACTCACAGACCCAAGACAAAACCAAGGAGCTTTTGTCCCAGAAATGACTAGAAAACAGATTCCCTTTTGTGCCCTGCATCTGAGGGGCACCACCAGGCACGAGCAGCCTCTAGCCCATGAACGGCTCTCGCCCATGGGTATCTAGGATTGCAGCCCAAATCATACACTCACTTAAAACATTATGAGATTATTTTTATGAATTTTAGGGACCTTGACCATGCAGTTCTTAAGCATGGATGTTATAGATGACAAGATCATGTTGCAACATCAAAGGCTGGGCGTGCCTGCCATGTGTGCCTCTGCTATGTGTGCTGCCGTCTCTGTCCTGATGCGGCCTGGGTATCTGGCTGGGAATGGAAACACTGAATGGTTACTGGCAAGGCTGTGGGGTCACAAGGACCCTGGCAGGAGGTCCAGCTTGTCTCCATGACCTTGGAAAGTCCTTTCAACTCCAAGAACCTCACAAGCTCCAATCACACCCCGGAGTCTATGTTTTCCAAAGATCACCTGAAATTGTGTCCAGAATGTATGTAGCAGCTGGTAAGAGAAGGACACATTAAGAGTTGTAACTTACAGTAACAATAGTAATAATAATAATAATAATAGCAGTTGCTGGGATTGGTACTGGAATTATAACTTTGTCACTCTTCCTGTTTATTGCAAAGGAAGAATTATGTTCTAGTTTCACTCTGTTGCTGTAATAAAACACTGACCAAAAGAAAGTTAGGGAAGGACAGGGTTGATCTCAGCTTACTGGTCACAGTCCATCACTGAGGGAAGCCAGGGCAGGAGTTCATGCAACAGCTTAAAGCAGAAGCCGTGGAGGAGCGCTGCTCTCCGGCTCACTCAAGGTGCTTGGCTAAGTCTACTCCGCCCAGTGAATGGTTCTGCCCACAGGGCGCTCAGTCTTCTGCATGGATCAACAATCAAGTCAACACCACATAGAAAAGCCCACAGGCCAGTCTGACCTGGGAAATTAGGCTGTGTGAAGGTGACGGTTAATGCCAAGTAAGACAATACATTAAGACAGAGAGAGAGAGAGAGAGAGAGAGAGAGAGAGAGAGAGAGAGAGAGAGAGATTGCCTGTCTGGCCTGGACTTCATGGGAGGCCAATGCAAGATATGCTCTCTGAGAGCTCCACAGAGAACTCTGGGTCTAGCAGCAAGACCCTCGGTCCGCTCTGCAGCTTATCTCCTTAATAAAACCCAGAACCAGGAGATTTAAAACAACTTTTTCAGTATCTTAATAAAATAAAACATTCATTGCTTTGTCATTCAAGATAAGCTTTTTTCCTTAGCAAATCCACTAGAAGGATTCTTCTTTTTTTCCCTTCGAGGCATTTGAGAAATTGTGTCGATAGGTTAACAGAGCCCCCCAAATATTTAAGTCAATCTCTTGGCGATGGAGCAGCTTAATCCGCTTAGCTCTGTTCCCTGGAAGGTTCTATATGCTGACGCTCAGACTTCTGGACTTGGGAGCCTGGGGCTAGTGCCCTTTGCTTAATAATAGGAGAATAAACTCAGAGACTGTCTCTGCTAGCAGTGACTTAACTCTTGTATTTCCAGCCCCTTCCTTCCAAGGTGCTGGGGGTGAGCAGAGAGACAGCACACTTGAGAGTCTTTGCAGAGTTAGTTCTGAGAAGTGGCTCAGCCACGGCAAGTTGGAATCGTACTCCAGTCTGCAGACTTATTGACAGTGAAATGCCATATTGATTTTTGTTTCCCAAAAAGGGTCTCAGACATATTGAACACTGAAGAATATTGGAGACAGAGAAAGAGAAGAAGTAGGAAGCATGGAGGATGCTGGGAATTTCCATCCCTTGAGCAAAGGCATCTATAGTCAGCATGGGAAAACCTATGCAAGAAACAGCGATCCACTTACAGAGCCCAAGCTGAAGGCCATCTCTGTGCCTAGCACCAGCTGTCTGTGTGACTCTCTAGGAGGACAACAGACAGGCTTTGACCCACCAAATGCACATCTTTAATCTTCTGGGGAAATGTCACGTAGCTATAGATAATAGAAGAGTAATAGTTTAATCGAGACAGCTGGGTAACAAACTGCAATTTTAGATTTTACTAAACTTGGTTCTCCATCATCAAAAATTAAGATGTTATAGAATGTTCTGAGGATTGTGAAGGAGTGTTCTGTGAAGAATTTTTGCTTCTAGCAAAGCTTAGTAATTTCATAAGACTCCTAATATTCAGAAATATGGACAAAAAGTTGTAATTCTCCAAGTTTTAATTTACAAAGGTTCTTTGTTACCATGGTTACCGTCGGTGGTGCTCTCCACTTGCTACCCCCTATTTATAAAACACTGCTATGCTGTTTTCACTCTTGTTGTACACATGAGCTACCAAGGTCCAGCTCAGAATTTTTGCATGTACATTTCTGATAACAAGATTTTTATGACCTTAAATGTTCCTGTTCAACAATGGGCCATCCACCCCCCTACCGCCTACCAGCCCTACAGGACCTCGACCTAGCACATGTGCTCAGGGACACATCCCCCCTCATCCACTGGATGGCTTGGGGGTCACCTGAGAGTGGCCTCTCTCCCCTTGGGTATAGAAGTTCTCATCTCAACTCATTGGAAAGAGCAGAGAATGGGCCAAGGGCCTTGAACTCGAGGAGTTGTTCACCTGGGCAAGGAGCTAGGCCTGTGGCATGTGCTCTCGAGACTGTTTAAGATCTGGTTTTGTCTGGTTGACATTCAAGAGCTGATATTCGGTCCTAACCAGTCCAGAGCACAAGGCTGTTTGGAACATGGATTAAATGGAGGGCCCTACTTGGCAGGGCAGCGTTTTCCAGGTGGGCCCGGCAGGAAGGATGTTCAAGAGGGCTCTTGAATAGCCGTGCTCAGTGCCAGCCTGAGGACCACCGCATTAGGTGGTTCCTGACCAAGAGTGACCAGAGAAAGACATGGTGCCTGTGTGCTCTGGTGTGTCCTCTGCAGCTCACTGGGGGGCAGGGTTGTGGAATAAAGCCTGTGGCCATCTTGTCAGAGCCCCTGCCCCACCTGCAGCCACCTGAGGTAGACAGATCCAGGGCCCTGGTGGAACTCGGAATGTGGTAGAAACATTGACGGAAGTGTAGTCAGGCTGCTGTGGAATTGGGGCTCTAACACCAAGTCTGACTCACTCAGGGATGCCTGATGGGTGCCGAGCCTCAGTTCTACAACCTTCACCTCTACTGCTGTTCAGACCCCTGTCTAGAAATGGCAAAGCTAGCGTGCACCCAGGCCTGTTCTGTAAAAGGTTCCTGCATGGTCTCTCAAAGCATCTTTTTTTAAAGACTCAGCACTAATGACCACTCAACTTCTATTAAAACCAAAGGTCAGGTAAGCCCTAGGCAGATGAATCTGAATCACTTAATGACCTTTATTAGGAGCAATGCCATGCTTTATAATTTTAAGTACTGAAGGAAGCAAGGAGTCGGAGAAAGGATGACTTTCTTGGGACAAGAACAAGACTTCAATAGGAGCTTTTGTAGAGACGTTTAGCATGGTTTTGAATGTCACAGGAAACATAGCCACAGAAGGAGAAGGGAACTCTCCATTCCTCTCACCTTCACCTTTCCAGATCCATAAAGGCAGAACAAAATTGCCGAGCTGCAGTTCACACGTAATTCCTGAGTTGGCTCTAGTTTAGAGATGCGGCTTATTAAATGGTACCATGTTGGTGCCCTTGAGCCTATTTAATGCATGTCACAAGCAGACCAGTATCTGCACCATCAGGATACTGTGGTATCCCAGACCCTGCTAGTAAAGATCAGCAGCCTTGGACATTCAAAGTAGGTGCAGTAGAAACTGCACCTTTTTTGAATTACGCCATCCCCTTAATGCCTCTTGGGGCTTGCTTCTAAAAACCTTAAGATCCGTTTAGAGACTGATACTTAGCAAACTATGGAGCATAGAGTCTACCCGAGGGAAGATTCCCCACCAGGTTTTCAACTGGTAACTGTTTCTGAAATATCTGGTCAGGGCATTTCAATTAACAAAGAACCATAAGCCAGTAGTAATGGACTGAAGGTGGTTTACACATGCATTATAGATTTTGGGATTCTTTTAAAGACAAATAAAGATCCAGTAGCATACTGGGGTTGGGAATTGTGTTCATTATGTTCAGGCACATATATGACCATTGAAACTGTAAATCCATGGTTACTTGGGCTTCTATTGGTTACCGCTCTAATTTATATGATGGAAGATATTTGATCCAGCAATGAAACTATCATGGGAAAGTTGACACAAACTCGGGGTGTGTTTACAAAAAGCTCCCAAGGGAAGGATAGCGTAGAGGGATGGGAACAGGGCTTGGGAGTGATCATAGCCATATCATTTTGCAGCTTCACCTTTTGACAGCTCTGTGGATTTGGATAAACACTTAATCTCTTTGTGTCTCCACTGCCTTGTCTGCTGCAAACAAGGATCACGGCAGTATGCATTCCCCAAGGCCACGCCAGCAGACAGTCCCCAGCAGCAGATTCCAGGGCCGCTAAGCCCTGCTGCAATTTCTCCTGGCCACTTTCAAAGTGCATAAAATTGAGGTTCTTGCTTCCTTTTTCATCTAACATTGTCAGAAGTCAGTACATTCATGCATCCTGGGGGACCCCATATCAACTTTGAAAACTGCTGTGTTCTGCTCACTTATAAACTATGGTCTCCACTGTGTTTCTGTAGAAAGTGTGATCTGAGTCTCAAGCCAGATGGAGAGACTAAAGTCCCAGTGTTGAACACTATCCCAGAGCTCCGCCCTCCCATTTGGACCCGCCCAGACATATACACTCCATGTGCTGCCCTGTCACTGACACCCCAAAGGCAGCTGCTCTCTTTAAATGCCTAAAGTTCCTTGTAGAAATTAAATATTTGGAGGTTATATTGGCTCCACCTGTGAGGTGAGAGAAGGATGTAAGAATAATGACAGAAATTTCTAAATGCAATCAGTGCCCACCAAGCTCTCTCCGCCGAGGTGCCAAATGGTGGAGTGAGGGTGAACTGTGTTAGCTGTGGTTTGAACCAGAGGTTTAATGCACCTGAGATTTACTGTAACTGGGAGACTGTTTTCACAGCCTGGCTCTAGTCTTCAATTCCATAATTATGGATCTCATCCCCGATAGCATGGGGATTTTATCTTGTGGAGGTGCAGGGGAGAAGGTGAAAGCTTTTCCGTTGAGACTCGTTCTGCGGTGACAAAGGCTGGGGTGACAGGGTGGCAGGCTCTCCGTGCACCAGCTGTCCGTGAGCCGGTGGTGGCCGGCTTCCCACTTCTAGGTTTCCACACAGGTCAGCATAGGAGTGCTGTCCTAAGCAGGGGTGGAAAATCTCAGGAGCACAGTGCAGAACACTGCAGGGCAGCCATGTCCAGGGCCAGCATGGTCAGAGGCCCCTCGCTGCTGGTCAGCTGCTTCTCCCCTGGTCCCACAGTCCTAGGAGACAATCCCCAGCCAGCCGCCCCTCCTCTCGGCCTTCTGCCCTGCCATTAAACTGAAATGCAGGTGGGTCTGCAGGGAGCACCACATCTTCCTCCAAATCCCTGGGTCTTCAGGGAGTGCCACGCCCTCCTCCACATCCCTCTTTTTCGGAGATCACAGGGATTCCACCGCGCTTCGCTCTGATGATATAGCACTCTGATCTCGCCTGGGTTTTCTTTAAAGGGTGCTTCATGGTTATTGATCCTTTAATCTAAGAATTTGGGTATATTGAAGTTCAAAATGGACTTTAGAACATCTGTCACAAGTGAGCCAGCTGTTTCTATCAAAGGCCACATAATAAGCAGCATTTGGCAGGGGCGCAGTCTCTGTCAGCACTCACGAACAACCAGCCATAGAGCACCAGACAATAAATGATGTGGCTGTGTTCCAATAGAGCTTTATTTATGGACAATGAGATTTGCTTCCATGCAATTCTCCCACATCATTAAATCATTGTCCTTTATTTTAACCATTAAAAACACAAAACTGACACAGGGGAGACAGCTCAGTGAGGGGATGGCTCAGAGGATGCATGTAAATGCCAGCCAGTCATGGCGGCCACCCATCATTTCAGCTCTTGGGAAGCAGAGACGGGATCCCCAAAGCAAGCTGGCTGGCCAACTGGCCAACCTGGCAAACTCCAATGAGACTCCACCTCAATGTATAAGGTAGAGGACAATCAAGGAGATCAATATCGAGCCTCCACACACATATGCACAGATGCACATGCACCCACACACATGCAAACACATATACACAACAAACACATGCACACACACACACACACACACACACACACACATGCACTTGCAAAAGAAACCATACAAAACCAATTTTTAGCTCTTGAGCTAAAAGCCATGGCTCCCACTGCCAGCTAAGCCTAGTTATCACCTGAACAAGTGAGTGTGCTGACATCCAGCAAGCTGGGAAGGAACCACGTTCTGTGTGTAAGGATTTAGGCAGATGCCTCTGACATCCAGAACAGCCACAGGGAGCCTGTGTGATAGATAAATCACTGGTTGGAGCAAGTGGTGGGAGTCTGGTTGGGACATACCTACAAGGCTCAGAACGAAGGAACCATAATGCCTTTCAACTCAGCACTTCTAGAGCAAACATGATTACAGCCAGACTGGAGAAGTGTCATTGCCTGGCAGCACTGACAGAACCAAGCAAGAATAAACCCCACACAGCTCTAAACCTTAAACCAACAAAGTCCGCTTCTCCCCTGGATCAGGGAGCTAGGAAGAGGTACTGCTCCCCAGGGTCAGCCCGGGTCCCAGGCTGCTCTTCTAGGTACCACAGACCCACTGTGGACAAGGGCCTGTTCTGGGGAGATGAAGCCTCAATCTCAAGCTGCAGAGTAAACTCTGGAGTAGGATACATCTGCCCCATGGTGCTGCCTCAGTACCAGGTCCAAAGGGAAACAGCATAGAAGCCATAGTGTATCAGTAACTTTTGTGTCACCGTGACCAAGTATCTGACAGAAATAAAGGAGGAAAGGATTGTCTGGGTTCATGGTTACTCGGAGAGATTTCAGACCATCATATCAGGGATGACAAGGTAGATACACTCCATGTGTGGTAGAAGCACGAGGCAGTGGCCATTTGCTTGATAGCAGACTGTGGAGCAGAAAGGAAATGCTGGAGTCAAGGGCAGGTTTAACCTTCAGGTCCTGTCCCAGTGATCTGCTCCCACCAGCCAGGCTTCACCTCTTCAAGATTCCCCAGCCTTCAAAATAGCACCCTAGACCAGGGACAGAGCATTACAAGCAAGATCCCATGGGGATACGTCATATTCAAGCTGTAAGATTCCTCCCCAGCCCCTACAGGTTCATGGTCATCTTCAAATGTAAAATGCAGGCAGTCCAACTTCAAGAGTCCCCAGTCTTAACAGTTTCAACACTGTTTAAAGGTGCAAAGTCTCTATTGAGACTCAAAGCAATCTCTTAGGTGTGAGCCACTGTCAAGTCAAAAAGAAAATTACATCCTTCCAACATGCAGTGGTGTAAAAGAAAAAAGTCACCATTACAAGGGAAGAAATATGAATGGCAAAGAAAAATTGGACCAAAGTAAGACTGAAGCCCAGCAGGGCAAACACATAGCTGTATCTACTCTCTGAGTCAGGTGGTATCATCATCTGGGCCCTAACAGCTTCAGGTAGCCCTGCCCCTACAGCCTGAAGCTGTAGCACACATGGCTTCTTGTGTCAGTGCCACACTGTGTCTGCAGACACGTTCCACACATCACTGCCGACACCCTAGGATCTCCATTGCAGCTTGGGCTTCACCTTCACAACCTCGAGTTGTTAATGTTGTAGAGGCTCCGAGGCTTTTCTTGAAAAGTTTGATGCAAACCTCCATGACCTGTTCACTCCTGGATTCTGCATGTCTGAAAGTTCTGCTTCCAGTTTCAGAAGTAGTTGAGCCCTGAGACCTGTGGCTGCAGTGCCTCCTGGGAGCCCGTGTGGCTCAGCCTGCGGAAGTGCTTCCCAGATGGCTATCTCCCAGGATGGAATACTGGAAGGACTCTCTTCTCACACTCTGGAGTCTTCAATGGATGTGGCCTGGTCCTCAAGGCCCTTTCCCATCATCCCAGTGCAGAGTGCGCAACTTCTCTTTATGAGAACTCCTCTCTGACAACAGCTATGCTGTTTCATCTGCTTGCTGCTTGCTTTGTCCGCACCAAACACTCTCTTTTCCTTCTGCACCCCCATCACTGTATATCTGGCTAAAAGCAGCGAGCAGTAGCCATGCCGTACCCAAATGTTATGCTGCCTTGAAATTTCCTCTCCCAAATTAATTTCTCAATGGCTTTTAAATTCAGCCTCATTCACGTTCTCAGGACACAGACAGAGCTGGCCAGATTACTTTCAGAGGTGATACAAATGGCCTCTAACTCCATTCTCAGTGGAGCCCATTGGCAACTTCATGAGCACATCTTTCCTGCACCATTTCTATCAGCATTCTGGACTCTCAGTACAATCTGATGCCCACTGCGCTCCACTTCAACGACACCAGCACTTCTCGAGGCTGCATCTCTGAATTTCTCCAAACTCCTACAAATCAGATGCAAGGGCCCAAGAACCACACAATGTTCAGTCACAACAACAGCCCTACTTCCATAGTACTAATTTTTTGTTAGCTCCATTTACATTGCTGTGACCAAAATACTTGACAGAAACAACTTAAGGGAACAAGGTTTCTTTTGGATCACATGTTTTGAGGGATTTGGAGCCCTCACGGTGGGAAGCATGGCAGGGGTGGTGCTTTCTGTCCCACCAGAAGCATGTGTAGAGATTCTTTATATAGTAGCTGATTAGGAAGCAGAAGAAACCATACCAGGACCAATGGGTGGCTGTAACTTTCAATGCCCACCCCTGGTAGCCCACCTCCTCCAGGCATGCCTTTCCTACTAAGGACTCTGCAGTCTAAAATACCACCACAAGATGGGATCCAACAGTTCATAACATGAGTCTGTGGGGCATGTTTCAGATTCAAACCATAGCATGAAGTAAAGACCCCATAGCTGGGAGTGTCCATCCAACAGTGGACCTCAAATAATGGCCAAGACAGATAATGCTTCTGGAGCGATGTTAAGGAATCCCTGAATCAACAAGAAGGTTATAGGGGTCAGGCTCATGTCTTTTCATGATCTCATTTTTCTGTTTCATACTTGAGGAATAGCCTGGGAGCCATCAGCATCTTCAGCTTTTATGAACTCTTCAACGAAGAGGTTTATAAATGCCTCAAGCACCTTGCTGTAAGTGCTCTTCTTCCTTGGCAACTATAAATTAATGGGCGTGATCCTGCAAGCAACTTCCAAGTGCCTGGAGGAAACTCGGCAATCCCAGGAACAAGCAAGGCCCTGCCCCAGCAGCTGTTACTGTTACAGTGCCTTCAAACTTCCAGTTCTTGAAATACAGGAGGAATCTACATTTGAAAACCTAATAAGCTTGGCATATTTTAGGAAGATTTTTTTTTTCTATTTATTTCGGTATGTGTATGAATGCACTGTCTGCATGCAGGTGTGTGCACCCGTGTTGTGCAACGCTGTGGAGGTCAGAAGAGGGTGTCGGACTCCCGTGGAACTGGAGTTCTCCTGGAATTGGAGTCTCAGAAGGTTCTCGGCCACCATGTGGGTGCTGGGGATCGAACCCAGGTCCTCTGTAAGAGTGGTCGGCACTCTTAACCGCTAGGCCATCTCTCTAGCCCAGGAAGATTATTATTTTAACTCAATGTGAAACATGGTCTATTTGGGTTTGTGAAATTAAAAAATCCAAAGACACACAGGAAGAAGTCCTCCCTGCTTTTTAGAAATCTTGCTGACAATTAATTACTGAATCCCGAGAGCTTTTGGCAAATGACATGTGTTCAGTGGTAGTAGTTTTAAGGCTTTTTAATTATGCATTGATTATAAGACAAACACATCTGCACCCTGGTACTCACTGCTAATGAAATTTAAAAATGCGGAGTCCCTGAGAGCTCTGATTTCCCCCCTTGTCTCCTCAAACTGCCTAAGGACCCAAGGCCATGTACCTGATTATTGAAGAGTCCAATTAAAATGCAAGCTGTGTGTGCTTGAAGCAAGATGAGTCCTGGACTGTGACCATGGGTGCCCAAGGCCACCTCCCTGGGCCCCATGCCGGGCCCCAGCCTTGGCTGTTCTGCCCACCGAAGCTGCTCCCTGACTTCTTCAGGCCTTCGTTTCTTTCTCATCTTAGAGACAACTCTGTCCTGAGCCAGATCTCAGTGTCATAGACACAGGGTGTGAAGATGGCGGGCTGTGCAGCTTCCCTTCCTCCTTCTCCCTTCCTTTACCCTCCCAACATTTCTTCCATTCCTGTCCCCTCCCCCATCTTCCTCTTCTCCTTTCTCTTCCCTCTCCCTCCTCCTCCTCTCTCCTCTGCTGCTTACCCTACCCTGCCCTCCCTCTCCTCCCTCCTCTTCCCTCTCCCTCCTCCTCCTCCTCTCTCCTCTGCTGCTTACCCTACCCTGCCCTCCCTCTCCTCCCTCCTCTTCCCTCTCCCTCCTCCTCCTCTCTCCTCTGCTGCTTACCCTACCCTACCCTCCCTCTCCTCTCTCCTTTTCTTTCCTCTCTTCTCTCTTCTTTCTTCCTTCTATAAACTTGCATCGTAGTCATGGTTTCTGCTCCTGCTGACCCAGGGAAGGTCCAGGGAGGGCAGAGCTGACCCAGGGAAGGTCCACAGTTCAGTTCCCAGCACCCACATGGCAGATAACAATTGTCCCTAACTCCAGTTCTGGGGGATCCAACGCCCTCTTCTGACCTCCATGAACCCTACACAACATGAATGCACCTACCTATGTCCAGGAAATACACTCGCACACATAAAATAAAAATGATAAATGAAAGAAGTTTATTAAGAAAAGAAGTTTATTAAGAAAAGAAGTTTATTAAGAAAAGAAGTTTATTAAGAAAAGAAGTTTATTGAGAAAAGAAGTTTATGTGAGCCGAAATGCATTTTATTACACCCTAATTACATGGCAGCATCCTCAGAACATTTGGAAACTCTCAGCAAAATGATATATTCCAAAAAAAAAATTATATATTCCAGCACAAGACTGTAGAATGAAAATTAGAAAGCCAACCAACCATTAGTCCATTCATTTGAAAACTGCGTGCATGAAGTTTTGGTTCATTCTCAGAAGATGTTACCAGAAAATATTTCCCAAGCCTTTTCTATGTCTGTCTTCTATTATAGTTTTGGATCTGAGATCCTGGTGGGTGGAACCCAACACGAGCTTTCAGAATACAGAGACTTAGGAAAGGACTGGGTGAACTCGGTCAGGGGGTGGGTGTCCCCATGGCACTCCATCCCTGAGATGCGGAGGCTGTGCTGACCAAGGCTGTGTCCTCCAGGGGCCAGTGGCTGACTCCACCCTCTTCAGACATAATTCCTGTCCTCTGACACCAGTTCTCTCCAGACCTGGGCATTTGGGAGGTTCGGGCAAGGACACTGAACACTTCAAAAGCCTCTGGGTCTCTGAGACTCAGGGCAGAACCTGACATGTGATCTCTCCTCTGGCAAGTACTCAACAGCGCCCCTCTGCAGCCAAACCAGGGCTTCCTCTGACACTGCACGGGAAGCAGAACCTGCCATCTTGAATGGTCGAGTGCATTTAGAGAAAGTGCAGGCAGAGATGGATGCAGGGAGGACTGTCTCTGGCAGCAGCCGGCAGAGCACAGACGGAACCCGAGGTCCTCCTGCGGGCTGAGGTTCTGTTACTTCTCTAGTCCTGCCAGCTTGACTCCAGGGCACTGGGCTGTGAGCTCAGGTCTGCCTCCCGGAGATCTCCGCACCTGCTTCCCATGGTGAACAGACATCGGAAGGGAAGGAGGGTGTGCATTCATCGAGCAGCTCTAGTGCTCACTCTGAGGAAACCTTGACAAGTGGAAAAGGGAAGTCGTTCGGCCATTCCTGCTCCTGGGCTGGCTGGAGATTCAAACTCCTGTCCTGTCTCTGTAGGAAGACGGCAGGGCCCTGTTTCGTGGCGGAGTGTGGTGAGTTGCTTATACAGCAGGTAGATCTGCAGTGAACTGTCCGCGTATCCTCTATTCTCTCTGGTAACATACAGAAGTCTAAGAGTATGAAGCCCCCAGGGTGCAGTGCTATGAAAAATCGGGCCCTTTACACGGAGAGTTGGAGACCTCACCTCTTAATTGTTATCACCGGTGATCCCGGTAACCTGCAGATAATTTCAGGAAATGCTTTTCATGGTTAAGAAGTTAAAAGTTGAGAGCTGGGCATGGTGGCACATGCCCTTAATCCTAGCACTTGGGAGGCAAAGGCAGGCGGATCTTTGTGAGTTCAAGGCCAGCCTGGTCTACAGAGTGAGCCCCAGGACAGCTGGGACTACAGGGAGATGCTGTCTCAAAAAAAACAAAAAAAAAAAAAAAAAGAAGTTAAAAGTTGACTGCGAAGGCAAATTTATTGGCTGTAAGTTAAACGTTCTTACACTGTAATTTAGTAAACAGAACGATTTCAAACAGGGGTCCCACCGGATAACTGTGGCGTTTCTGGCTTCCTGAGTTCGCCATTGTTAGTTCTGTCAGCTATAGTTAAGCATTTACTAAGTAAAGCAGAACATGGCACTTACTACGTCATAAAACAGAGAGAAATATCAAATGAGAGAACTCGGACATACAAATCACATGATGAAAGACAGTAAATGCACATATTATACAGCATTCCTCTTCAGTAGCTCAGTTGATAGAGCACTTGCCTCACACACACAAGGCCCTAGGTTCAGTCCTCAGTTGCATAAAATCAGGTAGAGCAGTACATGCCACTTGGGAGGTAGAGACAGGAGGATCAAAAAACTCAAGGTTATCCTCAGCTCCACATTGAGTTGGAGGCCAGCCTGGGCTACATGAGATCATCTTAAACAAACAAAAGGACATAGTCCAAGCAAGCCAGGAGCTCATGTCAAGGAGGCTTCTCCTGGAAGATTCCCGTCGTAGATTTCTCCAGTCACAGAGGAAAGGGTCTGTTGCCCATCCTCTAGCCTGGCCAGCTCCTTAAGAGCAAAGGAAGCTGGGAGTGAAGGCATTTGTCAGCGTCCTTGAATTTGGTGTGCAGCCCAAGCTGGAGGGGAAGCTGGCAGGAAAATCTGCACCGCAAACCAACTTCCATCCTCCGGGGAAGGACTGAAAGGCAGAGACACTGCCACCTGGTGGCCAGCTGAGGCAGACCAGGAACAGACCGCAGACCCCAGGCTCCTGGGGAGTTATTTGTGGGAATTCACAGATCCCTTTGATGATAATGAGCCTCATTCTCTGTGTGTAATATGCAAATAACACAGCACTGATTAGCGTGGGAGGCTGCTGGCCTTGCAAGGTAAAAGCTGCGCTTGCCTTCCGGCTTGACGTTCTCTAATTTCTTTTCTAACCCCTGTTAAATTCTGCTCTGGGCACCTTGGATAACACACTTAGTAGCAGGGAAAAGGCAGCAGTTGCAAGCAGAAATAAATAAGATTTTCTGTATTTAGAATGAGGCCATTTATTTCCGAGTACAGAGCTATCGGGTGTGTTATTTATGTCCTTCACAATTTTTATAGGACCGGAGTTCACAGGTTGCTTTGATTTTTCTGAAGTATCTCTGCAGTTGGAGGTACCGGCACACAGCCAGAATCCACGGAGCAGCTTCCTGTAGCATGATCTCCCCGCTCTGTTTGGGTCTGTCCCTTGCCTCATTAAAAGATGGCAGTCTGAAATACAGACACAGCCAGGTGGATGGATTCTCCTGTCCAGGGCCACATAGCAGTGGAATACTGCAGACCAGCTCGGGGCAGAAAGTAAGCTCTGTCCATCCCTGTCCTGTGATGGGACGTGGATGCCTCAGGCTGCTCCTCCTCCTCCTCCTCCTCCCCTTCCTCCTCCCCTTCCTCCTCCTCCTCCTCCTCCTCCTCCTCCTCCTCCTCCTGGAAGCCCTGTTTGTGCTAGATGGTAGAGAGGGCTCCACTTCTGGTTAAGACACCACACACCCAGGAACTAAGCAGACTGGCATCATCCCTGACTGCTTTTTTCTTCTCTAAAACAGGGCACCAATGCCCATCCTGGGTCACTCAATGGATTCTGACACAGTGTCTGTGTCTTGCAGATGCTTCCTGTTACGTTAGGAAAACCTCAGGCTTAGTGACACCTGCTCTTCCCATCTGGGTAGATTACAATGACACTCGGGTATGGAGACCTGAGTCTCTGGCTCACAACTACCAAAAAGATAAAATTATCATGAAGTTCAAAGGACACAGGCATGCAGTGTTTGACTCAAAACTGGGGATGGCTGGGCCATGGATGTCTGACTTCTGCAGCATTTATCTGGGAGGCAGAGGGGAGAAGAGGGAGGAGGAAGAGGAGGAGAAAGAGGAGGAGGAAGAGGAGGAGGAGGGTGGAGGAGGAGGAAGGTAGAGGAGGAAGGAAGAAGAGGAAGAGGAGAAAGAGGATGAGGAAAATGGAAGAAGAGGAGGGGAGAAGGAGGAGGAAGAAGAGGAGGAGGGAAGGGAGGAGAGAAAAAGAGGATTGGGGAAAGAATGACCTCAGTGCAATGTCAGAGTTACAGAAGGAGCTAGAGAATGTTCTAGGGTTGCAATCTTTGAGGGAGACGGAAGGGACAGGGCTGGGTTGGGCTGGGCTGGGCCTACCCTGCACTGGGCCTCTGAGCTCCAAAGCACTCATAAGGTCCAGGCTCTGCACGCAGCCCCCAGCGATCTCCAGCTGTTGATCTGGACATTAAAGCATCGCCCCCATAAGAAGGGCAGTTCCCTGTTTGGAACTGGACAAGGCCCTGATGCACATCTGCCTTGTCTCGTTTTCTCGGGAGTCTGGTGAGTCAGGGACCTGGTGTCCAAGTCCCTCTGACCTGAGATCCCTACCCGACTGCCATGAGCATGGACTAGCCTGGGCTAAGTCTAAAGGACTCCAGGACACAAATATTACAATACAATCTCATTTTTATTAATTCCCACGCAGGTTAATTCTGTAATTCTAATTCTGTCCTGTCCTAGCCCATCTCCCCAAGGCTGCTCACCTACATGGCTTTCTCTTACCCTCTTGAAAGTGACTGAGGGAGTCCATGCTAGGGAGTTCCAAGAAGCCGGTTGATTGGCTGAAACGGATCTCTCTTGGACCAGGGCTGTGGCAGCTCAAGTAGACGGGTCCGGGCAGCAGCAGTGGCCAGCAGGGTCAGCAAGTACTTCAGGTGAACTGGTGTCCTGTGGGCAGCATATCTGGAGTTCTCAGCTGAGAGGTTCGCAGTGGCATCTCACAGCGGGTCCCCCAAGGGGGAGTGAGAGCAAAGTCATTCTACACTTCCCAGCTTAAACAGGCCTCAGCTGGGCATGTGGGGTGCACGGGGTCTCAGGTGCTAATCTCAGGCTTGTGCCTAGGGTCCCCTCCACATAGCAGGTGGTTCTTTTCTGTCTGGGGTCACGCCTTGATCAAGGTGGGGTATGCGGGACTGGTTATCAGGTCCTTGTGTCCATGCCGCCTCTGGCCACCTAATCAATTGAGCATGGTCAGTCTTTGGGCTCTGCTGAGGACCTCTGTGACTGGCCTAGTGCTGAGTGCTTATCTCTAAAGCAGGCCTGAGCTGGAGCAGGCCTCTTGCTGAGCTGTTGAACATTTACTAATTTCTTTAAGGTTACAGCATTTCACACGTGATCTACTGTTAGTTTAATCCTAACTACTTCTAATTCACACAACCTCTCTATGCCAAGTATGCACCTAACACAGACCACACGCCTGACCTACCATTCTGCCTTGGACATCCCTGCTAGAGGCCTTCGTGAGCCTCGACCAGGACCATGGAGGACTTATTCACAGTTCTGGCAGCCAAGTTCCTTCTTCCCTAACTGCATCACAATTAGCCAGTAAGCCCTAGGGGGAAACAGATCCTAACGCACCTTAGGTTTTAGGCCCTTCTGTGCTACTTAGATTTTGGCAAAGGAGAACATTGGCTATAGCTTCCACTTGAAAAGTAAGTTGACATCTTCACCAATCCTTTCACCAAAACAAGCAGAAGATTCATTGAAAAGGCAGATAAACATCCTATGAAACAGCTAAAATAAACCGAAACTGATCCTGTAGGAGATGGAAAACAAGGCCTCGGAAGACCTCTCTACCGAGAGATGGCGCTTACCTGTGCTGCTCCCTGGCCCTCGTGGTCTCTGGCCCACTTCCTGTGGATGGGTCCAATCACAATCACACAGTTTTCTGGGAACAGAAGTGTTGGAAAATGAGCAGAGAAAGCAAAGAAAATCCTACCTTGCACAGACAACAGAGATCCCGTGACCTCTCACAGGAGCAACCCACCCTCTAGGTCATACCCCCGGCCTGCCGCTATGTCCAAGGAGAAATTCCATCTCCCCACTGCCCTTCACTGGGAGCCAGAGAATGTTCTAGAATTTCAGCATTTGTAGGAATAACAGAAAGGACATAGCTGAGCTGGGTCTAGTCTAAATGGGAAGATAAGTAACTCCTGAGCCGTGTTTCCAGGTCCAAGAGTCGGCTTCTTGCCTTGGGGTAGGTTTCTGCCCTCTGGAGGAAGAGGCTGGCAATGCAGGTGAACACAGTGGTTAAAAGCCTTCCCAGACCTCCAGCGGGGCGGTGAGCTTCCCCACCACCTTCCAGACCTCCACGGGGGCAGTGAGCTTCCCCACCACCTTCCCAGACCTCCATGGGGACAGTGAGCTTCCCCACCACCTTCCCAGACCTCCAGGGGAGCAGTGAGCTTCCCCACCACCTTTCCAGACCTCCAGGGGAGCAGTGAGCTTCCCCACCACCTTCCCAGACCTCCAGGGGAACAGTGAGCTTCCCCACCACCTTCCCAGACCTCCAGGGGGGCAGTGAGCTTCCCCACCACCTTCCCAGACCTCCAGGGGGACAGTGAGCTTCCCCACCACCTTCCCAGACCTCCAGGGGGACAGTGAGCTTCCCCACCACCTTCCCAGACCTCCAGGGGGGCAGTGAGCTTCCCCACCACCTTCCCAGACCTCCAGGGGGACAGTGAGCTTCCCCACCACCTTCCCAGACCTCCAGGGGGGCAGTGAGCTTCCCCACCACCTTCCCAGACCTCCAGGGGGGCAGTGAGCTTCCCTACCACCTTCCCAGACCTCCAGGGGAACAGTGAGCTTCCCCACCACCTTCCCAGACCTCCAGGGGAGGAGTGAGCTTCCCCACCACCTTCCCAGACTTCCAGGGGAGCAGTGAGCTTCCCCAGCACCTTCCCAGACCTCCATGGTGGTGCTCACCTTTAATCCTAGCATTTGGGAGGCAGAGGCAGGCGGATCTCTGTAAGTTCAAGGCCCACCTGGTCTACATAGTGAGCTCCAGGCCAGCTGGGACTAATGGGAGACCCTGTCTCAAAAAGACAAAAAAGAAAAGAAAAAAAAAGAAAGCTCTGCTTGCTACCTATGCTGCTCAGCCCAGGATGACCCAGGCAGGACAGGAGAGTACAAGCTGGGGCTTCATGGCCAGAAGGTGCTGAGATGCTGTTGCGGATACATAGGTGAAGCAGGCTCCATCCCATGTTGTGTCAGAGGCAGGAGGAAGCCCAGTAGAGGATGCTCATCAATGGACGTCCACCTCAGCCCATCAACGGATGTCCACTTCAGTTCATCAATGGACATCCACCTCAGCTCATCAATGGACGTCCACCTCAGCCCATCAACAGATATCCACCTCAGCTCATCACCTCAGCCCATCAATGGACATCCACCTCAGCCCATCAACAGATGTCCACCTCAGCCCATCAACGGACATCCACCTCAGCTCATCAATGGACATCCACCTCAGCCCATCAGTGTACATCCACCTCAGCTCATGAACAGATGTCTTCCTCAGCTTTCATTCATCTAATTTTGGCTCAACTTGAGCTGTTCACAGAGCACCATTCATCCTTCCCCTGGGACTGTGTTTCTCCAGGACATTGCCCGGATGCAGAGGGACAGTTTTCCCAGTGCAGCCGAGCGGCGTCCAGCACAGCATGCCCACAGGGGACACTGGCTTCCCCCCTCAGCTGAAGCATTCGAATCCCCTCTTCCAGTCTCGTCCAGACTCTAAATCATAGTCTCCTAAACAGCTTCTGTGGAGCTCAGTGTTCAAGTTGCTAAAGCTATGATGGCAATAAGTGGGCCTGTGATATTACGTTGGTAAATGAAGTTATCTCCATGACTTTGAAGGTGCAGAGAAGACAGTGGGGATGCCAGTGACTCGAACCCCTGGGGAGGACACTGGGTATAAGACTGAGACCCAGCAGGTGTCTGCACCTAGGGCCACACTGTCATTGTCAAGGAGCTATTGTAATCTCCTGTGAGTGTCCCCATCGCAACCATCACCCTGTACTTGAGAAAAGGCTGTTAGCCTAGGGACACAGATGGGCCTGGAACAGAAACCTTGTCCTCCCGAGCATAACACACAGTCCAGCTTGAGGCTACAGCAATAACCCCAGGGCACGGGGGGGGGGCAGGCTGTTGGGAAGGGCTAGGCTGAGCCCAGGGTATGCCTTGCCTTACTAACTAACATCCAAATCCTTACAAATGCAAGGACATCCTGTGATCATGGATGTACAGGTGCTACTGTGCCTTGTGGCAGAAACTGGATCCCATTCACATGGAACCCTCGAGCCTGTCTGAGGTCAGAGGGGAGATTTGTTCTTTGACCATGGGAACCATAAGTCAGGCATAAGCTGATACCCTGGGCATAGGAGCCACTCCAAAAGCCATTTATAGTTTACAGCTAATAACCTTCTCTTTACCTGAAACTTAATTTCCTATAGGCTACATATTGTATTTTTATATCCATAGATTTTTAAAGATGTTTTATTGACATTAGGAAATAATTATGCCGTACATTTCAGTCTGATTGGGAAAGTGCTGTTTAGTTAGGCTTTTCTTTGAAAGTATGTATTAAATGAGGTTTTTTACTTCAGAGTATCATAAAAACAAACCTTATTGTATAATTTTAAAACCAATGCCAAACTGTAGGAAAATAGTATATATAATTTTAGGGCTTTCATTTTGCCTGTGGTAAGCACATCTGTCTTTGAGAAGAGAGCAAAACAAAGCCAGCCGTTGTAAGACGCCTTTGGTAAATAGAAACCAAGCCTGGCAGCTGAGTCACTAGCAATTCAGGATCTAATTTTAGAGTCTCCATCGTTCTTAACCTTCTGGTGAATATGAAGAGAATGATCAGCTTTGGAAAAATACCAGGAAGAAAATTGTAACTGTAAGGAAATTAAAAATCATTACAGGGTTGATAATCCATTTCCCCTAAGATATTAAACCAATCACAGTATAGATTATTAAATCCACATCAAAGTAGAATGTCATGTGGAGCATTCTACTTGAATTGAGCACATTTCAGGAACAATTTATACATACTCTACTCCATCCTGACAACACCTGAGGGTTACCTGACCACACCTGAGGGCCACCTGACTACCCACCCTGACCTTCAAGAGCCTCATGGATAACAGAGTCAAGATCCCCAAATTCCAAGAGCCCAAGCAGGCATAGGTACTAAATGCATAGGTGAGCATTGTGGGGTGGGGAGAAAAGGAGACCTATTGCAGCCTCTTGGGGCTTCCCAAGGCATGGTCCAGGGGTCACAAGCTGTGATTTGGACTTTCCTCCCTCTGTGGCTGAATTGGGGACAGAGTTCCAACAGCACCCAGTGCACTGTCTGCTCTGGGGATAAGTTCCTACTTCTGAGCATATAGGCCAGCCTGCATTTACCAACAGCTCACTGCTGTAGGATCTTACTGGAATTCAGTAAGAAAACATATACACAAAACATACACACATATACACAGACACACAGGGTGTGGGAGGGCATTTTGCTCACCTCTTGTATTTCCTGGTCCGTAGTGAGGTTTGTGCCCCTTTGTGGTGAGGTACTGCTGGCCAAAGATGAAATCCTACAGTGTTAAAGAAGGGAAAGTTCAGTGTGGCTCACGGTTTGAGAGGACGCAGTCCATCATGGTAGCAGAGAAAAAGCAGAGGGACATGCAAGCTGGCTGGTCACATGGCTTCCAGTCAAGAAGCAGAGAGATGAACACTGGGACTCAGGTGGATTTCTCCTTTTGCCCTTCTTATGTAGCCTGAAACCCCTAGTCCCTAAGATGGGGTCACCCACATTCATGGGAAGTCATACCCCTCAGCTCGCACAGACATCCCTGATGGCACACCTTGCTAATTAATTTCCTGGATGTTTCTTTATCCAGTTAGGTTAATATCAAAATTAACTATCTTAAGTTAACCCCTTTATCAACTTGAAACCCAAACACATCACAAACTCTAACACTCCACCTCCCCCCCACACTCCAGACTCATGGTCAACTCGTAAGGCAAAATGCATTCAATCCAACTTCAAAAGTCCACATAGTCTTAACAGTTTCAACACTGGTCAAAAGTCCAGTCTCTTCTGAGACTCTTAACTGTGAGCTTCAGTAAAAAAAAAAAAAATTAAGTTACATACATCCAATGTATGATGTAGTCCCATTGCACAAGACAGACATGGGGCATAGTGAGGACAGGACAGACCACAGCAAGACAGAGACACAGCAGGGCAAGCATAAATTTTGATGCTCCATGCCCAGCATCTAGGGCTCGAGATAAAATCATCTGGGCTCTAGTGGGTTCTGGCAGTCCTGCCCTTCCAGCTCCACAAGGACACGAAGCCTCTTGCTTGGGCTAGCTCAGTCAGTGCCTGTAGCTCTCCTCAGTAGATGCCAGCTCAGTCAGCGCCTGTAGCTTTCCTCGGTAGATGCCAGCTCAGTCAGTGCCTGTAGCTCTCCTCAGTAGATGCCAGCTCAGTCAGCGCCTGTAGCTTTCCTCAGTAGATGCCACCTCAGTCAGCGCCTGTAGCTCTCCTCAGTAGATGCCAGCTCAGTCAGTGTCTGTAGCTCTCCTCAGTAGATGCCCCACTGTTCCGGCACCTCCACCCTCCTGAAGCCTCCATTGCAACTTAGACTTCATTCTCACAGTTCCATGCAGTGGCCTCTAAGTTATCTCCTTGCAGAAAATGTGGCCCTGCCATACTTCTGATTAAACAGCTTTCTGGAACCTCAGTGCAGGCCTCCAAGGCCCCATAAGTTGTGGTTTGCATTCTTGCAACCACACTTTGTGGACAGTGTGGCCAAGTTCTGCTGCCAGCCCAAGATGTGGTCTACCCCCTCAAGACGCACTACAGTGGTCTCTGTGTGCTTTGTGTACTGCACTTGAGAAAGCACATCCCTGGGTAATTCAGCAGGAAGCCCCTCCGGTGGCATTCTCCATTTAAATTCTTTCTGTTCAAATGAATTTTCAGTTTCCCAAGTTAGAGCCTTAGCTGGTGGGTGGTGCCCTCGGGCACCTTCCTGTGAGCCTGGTGCATAGCTTGCTCTGGCTTCTCAGCTCTGCTCATCTTAACAGTTACAGCAGCTTCCTTGGACCCTCTCCTGCAAAGGAACTTGTTCATGTTCCTTTCTTGACCCAACAGCACATTTTTCACATCTCTTCTCTCTCACCGTAGCTAAGAGTTGTGAGTTGTACGGGTGCCCCAGCCTGGATGTTGTGTCTTCAGAATTCCTCCACCAGACAACTTCATCCATCGCTTTGGAATTCAACTTTACTTCAGCTTTCAAGACATGAGCATAATGCAGTCAGAGTCTTTGTCAGAGTATAACATAAATGGCTTCTAACCAAGTTCCCAGTAGAGTCTTTATTCTTCTCCTAAACTTCATGATCTGGGCCTCCAGTGTCTGGCATTCTGGTCTTCTAAACGTCTACCAGCACAGTCCCTTAGCCCTCCCCATGGGGTTCTATGCCTCTCTAGGCCACAGTTCCACACTTCTCCACTGCTTCCAAAACCAGCTCCAAAGGCCTATGAATCACATGGTCAGGTAGTCACAGAGCTGGCCCCACATCTGGGTGTCATTTCCTGCGTTAAAAAATCTGACAAGCAGCTGAGCGTGATGGTGCACACCTTTAATCCTAGCACTCAGGAGGCAGAGGCAGGCAGATCTTTGTGAGTTCAAGGTCTACAGAGTGAGCGGGCCAGCTGGGCTACAGGGAGACCCTGTCTCAAAAAGACCAAAAACAAAAACAAAAAAATTTGACTAGGAGCAAAGAGCTGAACAGATACTTCACAAGTGAAGAATTAGAGATGGCTGAGAAACATCTTAAATAAATAAATAATAAATAAAATTTTTAAAAGAATCTGACAAAACAGGCCAGATGTGGTGGCACACACCTTTAATCCATGCGCTCAGGAAGCAGAGGTGGGTGGATCTCTGCAGGATGGAGGCTAGCCTGGGCTACATAGCAAGTGCCAGACCAGTTGGGTCTACAGGAAGATCCTGTCTCAAAAAGCCAAAAAAAAATCGACAATAGCTACTTAAGGACAGAAGGCTTTTATTGGGCTTGCGGTTTGAGATTGCAGTCTAGTCCGTCAGGACATGAACTGCTTAGGGGCAGCAGTGTGAGGCATCTGAGGTCAGGAAGCAGAAATAGGAAAAGGCTGGTGCCCAGCTGCTTTCTCCTAGTCCCCTTTTAATTGGGTCTGAAACCCTAGCCCATGGGGTGCTGGCACTCACATTTGGGGGGTCAGGGATTTTCCTCACTCAGTTAATTCTCACTGGAAATATGTTCACAGATACACCCAAAGCTGTACACTGCCAATTCCCCAGGTGTTTCTCCACCCAAACAAGCTGTCGATCAAAAATCCCCCAGCCCAGCCACCTCCCTTACCTCTCCTCTGGAGCACACCGGATGCCTGTATAGCTGGAGCCAGTGCTGTATCCTGCTGTCACTGGGAGGGGGCAGCCTAAGAGCCTAGAAAGGGACGTTTCACTGTGATCTTCCCTGGCACTGGGATATTTGGATACTGTGGGTTTCCAGGGCCCTTGTGTCCTCAACTCTTCAAGGAGAAAAGGCACAGGTCAGAAAATAGCCTGAAGACCAGCCCAAGGAACAGGTGGCTGAGAAGGAACCCTAGAGTGTCTCCCGCCCTCTGCCCTTGGCATGCACTGTCCCCGGTAGCTGTGCCGTGACTGCCCTACGGTGGGCCACAGTCTCCATCATTTATCAGCTGCAAGCACAGCCTCTTACAGACTTGATCTATCATGCAAAGGCCCTGTCCTGGGGAGCAGTGGTTGGTGGTTGCTTCAGGAGCTCCAGAAATGCTGCAAAGATCCATCTGGGGACAGGCGTTCTAGGGCAAGCTGAAAGGAAATCCTCCAGTCATATCACTGTCGGGAACCTCAATAAGCCAAGGTCAGGAGACAGAAGAGGGGCTGCACCAAGTTTCCAAATCCATGTCCACAGTCGGCATGTGGGGGCCAAACAAATGGCAGATCACACTGCATACAAACAGTTCATGTGTACACATGTCGTCACAGTGAATGAAATGCAACTTGCCTGTAAAGAGCCAGGAGTCCCAAAGTACACTAAAACATGGATTCTGCAGCATAGGATACGGAAGAGTGTTCCACATCAGTCTCCTCATCTCATAGTTGAAGAAGGTTCTAGAGAGGGAGACATAGCCAGTGTCTCATCCTTCAGCCTGGCCAGCCCCTTGTGCTAGCACAGCCAGCCTCAGTGGGTAGGAGACAGAAGCCATCTTTCTAGTGGAACAGTCTTCCCAGAGATTTACCAAATGTTATTTTTGCTGCTAAGACAGAGCCCTGCTGGGAGCAGGGAAGAGCAAGAACTTGTAAATTTGGGAGCTCTGTAGGGAAAGAATTCAGGGTTATGGCTACAAGCTGGGGACAGCGAAGGGAGATGGCCGGAGGTTGATTAGCTTTCCCAGCGAGGACCCTCTTGTGCTTCAGTGTCTCCTTCACGTCTCACACAGTACACAGTCCAGAGCAAGGAAGGGAGCGAACCAGATGCTGTTTTCTGCTTTGCAACTCAAGCAAGCACAGAGCCTCCTTCTGGGAGAAGCTTGTCCCTCACCCAGCTCAGAGTTGTGCCAGGAGATACAGGGTAACCCACAGGGCTCAGGCCAGCAGCCAACACCAGCAGCCAAAGGCTGCCTTGCCCCTTCTACTCCCCTTCCCTTTCCCCTGAGCTTCCCACAGTTCCGGCTTCAAGCAGGTCTCCAGCATCCTCTTCTAAACTCCAGCTAGGACCTCTTCTCACAAATGAACCTGAACTCAAATCTATGTTGTTGTTCCATGGGGCACAGCCAGAATCAGTCAGCAAACTCTCTCCTTGTGTCCTAACTGTAGGACCTCAACTAATTTCTCAAATCTCCAACTTACTGTGTTGCTGAAGATGTCCTTGAACTCCCAATCTTCTCCCTCCACCTCCTGCCTGGCTCTCAAATAAGTCTTTGTGTGTCTGCCCAAATAGCAAGTCCTCAGTCTGGTATCTGCAAATCCCAGAGCGGATAAATAGCTGGATGATGGATGGATGAATGGATGGATGAATGGATGGATGGATGGATGGATGGATGGATGGATGGATGGGTGGGTGGATGGATGGACAGATGGATGAGTATATGCATAAATGGATGGATGGAAGGCTGGATGGACAGATGCATGGATGGGTAGATGGATGGATAGATGGATGGATGGATGGATGGACAGATGGACAGATGGATGGGTACATGCATAGATGGATGGATGGATGGATGGATGGATGGATGGATGGATGGATGGACACCTGCACACATGCAAGAGTTCCCAGGGGAGTGAGAAGTGGGGAAATACATGTGACGCTCCACTGCCTGTTTGGGCAGAAGGCTCTAGTGCTGTGCATACTGGGAGCTCTAGCACCATGCATACTGGGAGCTCTAGCACCATGCATACTGGGAGCTCTGTCTAGTACCAGGATAAAGGTGAAGAGGGAAGAGTTAGACAAAACCCTAACAGAGGGGAACCCAGGAACTAGAGCCTGGCTTCCCAGCTCGTGTCTCCTTTCCTTGACATTTTCTACACAAGATATTTGTGTACAATATGGGCGGTGTATTTTTGAGACAGGGTCTCCCTTTAGCACCAGCTGGCTTGGAACTCACTATATAGACCAGGCTGGACTTGAACTCAAAGAGATCCATCTGCCTCTGCCTCCAGAGTGTTGGGATTAAAGGTGTGCCACCAAGCCCAGCTCAAGGCACTTTTTAATTAAGCTTGGTCTCAGTGACCTTGGCCAGTGACATCTGTGCATTGTGCCAAGCCTTCAGCAGAGCCAGCCTATCCCCTCCTCTGTGTTCAGCAGAGGGTCTGCAAGTCCAGGGCCCCCTGTGGTGCTGGATGGATGACTCCCTCAAGGGGACTTGGAGAGGCAATTCCATAGGAAACATGAAGGGACTCCAGGGGACAGGGTAGCAGGTCTCTTTCCAACAAAGTCCCCAGGGTCCCTGCCTTTCTGTCCGTCCATGTCTGTGACACCCTGACTTGGATGAGGGACCTGTCTCGTGGGTCGGGGCCTCCCGTAGACACCCTCCATGAGGTTTCCAGCAGGTCCCACTCCCCTGCCCCACATAGCCTTGCCATTGTGCGGAGATCTCTCCTCCAGTCCATGCATTTGGGTCCTGGTATCAGCCCCTCCCACCTGAGATGGGAATTATCCCCGAATAGCTGCCTGCTCTGGGTGCACACTTGGCCTTCTTATCACTCAGCAGTCAGTGCCCTTGTTACAGAGCTGGCCAGGTGGGGACTCACTCTTCCTGAGTCAAGTTCTCTGTGAACCCCTGCTGCAACCCTAGTGGGCAACTTTGTCTTCTACGTGTGAATGACGTGGACCGCCTGCTCTGGATGGCACCACTGGGGGAACAAGCTCTGTCTAGTAGCAAGGACCAATCCCCAGACCTTTTCTATCCTATGGGCATCTGAGGTCAAGACACCATGTCCTGCCACCTTTGTGGACTAGGTCTCTCCTTGGGTCTTCAGTCCAATCATTAAGCAGTAAGAAAGAGAGTCAGGATCTGAGACTCCCCATGCGCCATAGCTGTATGAGGTAGAAGATTGGCTTTGCTCTGGGAGGCCACATAGCTATAACTCACGGATTCTTTCTCCGGATTGGGGGCGGGGGGTAGTGAGACAAGGGTCTGTTTTGAGGCTTAGCCACTCTACGTCGCTCTAAGAGCTTTCCTGATCTTTGGTTTCTGCTTCCCCGCGTACTGTATGGTCTACTCCGGTCTCTTATCACTTGAGTATCAACAACAGCTGGTGTATTGTTTGTTGTTAACTTCTAAGTCGTCTCTCCCTCATAGCACAGGGCTCGTGTAGGCCAAGCACTCCGTCTGTGTTCAGTGAAGCTAACCCAGGCTTGCAGGGACCTCTCTCGGCCATCATTCCATCTTCTTCCCATCTCTCTGTCACTGCTCCTCTCCTTAGACGACATTCACGTTTTATTCTTTTGTGATAATAAAACACTTTGACCAAAAGAAGCTTAAGGGAAGAAAGGTTTATGTGGCTTACACTTCAAAGTCATGGTCCATCTCGGAGGAAATCGAATCAGGAACTCAAGGCAGGAACGCAAAGAAGAAACTGTGGCGGAAGGCTGCTGGCTGGTGGTTCACTCGGGATCGGCTGGCGTCTGCACATGGCTCAGGACCATCAGCCCAGGGAACAGAACCACACGCAGCAGGCTGCCCCCACCACAGTTAACAAGCGAGACAGACAATCCCTCACAGACAACAGGCCAACCTGATAAAGATAAGTTTGAGACTCTTTTGGGGGGTGATTCTAGGCTGTCTGGGTGTCAGTGGATCAATGCTAACTAGCACAGGACAGAGTCATAGTGGGTTAAGGACCCCCTCCTCCAGCATGACCCTATCTTAGTTTACATGCTAAGGACAAGGCTATGAACTGTTTCCAAGTGAGGTCACACACAGGAAAGACTTCTTTCCTTCTGTCAGTCATTCATCACCAGAATGTGCTCTCGAGCCACCTGTGGAGTTTCTGCAGGAAAGGAACCTGGAGACCCATCTTGATGCCCAGTCCAGCACTGGTTGGACAGCACCCACTCATAGAGCATCCCTGTGGCCCACTCTGCTCCACACGAGACAAATCAGTGGCCACCAAGCAGCCTGTGTGGCTTTGGCCTTTGTTGCTTGAGCACAGAGGGGTTGGCCCACTGGGCACACTCTTATGGTGGTCTGCATGAATAAAGAGCAAGGCAAATTACGTCATCAGCAGTGAAAGGAGCTGTATTCCCCTGAGCTGAGCATCATCTAGAGGCAGCTACCAACCAGCCAGCGTCTCCAAGTGGGTCTTTCTTTTGTGTATGCTAAGAACGTCCCCTGACAGAGCTAGGAAGGTGAGGGGACGAATCACCCACTTTCCTGAGTGAGTCATAGTTGTTCAGAAGGGTCAGCTGTTCATTTTGTTCCCAGCAAAGTTGTTCATGCAATTAATTCACTTGATGAAATAAGGTTTTTTTTTCCTCTGTCTGCAAATCTCTGTTCCTAATGTACATTTGGTGCCTGGCATTTAAGCAGCTGTCTCATTAGGCGAGGGATGCTGGAGAAATGTTTGCAGAATGGCAATGCTCATAACGATGCAGTGTCAGGGTCTCATCTGCCCCGTCTTTTCCCCTCAATTTTTTGTATTTAATTATCTCCTTAATGAGCAACTGGTGTGCAGAAAAATGAAAAAAGACACCCAAGAACAGTGTGTCAAAGGGCACTGCTGGCCTTTGATGTGGAAAACAGATCTCTATCTAGCTCTATGTGTGTTCAAGTGTGAGCAGGTACACATGTACATGCAGTACCTGTCCACATATGTCTGTTGCATGCAGAGGCCAGAGTACAGCCTTGAGTGCTGCCCCACAGTCACCACACACTCCTGAGACAGGGCCTCTCTGTGGCCCGGAGCTCATCCAGTAAGCTGGGTTGGCTGGCTAGCAAGCCCTGAAGATCTACCTGCCTCTACCTCTCCAGCTGTGGGATTGCAAGTATCCACCGCCGTGGCATGTCTCCAGGACTTTTTTGCTTGTGAAGGCCAGCGGTCTTTCTCCTCTGGGCTTGCCTGAGCTGGCTCTTCGTGGTTGCCCTGAGGGGGGGGGGGCAGCACTGTGAGTGGGGGCAGCACTGTGGGGGGGGGGCAGCACTGTGAGGTCCCTCTGCTGCTCTGCAGGCTCCACTCCTCCCTCTTCCCCAGACTCATCTCTGTAGACCACAGTGCTGCAAAATGCTCCATTCTCCCCCGGTCCCACAGAGAACACTGAGAGAGCAGAATCTGCAAATTGCTTTCAAATGGCGCTTGTTGTTTCCAGGGTACCATCTGCCAGAGTTTATTACTCACTGCGCCTCGTGAGCACCCCGGCAGATCAGGTGACTCCATATAAAGTCATTTCTGAAATCACCTCTTTCCAAACTCACACCTGAAAGTTACTCTCTCTGCTGCTGAAGACCCTGGAAAATCACAAGCCCCGAGGTCCGGCCTCTGCTCCCCCCACCCCCTTCTTTTTGCTCACCTCAGCAGACCTCTGTGTCCTCACAGGTGCTGGGAAAGCTCCATGGAGCTAGAGGGACACCCTGTGATCCCTGCTCAGCAGGGGGAGGTATGGGGCTGCACCGACCACCGCCACTGACCCCATAGATGGGGGCTCAAGAACAAACAGCAGGGGCTGGAGAGATGGCCCAGCAGTTAAGAGCACTTGCTGCTCTCGCAGAGGATCCAGGCTCCATTCCCAGTACCCACATGACAGCTCACAACACTGTGACTCCGATTCCAGGGGATATGACTCCCTCTTCTGGCCACCATGGGGACTGCATAGACATGTGTACTTAAATATAGATGCAGGCAAAACATTCATCCCCCCAAAAATGAATAAATCAAAAAAAGTTTAAAGCTGGGTGTGGTCGTACATAACTATAATCCCAGCACTCAAGAGGCAGAGGCAGGGGGACTCTTGTGAAATCAAGGCCATCTGGAATGACCTATAAACTGAGTTCCACACCACCTGGAGATACAAAGGAAGCACCTGTCATAAATAAATTAATTAATTAATTATTAATTTAAAAAGTAAAAGCAGGTTAGGGCTTAAACCCCAGACTCTGGATCCTTGAATTCCCTCTGACTGGCCTTGTGCTCCAGCCTGTGTTGCCCAGGGGTGGGGTGGGGTGGGGGAAATCACCTTGACACAAGGCCTGTGTGTCCTGAGCCATCAGTCTAGTTCTGGGATACCTGGCAAACTCTGTCATATTCTGTGAGGAACCAGCACAGGCTGCAGAGGTCTGTGGCAGGAAGATGACTTTAGTTAGCTTCTATTGCTGTGATAAAAACACTGACCAAAGCCAACTTGGGAGGAAAGGGTTTATTTGGTTTACAGCACAGCCCATCAAGAGAGGCCAAGGCAGGGACTCAGGGCAGGAACCGAGAGCTCAGACCTCAGAGGAACACTGCTTACTGGCTTATTCCCCTGACCTGTGTTCAGCCTGCTTTCTTATACAATACCCATGGAGGGTGGCACCACCCACAGCGGGCTGAGCCCTCCCACATCAATTAATAATCAAGTAAATACCTCACAGGCATGCCCACAGGCCAGTCCAATAGAGGAAATTCCTCAATTGAGGCTCCCTCAATCCAGGTGTGTCAAGCTGACAACTGAACTGTCCAAGGGTAGGGTAGTGACACTTAAATGAAGTTCATCATTCGTCCATTGTGCTCCCAGCATGGGGAGGGGGAGGGACAACAGCCACACCATCAGGCCTCCCTTGGGTGCAGGCTGTTCTCAGAGAAACTCAGGAGTCCCCCGTCTGGGTGGGAAAGGGCTTTGTGGGTGCCAGTAGAGGCACCTGAGAAGGCTGGGTACCCCTGGCAAACTCCACCCCACCCTCCACTCCAGGTCTCCAGCCCCGGGCTGGGTCAGTGCCCCACATCTTCCCTTCTGGTGCCTGAGTTTCAGTAACACTCCCAACGTGTTTGCACACTCTCTTCTCAGCCAAGCACACATGCGTTTCCCATGTCTGCATGGCTTTGGTGCCTCTGTAGAAACACAAGGCTGGTTGGGGTGACAGTGGCCTGACAACTGGACCCCTGCTGCCCATTGTGTGCCATTACTTTAAAGGCAATCCTTTGCTGTACCAGGGACCCCTGGAGATTGCTGCTGATCCACAGGCCAATTTGTTACATGTAGACACTGTTTTGCTTAGACATGTAAAAAACACAGCAGCCAGTGGAGAGAGCTGTAGTCCCAGCACTTGAGAGACAGAGGCAGGAGGATCACTAGTTTAAGGCCAGCCGAGACTATGTAGCAAAGCCTTGTTAAAAAGAAATCGGTGTTTTTTGTTAAAAAAAAAAAAAAAAAAAAAAAAAACATGGTAGGATTTTTCTCCCTGTGCTGGACTTCAGACCCGACAAAGCTCATCTCTAGTTAACTCAGATGAGCGGAGATGCTTTCGGAATGGGAGGATCAATGGATGCTCCTGATTGGAGTCCTGTACCCACAGCTGCCTGTCACGATTGGCCTTGGTCGACGCACCTTGGAGGACGGGAGCTCAAAGGGAAATCCCCTCTGAGTGACCTGTCCTCGGTGTGACTAATGTGGGAGGGTGCATCCCCCTGTGGGCGGTGCCACCCCTGGGCAGGTGGTCCTGGGTTGTATAAGAAAGCAGGCTGAGCACAGGCCAGAGGAGCAGGCCAGTAAGCAGTGTTCCTCCCTGGTCTGCGCTTCAGCCCCTGCCTCCAGGCCTCTGCCCCTGATTTCCTGCCCTCTCCCCTCCACGATGAACCTGGGAGGTGTAAGGTGAACGCTTCCTTCCCTGAGCTGCTTTGGTTCATCATTTAACCACAGCAAACAGAGAGCTAATCAAGACTCTGGCCCTTCTAGAATCGGCCCATTTTGCCTCATGGCCACACAGAGTGAAATGGAAATCTTTCGAAGCCAAGGCACATCCTTGGCCTATGGGAGCAGCCTCATTCCTCTTCCATGGTAGAGGCATGTGCAGTCTGCATGGGTTCCCGCCTTCTGTGTAGGCTGACCTGCTGTCTGAGGCTGGGCCTCCTCACAGCCTCCCCTCTTCCCTGGCCTGTGCGTGAGTGTCCCATGGTGTGAACTGGTTTTCTCTGGTGTTCTTTGTGAAGTCATATGAAAATGATCACCTATCTGGTTGAAAGGCCATTCAGTAAACAGCTTACCACACACACTCAAGGACCTGAATTCGATCTCTAGAAACCATGTATGGTGGTGTATGTTTATAATCCATGAGGTGGAGACAGGAGAGTCCCTCAGGCTTGGAGCTGAGTTCCAGGCCAAAGACAGACCCTCTCTTAAGAAACAAGGGAAAATGATCCCAGAGGTACACACACACACACACACACACACACACACACACACACACTAACAAGATGCAGGTTCAGTAAGAGACCCTGTCTCAAAACAAAGGAAAGGAGCAATGGAGAGGGGCACCTGACATCCTCCTCTGCCCTTCCACATGCATCTGCACACACACACACACACACACACACACACACACACACACATACCATGCACACATATGCTACAAAATGTGTGTCAAACATAATAGGAAATTAGCCGTGGGTGTTGGGGCATGCCTTTAATCTCAGCACTCAAGAGGCAGAGGCAGGTGGATCTCTGTGAGTTCAAGGCCAGCCTGGTCTACATAGTGAGTTCCAGGCCAGCTGGGGCTACAGGGAGACCCTGTCACCAAAAAAAAGGAAATTGAAAGAGATAATTATGTAATGATCCCCATTTAGGGGAACAACAACAACAAAAAATACTTTCCTTAGGCCCAGAGCTAAAATTTGTGTGCAAGAACCAAATTCATACAATCAGCCTGTGTTCACTGTCAGGCTTGGTGGTAGGAAGCAGGCATTCCTATATGCTGTGATGTCAGCAGGGCTGTACCCAGGGCCCTGGGGAAGGGCATAGAGGTTGTTACAGCAGCGGCCAGAGACACAGGCCTGAAGGCTCAGCCCCTCCTCCCCAGGCCCCGCCTCCATCAGCTGTTCACTGTTCTCTGCTTCATTTTCCCACAGAGGAGATACTGAAGAGCCACATCGCACACTGGTGGTCTCCAGATGGCACGAGGCTGGCCTATGCCACCATCAATGACTCCCGAGTTCCACTCATGGAACTGCCAACCTACACAGGCTCGGTCTACCCCACCGTGAAGCCCTACCACTATCCCAAGGTAGGCGAAGAGCAGGCTCAGCCAGGCCTGAATCATTCATGAGCCGGCTTCCCACCCCCTACTCTGAGTGCAGAGATGCGGTAATCAGACATGTTTACCAGCAACTCTGTAAACACCCAAAAGATTAATTATTCCTCATTAAGCTGCATTAAAGTCCCATCTTTGTTGAGTTGAATTTGTTGACAGGTTTACTTTAAGTAATTGAACAACTGTTAATCATTTGTCTAAGTTTGTTAGAAGCAAAATAAACACATCGCCCCCACCCATGACTTCAGGTGACAAAAATTCAGCTCCATGTTTGCCTTTCCTGCTCTCTAGAGATGTGGCCTCTGGACAGTCATAAGGACGTTGTCCCTGGTGCCTGGGCCTGGTGTCTTCTGAATGCTCGTGTGCCCAGGACCCATATGTTGAGACCCAAGGTGATGGCGTTCAGAGGGAGGGCTTTTGTAGGGTGAGCGGGCCATGGCCGGTGAGCTGTCGAGATTGGGGTTGGTATCCTATGAACACCACAGAAAACACCCCCGTCCTGGCTATGTGGGCTGCAGTGAGGAAGCTCATCCACGAAGCCAGGGCCCTCCCCAGGTGCTGAGTTATCCCACACCCTCTTGGACTCCCAGCTCCAAAGCTGTGAGGTTTGCAGTCCTGTGGTTTATGAGCGGCCCAGCTTTGGCATTTCGTTATGTAACCACAGCAAAGGCAGACCCGAGCTGACAGAAGAGTGAGATTACAGTGGAGGGGGAGGGGCCAACCTTGACTCCTCACCAAATCACAATATCTGTGAAGTCTGAAACTTCAACAGCCCACTCACCTGGAACCTGGCATCAGGACCGTGGGCTCAGCTGCTGGGACACACACAGACAGCTAGCCAACGCCCAACAAGACGGTCCTGAGTCCACCGGCAACCCAGCCTTGGGAACTGGTGAGCTCAAAAACAAACATGGCATGCGTACATGTGCACACATGCACACATGAATGTCTGCTGCACACACACATGCATACTCAAATTCTACATGTGACTGACACATAATCAACAGAAGTTCCCAGTTCCCATAAGCCCACCTGTAAGATTTCCAGAAAGATTCTGCAAAGCCATGATGGGCTCTTCTCACACAGCCATGTATTCATGCTCTGTCCCCTCCCCGCACAGGCTGGCAGTGAAAACCCCAGCATCTCCCTGCACGTCATCGGCTTGAATGGACCCACCCACGACCTGGAGATGATGCCACCCGATGACCCTCGAATGAGGTTGGTCTCTTCCCAGCCACTGGGTAGGAAGGAATTCAGAGTCAGACCATGCACGCGCTCTCTGGCAGCACCAACTAGAGCTTCTAAGTCTGTCATTGTCTGTGCTGTTCTTGCTGATATAGGTTTGATTCCCCCAAATCCCAGATGGCGTGTGCTGCTGTTCCTTACCATGAGTCTGGTGCGGCCTTCCAAGGAGGCTGTGGAGCCAGATTTCTGTCAGCCTCACTCTATCTTCACAGCAAAATTTTAGAGTGTCTGAGCACTCCAGCAACCACCTGCTCTAACAGGGCCAGACCTCCCAGTGGGTAGCAACCATGTACTTGGAAAAGACACGTGGAAATGATATTGACATGTTACTATGAATGTCTGGTTCAGGTAGATACTTTTTTCTTAAATCAAAGCAGTTGAGCAACATGATTTGAAGATAGGCTTAGCTTTGTCCTTGAATTCAAGCAATCTGGAGACTGACCCCTCCAGAGTCCAATTACACAGTCACTCTTCTCCCTCTGGTAAGAATACTAGGTGAGGGAATACAGGTGGCATCCCAGGGTTTGTGCATCTAGGACAGAATTTCAATACACTGAGCTGCTGCTTGAGCCAAGAACATCTCATTTGGGCACACATCCAGCCTGGCAGCTTCCAGAAGGGCAGGAGTCATCCACAGCTGTTCCAGCTCTCCCTGGGGAGTGCTCTCCATCACTTCTGTAAGGTTATGGTGTGCTCCCCCCAGAATGAAAGGCCACGAGGTCTAAGTTCTTCAGAGCAAAGTTTAATTCAGGGTAGCCGGGGCTAGGCTCAGGGGAAAGAAAGAGCCAAGCCCAGAATGGCGTCTGGCTTGGGAATTTAAGGGATAAGGTGGAAGTGGGATTCAGTGAGAGTGGGGTGGGTCGGAATCTGGAATCTGGCTTCCAGAAGGGCAAGGCGGAAGATTCCTGAGTAATCGGTCATGGCCTGCTTTAGCATAGCCAAAGGCTATGCCTGGTAGAGCAGGTTCTAGGACCTCCAGTCTTAGGTGTCTGCATTCCAATGGGCTTCTGGATCTCACAACCTGACATTCCAGCCTTTTATTTCTATAGGAAACAGGGCAGAGTTCTGTCTTCTGTATCTGCTTCAGAGCTGATCAGGGGCGAAGTCCTGGGGAAACAGCTGTCAGGCTGGAGGGTTAGAATCCAGTTTCCCATTTTGGCTGCTTGGGGTGCTCTGCCCAGTGGGTTTGGTCCAGATAGATCGTGGCCAGTACTTAGTGGATGTTTTCTCTGCAACTGAAAGGACAAACTGGTTGAGTCTTACAACAGTGCAGGGACCAACAGGGGGCTACAGGGTGCATTAGCAATTGGAGGGTCCCGGTCTAGGGAATGCAGAGGGAAAAAGGATGTGTACCCTGGTTTGAGAAATTGGAAAAAGTTTTAGTACACAGAGCTCTAGAATGAGGGCCAGCTTTAATACACAGGGCTCCAGAATGAGAGCCATAACCATGAGAATATAAAAGGTGGTATTTTCTGGCATGGCACATTAGATCTGTCATCTATCTCTGAGATATTTTCTAACATGACACAGTAGATTCTTAACTTGGCACAGTAGGTCTCTCACCTATTTCTCTGATAATAACCTATTTCATTTTCTCTTCTTTAGATTACAGTTTCCTCTTGGGGTGTTTAAAAACCACAGTTAGCTCAGATAAATGAAGTTTGTTTTAGTGTTAAGGTCAGTTGAGGTTCTGGTCCTTAAGGGGTCACTCAGGCCTTGCGCCTGGCTCTCTTCACCAGTTCCATCTATGTGAGGACAAAGTCAGGCCTTGCTTGACCAGAGCTTCCCTTTGAAGCATGAGGAGTCTTTCCTCTATATGGACTTTCCTCCTTTGACTGGACACTGGCAGGATGAAGTCCTTTTAAGTGAATCTCCAAGACTTCCTTGGTGCAGGATGACTGGTGACTCGCTGCCACAGGACATGCACAAAGTTGCGGATGCAGGACCCTAGGACCCAAGTCGACCTCAGAGGGTGGGGGCCAAAATATTGTCCCATCAAATCCCTCTTGCCAAATCAGATTAGAGCTTTAAGTGTGGTTGCTAAACCTCCAAGAGGATTTTTTGAATTAATTTGGTACTTTAATTACCATACAACTCCTAAGTAAAGCTTGAACATTGACTTAAGCACGGTTAATAAATTCTTAATTGCTGTGGCAAAAATATTCTGACTAATAATAAAAGCTCATGGTAGGAGCCTGGTAGTGGCTGCAGCACAGGCTAGGAAAGGATGCTATTTACTGGCTTGTGTTGCTGGCTCATATTTAGCCTATTGTATACAATATAGAAATATCTGGCCAAGAATGGCATTGCCCACAATGGGCACAGGCCAGTCCAATGAAGACAATTGAGGTTTTTCAGCTCAGGTGTATCAAGTTGACATTAAACCTATGCGGTAAGTCCTACAATTTGTTCTTTAAGGTCTATGGAGGTCATTTAAGTACTCAAAGTACAATGATTTAAACCATGCAAGGCAAAAGTTTCTAACAACATAGCCCATGAAACAAACCCACGATAATAAAGAGGTTAAAACCAGTACCTTCTCAAATGAAGGCCATGTCACTTGTCCCCAGATTTTGAATTATAGCTTTGAAAAGGAAAAGGAAGGGGGGGGGGCATTGTCACATACCAGCAGCAGGCAGATAATACTTAAGGATCACCCAAATTGGTTACATTTGGACTGGTCACTGGAAGTAAAACCTAATTTAATTTCTCTTTAAAAATATTAGAAGTAACATGTGCAAAGTATAACAGATATACAAAACAATTTTAGTATGTATGGGTAACTCTATATATGTCTGTTTTACTTGACACTGTAACTAGATATATAGTACCTGGTAGGTGGAACACAATTTCTTGTATATGTCATAATTACATTATAGAATTTTTAAAAGTGAACAGTACATCATGCATACACTCATAAATAAGGTTCTAATAAATACATTTGGCGATGACACTTTGTAAAGGTTGTGCTAAGCAAAGGCACATGCATTATAATCATATAGACAGATCTTAATATGCTGTTTAACAATGTCATATACACACATTTATGCACACATTTCTTTAAGAGATTTTTATAAGAAACACCTTTAGAAACATTATTTAAAACATGCAGCTCTGATTAATTGTGCTGCCAAGGCACCTTTGGTTCTAAAACTATGATCTTATTGAAATACTTTAACAAGTGAAAACAGAATTGTATATATAATTAAAGAACTGACAATAGCAAAGGTACTTAGGCTGTTTCATTGGAGGGGAGGGGATTGCAGGGGAAGCAATGTGCCACTGTCCAAGTACCAGAGTACAAATGAATCCAGGGATTTTTAAAAAGTGGTCTCTGGTCAGAAGGACAGTTACATAGCACAGGAGGAAAAAAATCTGTTAGTGAACCCATAAGGGTCAAAAAATCAGGTCTTTAGGCATCTGGAAACAAGAAAAAACTGGAAAAGAAAAATTTTAGTTGTAATACCTGTGGAAAAATACTTTGGACAGAGAAGAAATAATACCTTCAGATAAACAGTGTAGAAACCTAGGAACCTGGATTCAAATCAGGCCTTTGAAAAAAAAATTTAAGAGGCATGCCAAAAGTAAACTTAATTTAATTTGTTGTTTGTGTGAAACATAGAATAAAACAAGTTTGAAGTGGCCACTTTGTTTTGACAAAAAACACAGAACATGGACACATGACAGTTACAAAGACACATTGAAGAACGGTTATGACAAACAGTTATAACACACAGACAGGTTTGGACAGACACATGACCTAACTGTATCCATTAACTCTGGACAGTGGGAAAATTCTCTTTTATCTAAAGTTGCCCTTCCTTGTCCAGGGCTGTAGACAATTATCACATTTACAAAGAATCACTTTTAAGTTTAAGACATTTGCTTAGGTGGAAAATAGACTGTATGTCCTACTGTGCTTTGCAGCACAGCCTGTTCTTGTACACCTGCGAAGGATGGTGGACTGGGTAAGCAGGAAAATCTGGTGGCTTGTGCATATTACCTGCTAATTTAATGAGAATAAATTTAGTTAGTGGAAAAATCAAAAGATCCCAGCCAAGTGAAAGATTACTCCCTGAGGGAAATGCTGGATGGTAGTGAGACAGGGTGTGGTCAGCAGACCTTCTTAATCTCAGATAGAGGCTTCTCAAAAGATCCCAGCCAAGTCAAAGTTTACTGCCTGAGGCAAAAACTGGGTGCAGGTTGGGCAGGGCGTGGTCAACACACCTTCTTAATCTCAGACACAGGGGCTTGTATCCTGAAGCAGACAAAATGGATTTCTGAATAAAATGGGGTTTATAAGGAAAAAACAATGGAATGGAAAATGCCAAAATCTGAAATAATCCCTTAAAATTTAGGCAAAAGTTTTGTAAACAAAATATAAAAAAAACCAAAATTGTGAAAGGATCAGAATATGCCATTAAATAAATTGCAAGAGAATTAGAATATAGAAATATAGCATTAGTTATTACAAGGTCTGATGTAAATTCAGGCTTCCTGCCATGTGGTCTTGTTGTGGCTCAGCAGAAATGGGGCAGCTGTGCCGCAGACTGGGGAGAGGAGAGAGCTGTATGAAGGAAGTAAAGTATTTTAGCCTCAGAAGATAGGGGAATGGCGTGGAGGACGAGTCCTCTAATGGGAGGCGGTGTGGAGGCGTACATCCTCTAATGGGGCTGGTCAGAGACTCCAGGTCTGGAGTGTCTCTGAAGCAAAATGGGAGGCTAAAATGAAGAATTGGAGGGTAGACAGGCAGAGAGAAGGAGGGAGAAGGAAGACGGAGGGAAGCAGGAGAGAGTACTGCCTTCGCACGGGAACCCATTTCAAGCCTGTGGATTCAAAACAATGAGGGACTAATGCTGAGAGAAGCAGAAGGAGAAAGGAGGAGTACAGGGGAATGAAGTGGAGAGAAAGAGACAGAGAGAGAGAGAGAGAGAGAGAGAGAGAGAGAGAAGGGATGTCTGGAGAAATACTCGGCTGGCAAGTCCAGGGGTTGCAAAAATGTCATGGCACCAATAATATTAAGTGTAAAAAGCAGGAAGCAAAAAAGGCACAGGAAGCATAGGTCACTCTAGGAGCATGCTTTACTTCCATGTGGGATTGCCAGCGTGAGCCACCTGCAGACATGTGGTGGGACCAGACAGCATGGCAGGGGGCAGAGAGAAAGGGGTAGGATGGGGACAGAGAGAGGCAGAGAGAGAGAGAGGGGCACAGAGGAGAGCCTAGGTCGGCCACCCAAGGTCAAAAGCAGAGGTGGAGTTCTGGTCTAGTGTATAGGAGGGGGACGGGAGTCTTAAGAGGAATAGAGAGAGGGACTAGAGTGAAGGGCAAAGAATGCCTGTACACACAAGCATTCTGACCATTTACCAGAGTGCTGGCAGAAGTCTCTCAAAGCTGAGAATTTGGAGATCTAAGGTACTTAAAGAGTGTAGGAGACACTCCAAGGGTGTGAGGCCCGGGCCTCTCCTTTAGAGTGTGAGGCTCTCATATTGGGAGTCGGAGGCTGAGGAAGAAGGGAGAGGGAGAGAGAGAAAAGAGGTCTGTAGGAAGGAAAATAGATTCTTTTTAGTCTCATCACCCACCCGAGCACTAAAGCGCGTCCACCCTAGTTCTAAGTGGGCGCTCAGAGACCCCAGGTCTGTGTGACCAGTGTGGGAGTCTCTGAAATCGGGGCCTGCAGGTCTGTGAAGATGGCATCCCAAAAATCACAGAGGAGGCCAGAATTCGGGTCCAGAGTCTGTCCCCAGCGTCCTGGTAATAGACAGCAAACTGGATGGGGAAAATCAGAGGGAATCCCTGATTTAGCCAGCACTCAGGGATCCAAAAATGGAAACGGAACAGGAGACTAAAAAGAATGGAAAAAGAGGATCAGAGAAAGCAGTAGTTAGAACAGGAAGTGTCGAGGCAGAGAGGGCAGCTAGAGGGGGCAGAACATACACAGGGTTACACAGAAGGTAGGGGTGGGAGATAAGAATCTCCCCTCACTCAGGTGCCCATCCTGCCGGCCGCCCGTGAGGCAACTTAAGAAGTCTTACCATGAGGGCCACACGTATAAACCCCGTGCTTGGTCATCACG
Source organism: Rhizomys pruinosus (assembly GCA_009823505.1). Lineage (NCBI taxonomy): Eukaryota > Metazoa > Chordata > Mammalia > Rodentia > Spalacidae > Rhizomys > Rhizomys pruinosus. Next base: position 1,563,577 of record VZQC01004376.1, read on the forward strand.
AGTGTGATGAGTGCCCGATGAGGTGAAATGACTTTGGCGGAACCGCGGGTTAGGGCCCAATCAGATTCCGTAGCCCGAGAGCTGTGGAACCATAACATGCACTCTTAACTCTCACGCACAGTCACACGGGAATAGAGTAGGGTAGGAAAAGGAGAGGAGAGAAGGTACCTTTGGCCAAATGCTGGTGGGTGCTGTTGTAGCCTGTGCTCCGGTATCCAGCTTACTGGCTACCCCAAAGCCACCCCGAGGGGCGGGGGGGGGGGGGGGGGGGNGAGGAGAGAAGGTACCTTTGGCCAAATGCTGGTGGGTGCTGTTGTAGCCTGTGCTCCGGTATCCAGCTTACTGGCTACCCCAAAGCCACCCCGAGGGGCGGGGGGGGGGGGAGGCGGGCAAAAACGGCAATCCGAGTCACCGGCACCAGAATGTAAGGTTATAGCACCCTCCCCCCAGAATGAAAGGCCACGAGGTCTAAGTTCTTCAGAGCAAAGTTTAATTCAGGGTAGCCAGGGCTAGGCTCAGGGGAAAGAAAGAGCCAAGCCCAGAATGGCGTCTGGCTTGGGAATTTAAGGGATAAGGTGGGAGTGGGATTCAGTGAGAGTGGGGTGGGTTGGAATCTGGAATCTGGCTTCCAGAAGGGCGAGGCGGAAGATTCCTGAGTAATCGGTGGTGGCCTGCTTTAGCATAGCCAAGGGCTATGCCTGGTAGAGCAGGTTTTTGGACCTCCGGTCTTAGGTGTCTCTGCATTCCAATGGGCTTCTGTATCTCACAACCTGACAACTTCCTCACTGTCCTCCTTCCTGACATCCCTCTTTCCCCTGTGTGAGGTCTTCTTCCCTCCCATGGTGACTCACCAAGGCCAGTGGAATTCACTGGACATCAGTAGGCAGAGCTAGTTGGATGGAATGGAAGAATTCTGCAGGGCTCTTGGGCATGTAGGGTATAGGGCAAGAAGAATACATTCAAAGAGGGCCCAAGCCTCCCTCCCCTGCAGAATTGTACCTGGGCTTTTCCAAGCCCTTTTCTTAGTGGAAGCTGGTGTTATAAACATCCCTGGGGAAGGGGCAAAACAGGCATGGAACCCCAGTGCCCAATAACAGGCATGGAACCCTAGTGCCCAGTAATGGGCTGGGTTCTCCCTTTCTCTTCCTGTTCCGGGCTTTTCTTCTTCATCAAGCAGGCTGAGATCCCTTCTCCCTGGAGAGCTCCCTAGTCTGGGCCCAGGCAGCTTTCTAGGGCAGGACAGTGAAGACCCCTCACTAGGCAGACCACTCTCAGTGTGCACTGGTTGAGGGAGACCAATCAATTCGGCTGCTGATAAAGCAGTTCAGATCGTTGCCTCTGCTTCTTTCCTAAACATCTATCTATTTCACAGTTCCCTTCTCAGCCAATCCCTGCCAGGCCTCCCGGGGCCTGGTCCAGCCAACCTGCTGAATTAATATGGAAAGTCACCTGGAAAACTTCAGCCATCTGTTTGAGTTAATTGAGAGTCTTGTTTAGTCATTTTGGGGATGCTGTTTCCACAAGCTTGATTAGCTTCAAGGACAATGAAAAATTAGCAACAGTCAGGACTTCAAGCTTGAATGCTGGGTTCTGGGTCTCTCTGCTTGCTCTAATTTCTTAAGCTAAATGCAATAATGCACTCCATGAGCAATATAAATTTGTAAAAATGCAGACGCTCCATGTCCCACTAAGTCTCCATCTCATTTCCTTGAGATTTTCTTAAGGTGAGCACAGCTGTATCAGAACTCAAAACTCGGTATAAGCGCAAATTTGCAGTGAGGGTCCTGTCATCCAACCAGGCACTATGAATTTAGTGGTGAGTGAACTTGACACCTACAGTGTAGAGGGCAAAACCTCGGGCAGATCATCAAAAGTATGTAAAGAGTTGTGGGCCTGCCAAGGATCCTGAAAGCATGTGGAAGAGGCCACCACCTGGAGGTGACCGTGTTGTGGGCTAGACCAGAATTTTTCAGCCTCGGCACTAGTGAAATCTGGGGCCTGGTGAGTCTTGCTGTAGGGCTGTCCTGTGTGCGCTGCAGAGTGCTATATCTGCCCTGATGCCTCCCTGCCTTTCCCCTAGACATGCAGTGGAACAGGAATGGAATTGTCAAGGCTCCAGAGAGACAGATCCCTGCTGGGCAGTGAGGTCCTCCACCCCCAACTACCTGGGCTCACACTCTGCTTCTGTGGTCTCTGTATTTGTCTGACAAGCAGCTATAGAAGGTGTTCACTCTCCTGGGTAGTTGTGGAAACTCCAGGAGATTGCATGGGAAGCATGGGCCTGGCTCCAGCAGCCTCTGGTCTCCTGGCTCAGAATATTCCCTGCAGGCCACAGCTCTCCCCGTGACCCTCCTCTTGTCTCAGAAGTTCAATTCCTGTATCTCTGGCTGCTCTGCATCTCCAGGGGCCATTGTCAGCTAAGTGGTCAGATTGTGATTCTCAAGCACCATAGTTACCTCCATAGTTAATAAAGGATGCAGGAAACTGCTCAAATGAGTCTGGAGGGTCTTTTAAACGTTGAATACATACAGACAGTTTAACAGACATGCAGCATTGAACTTATTGGATTACCACTGGTCCAGCAGGCAGAGACCAGAGGAGTCTTCTCCCCCAACAGAGTTGAAAGATACCCAGTCAGTCAAAAGCCAGCCCAGCCTGTTCACCTTTTATCATCTATCTCTACACTTAAGTAACCACCCATTTGATCCAACCATCCATCTATATCCATCATTCATCAGTCATCCATGCATCCAATCCATTCATCCATCTATTCACCCAATATATCCAATCCAACCCAATAATCTAAACTCCCACCTATCCATCCATTCAATTAATCCATCTAATCCAATCCAACCCAATAGTCCACCTGTCTAATCTAATCCATCTATTTATCTATCCATCTATCTAATCAATCTATGAATTAAAAACATTTTTGTTTTTGTTTGTTTGTTTGTTTGTTTTTTAGACAGGGTCTTGTGTAGCCCCAGCTAGCCTAGAACTACCCCTATTGACCAGGCCGGCCTGGAACTCGCAGAGATCCACCTGCCTCTGCCTCCTGAGTGCTGGGATTAAAGGCGTGCACCACCCACCCGACTTAAAGATGGTTCTTAGCTGCCAAGTGGGTGCTGGGAATAGAACCCGGGTCCTCTGCAAGAGCAATCTTTAACTGCCGAGCCATCTCTCCAGCCCCCTTATTTATTACTCTTATTTTATGTGTATGAGTGTATTATCTGCATGTAAGTAGGAACACCCATGTGCAGTACTCACAGAGGTCAGAAGAGGGCATTGGATCCCTCAGAATGGGATCCAATGTCAGGGACAGTTGTTAGCCACCATGTGGGTGCTGGGAATCAAACCCAGGTCCTCTGCAAGAGCAGCCGGTGCTCTTAACTACTAAACTATCTCTCTAGCTCCTAGATCCTTTTTTTTTTATCTTTGTATGTGTGTGAATGTACTGTCTGCATGCAGGTCTGTGCACCCGTGTCATGCAATGCCGCAGAGGTCAGAAGAGGGTCTCGGATTCCCCTCGAACTGGAGTTCTCCTGGAATTGGAGTTACAGACGGTTCTTAGCCGCCATGTGGGTGCTGGGGATCAAACCCGGGTCCTCTGCAAGAGCGTCGGTGCTCTTAACCGCTAGGCCATCTCTCCAGTCCCCTCCTAGATCCTATTTTTAAGGATGTTTTTAACATTTATTTTTCCATGTATGAGCGTCTTGACTCTGTTATATAAGTGCATCGCATGCAATGCCTGTGGAGGTCAGAAGAGAGAGTAGAATGCTCTGGAACTGAAATCTTAAGTGGTTGTTATCTGCCATATGGGTGTTGGGAACTGAACCTGGGTCCTCTGCAAGAGCAGTGTTCTTTTTTTATAATACTTTTATTGATGATTTGTGTATTTCAGACATCATTTCTCAGTTCAATTTAGACATATTCCCCTTTCCTTTCCCTTCCCCCCATCTCACCCCAGATCATGCATTCTGCCATAACTATCCTGCATCCTTCTCTCAGTCTTTTTTTTATGTTTAGGAATTCACATTTTCCTCCTTTAATTTTATATTACTCTAAAATATGAATACATACTTTCCACTCATATACAGTAATTACAGAGTCTGAAAGTAAGTGTATCTTTGGACTAGGATGAGTCTTATGGGTATATACCCAAGAGTGGTATGACTGGGTCAGGTGGTAGGCTCATTTTGAATCTTTTAACGGTTCTCCACACTGCTTTCCATAATGGTTGTACAAGTTTACATTCCCACCAGCAGTGGATGAGTGTTCCCCTTTCCCTGCAACCTCTCCAGCATTTGGTGTCTTTTGTTTTCTTGATCTTAGCCAGTCGTATCGGAATGAGATGATATCTGAGAGTGGTTTTAATTTGCATTTCCTTAATTATTAATGGTGTTGAACACTTTTTTTAAATTATTTATTTATTTATTTATGTGTAGGAATGTACTGTCTGCATGCAAGTTTGTGCACCCGTGTCGTGCAATGCTGCGGAGGTCAGAAGAGGGTCTCGGATTCCCCTGGAACTGGAGTTCTCCTAGAATTGGAGTTTCAGACGGCTCTCAGCCGCCATGTGGGTGCTGGAGATCGAACCCGAGTCCTCTGCAAGAGCGGTCGGCGCTCTTAACCGCTAGGCCATCTCTCCAGCCCCTGGTGTTGAACACTTTTTAAGATGTTTCTTAGCTATCTTTAATTCCTCATTGGTGAAGTCTCTGTTAGCTCTTTACTCCATCTTTTAAGTAGGTCATTTGTTTTCTTCATTTTTTGAGTAGTCTTTATATTCTTGACATTAATATGCTCTGTCAGATGAATCACTGGTGAAGATTTCCTCCCACTCTGTGGGTTTTCTCTTCACTTCCTTGATTGTTTCTTTCACTGTACAGAAGCTTTTGAATTTGATGAGGTCCCATTTGTGAACTGTTGACCTTATTTCCTGCACAGCTGCTCTCTGATTTAGAAAGTCTTTTCCTAAGCCTATGTCTTGTAGGTCATTGCCACCTTTTTCTTCTATCACCTTCAGGGTTTCAGGTTTCATGTTGAGATCTTTTATCCACTTGGAGTTGATTTTTGCACAGGTAGGGGTTTAATTTTGTTCTTCTACAAATGGTGATCCAGTTTTGCCAGCACCATTTGCTGAAGATGCTATCCTTCCTCCATTGAGTTTTTTTGCCCCTTCGTCAAATATTAGGTGGCCGAAATTGTATGAGCTCAAGTTTGGATCTTCAATTTTGTTTCATTGGTCAGTGGGTCTGTTTTTGTGCCAGTACCAGGCTGTCTTTATAACTATGGCCCTGTAATATAGCATGAAGTCTGGTAGAACAATCCCCCCTGTATTGCATTTTTCACTTAGGGTTGCTTTAGCTATCCAGGGTCTTTTGTTTTTCCATATGAATTTAAATATTATTTTTCCAAGTCTGAATAAGCTCATGGGGATTTTGATTGGGATTACATTTGAATCTGTATGTCAATTTGGGTAAAATGGACATTTGTTTAATTTTTATTTTTTTAAGGGATTCACAATATAAGAGCACATTTGTTTTCACATCACATTAACGTTGCTCAGTTTGCCATACAATTAGGTATTTGGTGCTAGCATCCACAGATGACAGATATCATTCGTCATTTGTTTTTCTGGGACTGTGTTACTTCACTTAGCATGATATCTTCTAGTTCCATCCATTTACCTGCAAAGTTCAAGATGTCATCTTTCTTTACTGCTGCATAGAACTCCATTGTATAGATGTGCCACATTTTCTCTATCCACTCATCAGCTGAGGGGCACTTGGGTTGGTTCCAGCTCCTTGCTATTTTGAAGACAGCTGCAATAAACATGGCTATGCATGTATCTCTGCAGTAAGATGAGTCTTGTGGGTACATACCCAGGAGTGGTATTGCTGGGTCGGGTGGCAAGTTCATTCCAAGTCTTCCAAGGGTTCTCCACACTGCTTTCCATAGTGGCTGTACCAGTTTACATTCCCACCAGCAGTGGATGAGGGTTTCCCTTTCCCCAAAACCTCTCCAGCACTTGGTATCATTTGTTTTCTTGATCCTAGTCAGTCTTATTGGAGTGAGATGATATCTTAAAGTGGTTTTAATTTGCATTTCCTTAATTATTAGCGATGTTGAACATTTTTTAAGATGTTTCTCAGCCATATCTAATTCCTCACTTGTGAAGTCTCTGTTCAGCTCTTTGCTCCATCTTTTGAGTGGGTCATTTGTTTTCTTCTTTGTTTTTTAAGTAGTTTATATATTCTGGAAATCAATGCTTTGTCAGATGTATCTGCAGTGAAGGTTTCCTCCCACTCTGTGGGTTTTCTCTTCACTTCCTTGATTGTTTCTTTTAAGGTACAGAAGCTTTTGAGTTTAATGAGGTCCCATTTGTCAATTGTCAACCTTAATTCTTGCACAGCTGCTGTCTGATTTAGGATGTCTTTTCCTACACCTATGTCTTGTAGTCTGCTGCACATTTTTTCTTCTATCACCTTCAGAGTTTGGGGTTTCACGTTGAGGTCTTTGATCCATCTGGAGTTGACTTTTGTACAGGGTGAGAGGTAGGGGTTTAATTTCATTCGTCTATAAGTGGTGATCCAGTTTTGCCAACACCACTTGCTGAAGATGCTGTCTTTGCTCCATTGTGTCTTCTTGGCCCCCTTGTCAAATATGGGGTGGCCGAAATTGTATGTGCTCAAGCTTGGATCTTCAGTTTTGTTCCATTGGTCAACAGGTCTGTTATTGTGCCAGTACCAAGCTGTTTTTATGACTATAGCCCTGTAGTATAGTTTGAAGTCTGGTATAGAGATCCCCCCCTCCAAATTGCTCTTTTCACTCAGGGTTGCTTTGGCTGTTCGGGGTCTTTTGTTTTCCCAAATGAAATTAATGACTTTTTTTTTCCAAGCCTGTGAAGAAACTCTTGGGGATTTTAATTGGGATTGCATTAAATATGTACAAGAGTTGGGGTAGAATGGACATTTTTACTATATTAATTTTCCCAATCCATGAGCACGGGAAGTTTTTCCATCTTCTGATGTCTTCTTCAATTTCCTTCTTCAGGGGTTTAAACTTTTTTGTAGAGATCTTTGGTGTCTTTGGTTAGGTTTATTCCTAGGTATTTTATTGTTTTTGAGGCTATTGTGAGCGGGAAGGTCTCCTTTTATTCCTTCTTCAGTTGCTCATTGTTGGTGTAAAGAAAGGCTACTGGGGGCTGGAGTGATGGCCTAGTGGTTAAGAACGCCAACTGCTCTTGCAGAAGACCCGGGTTTGAACACCAGCACCCACATGGTGGCTGAGAACTATCCGTAACTCCAATTCCAGGAGAACTCCAGTTCCAGGGGAATCCGACGCCCTCTTCTGACCTCCACTGTATTGCACAACATGGGTGCACAAACCTACATGCAGTCAGTACATTCATACAAATAAAATAAATAAATAAAATTAATTAAAAAATTGTAAAGAAAGGCTACTGATTTTTCTAGGTTGATTTTGTATCCTGCCACTTTACTGAAGCTCTTAATCATTTCTAGGAGTTTTCTGGTGGAGTTTTTTAGCATCCCTTAGGTTAACAATCATATCATCAGCAAAAAGGGATAGCTTGACTTCCTCTTTTCCAATTAGTACTCCTTTAATTTCCTTTTCTTGCTTTATTGCCCTAGCAAGTGTTTCAAGCACTATATTGAAGAGGAGTGATGACAGGGGGCGGCCTTGCCAAGTTCCTACCTTTAAAGAGAATGCTTCTGTCATTTCTCCATTCAGGATGATATTGGCTGTGGGTTTCCTGTATATGGTTTTGATTACATTGAGGAATGATCCCTCCAATCCAATTTGTTCTAGGGGACATTTTTACTATATCAATTTTTCCAATCTGTGAGCATGGGAGGTCATTCCATCTTTTGATGTTATTTTCAATCTCCTTCTTCAGTGGTTTAAAATTTATGTTGTAGAGATCATTGGTATCTTTGGTTATGTTTATTCCCAGGTATTTTATTATTTTTGAGGCTATTGTGAGTGGGAAGGTCTTTTTATATTCCTTCTCACTTGTTTATTGTTAGTGTAAAGAAATTCTACTGATTTTTTCAGGTTAATTTTGTATCCTGCCACTTTACTGAAACTCTCATTGTTTCTAGAAGTTTTCTGGTGGAGTTTTTAGCATCCCTTAGGTAAACTATCATATCATCTGCAAAAGGGATAGCTTAACTTCTTCTTTTCTGATTAGTACTCCTTTAATTTCCTTCTTGTCTTATTGCCCTAGCAAGTGTTTCTAGCACTATGTTGAAGAGGAGTGGCGATAAGGGGAAGCCTTGCAGTGTTCCCACCTTTAAGGGAAATGTTTCCAATTTTTCTCCATTTAGGATGATGTTGGCAGTGGGTTTACTATATATGGCTTTGATCATGTTGAGGAATCTCTCCAGTCCAATTCCCTCTAGGATTTTAAGGATGAAGGGATGCTGGATCTTGTCAAAGGCTTTTTCTGCATCAATTGAGATGATCGTGCAGTTTTTGTCTTTCAGTCCATAGGGGACTGAAAGGGCAGGAAACATTTCATCTATTGTCTGGCATTCCCGGCGTGCAACTCTACTTCCTTTTTGCCTGCTCTCTAGCTGGCTTTCCTGAGATACCAGGAGTGTTAACTTGGCCTGGCAGAGTCCTCCCATTTGCCACATTTTAATTTCTCTATGTCCCATCTGCTGTTAGGCACTTGGGTGACGAAGTTTACTGTGGGAGCTCAAGCCACTCATGGGGGCAGAAGGGTTGAGTGGGAAGTGATGGGGGGGCAGCATCTCACATACCTCAGGGTCCCAGGCAAAATCAGAATTGTCTGTGTTAAGAAGAACCGAACAGGGGCTGGAGAGATGGCCTAGCGGTTAAGAGCGCTGACCGCTCTTACAGAGGACCCAGGTTCGATCCCCAGCACCCACATGGTGGCCCAGAACCATCCGAAACTCCAATTCCAGGAGAACTCCAGTTCCAGGGGAATCTGAGACCCTCTTCTGACCTCCGCGGCATTGCACGACATGGGTGCACAGACCTACATGCAGACAGTACATTTATACACATACAAAAATAAATAAAATAAAAATTAAAAAAAAATTAAAAAAAAACACACACCCAGGGCAGCCAAGCTCAGCATTGGTGGGTGAAGGCAGTGGTGAGGGCACCGCATTGGGCTGAGATCAGGACAAGAACCAGTCCAGGAAGCACATGTCATCTGCCTTGACAGTGGAAGGACCATGGAAACCAACACACATCCCTGTCCCAGACCTAGCTGTGCTGGTAACACAGTGTTGTGCAGCGTTCCTCGGGCCTTTCAGGTGCTTTGAGCTGGGTGTTGAGTTAACATGGATCTTTCTGAAGACAGGTTGCACTGTACCAATGTGTTTTCATATATCCTGCTGCCAGCCCGGTACTCCCCTTAAGGCCCAGCGATGACAGACATGTTGTAAAGGGATCACAGACCCCAACACAAGTTCAGCACACCGGGGCACCAGTGCCTGGCTCACAGCCCCACCATCCACAGCCATGCACCCACAGGCTCAATGGCTTCTACTTCTACTGAAGTAAAATAAATCTTAGTTGATTTCTTTTGATCCAAAGTACCAAGGGTTTAGAAGCCACGTAAGTCCCTAGCTGATCCCCCAAAGCCTCTCTCCCCTGTGCCCTGCCCTCCTCCAGCCTTGTTCCTGCCCCTGCCCCACTGTGCAGCCCCCCTGTAAAACACACTGGGCACCTGTTTGGCCCTCTGTATTTCTACAAAATATGGATTATTCTGTCTGTGAAGGCATGCAGCCTTTACATCAGTGATGTTAGAGCTATAAATCCAGATGTAGAGATGGCTCTAGATGCAGGTGTGAGTGTGTTATGTGCACAGATACAGAGAGCTACATCGACATATGCACATGGACGTGTCTATGGACATAGCTATGGATCTAGATGTGGAAATAATTACAAAGAAGGATATTTGTACAGGGGTTCATTATGGGTACCAATACAGGTCGTATTAGTTCTCTGTTGCCGCGATGAACACCAGGACCAAGGCAACTTATAGGAGGAGTTGATTTGGCTTATGGTTCCAGAGGGGTGAGAATCCATCAAGATGGGGGAGGTACAGCAGGCACCCAGCGCAGAAAGCAGGCACGGGAACCAGAGTGGAAGAGCAGAAGTGAACAGGCCAAAATATTCTCAAACCCTGCCTTTGGGGACATGCTTCCTCCAGCATGGCCACACCTCCTCGGGGTTCCATGACTTCTCCAAACAGTGCCACAACTGTTCAGATACTTGGAGACTATGGGGGACATTCTCAGTCAAACTGTCACATAGACACACCTATAGACAAACCCTCACACAGCTCGAGGTATAGATATCTGCCCCCCCCCCGGGCCATGTGAAGATCCTGAATACCCGTGGCTGTACATCAAGCACCTGTGAGTCCATGCGCTGCATTTCTGGAGCCGCTGACACCTCAAGGCTTCCTCTGCCTCCAGCTGCTCCTCCACATGCAATACCCATGACACACCCCGTGCCAAAATGCATGAAACTGCACCTTCTTCAGTCCCAGTTTATACAAAGGTCACACTGTGCTGAGTCCTTGGTGCTCACTAATGTAGGAAGCTCTTCGGAGTGACTGAAGTGATATAGATGCTCCAGGCTGGGGAATGAGAGGCCTCTGTCCTCTCGAGAGGCCTCTGATCCACTGCGATTGAATTCATAGTCACTACTAACTGAAGGATTCCAGGCCCTCATCATGTAAAATATCCAGCTCATCGGAACTGGAACTCTTGAGTCCCAGAGGTTTGGATAGATGCATCACTGGAGGAGAAAACAGGAAAGACTGGTGCTCGCTGCTGTAGCCCAGGTACGAGAGGCAGCTGGAAGACTCTGAGGATCCTGTCAGTAGACAGTACAGAAAGACAAACTGTTTAGCAGGCCTGTGAGTAGAACAGATATCCAAAAACTAGCACGTGACGCTGCCTACCCCATCCTCATGAATAAGATACCTTGGTCAGCCAACAAGCTCCTTCAGCAGGAGGCAATGCTGACATCTGATATGTCAGCAGTGCCCTGGACAAGGTTTTTCCAGGCCATGTCACAGGGCTGGTGAGCCAAGTGATGGTGAAAGCCAAGGGCTTAAGTGACAGCTAGATATCCCCCCAGACCCACAGCTCAAAAAGCAGAACATTGGTCTGAGGGCATCTGTGAGAGAATAGGACTTGACAGAATCCAGCTCACACCATGTTTTTAAACATGTCTCTGTGCACTGAAGTGAGGGTAAGTGGACTCCCACCTGCTGCCCATCAACAGACCAGAGTTTTACCTCCGTCCTCCTACTGCCTTCCTACTTCAAGAAATCAGATGCTTCTAAGGCTCTTAAAGGTTCTCTACTTCCAGGGCTGGAGAGATGGCTCAGTGGTTAAGTGCTCTTGCAGAGGACTTGGGTTTGATTCCTAGCACCCACATGTCAGCTAAGAACCATCCATAACATAACTCCAGTTCCAGGGGATCCAATGCCTTCTTCCAACCTCTGAAAACATTGCATGACACTGTTGCTTACACACATGAAGACAATACATTCATACACATAAAATAAAGATGTGGACATGCCCATGAACACTTGACACCAAGCAGGCTTATTCACAGGCCTTTGGGGTCAAGACAAGCAGGATGTTTCCTTGGTGACAGGATGGAGCCCGGCCCAGGTTGGGCACTGCTGAGGCCACCTCTGGGAGCTGCGGTGCTCACTTGTTCTGCCCACGCAACAGAAGTTACTGTCTGTGTTCCTCGTCTGTCAAAGAAGGAATCTGAATCCACTGAGGCTTTGAGGCCACAGGGATCAGAAGGTTGCCAGGCATGCCAAAGACTCAATGTCTTCCTTTCAAGAGCTGGTATTTCCTCCTTTGGGGCATTTGTTGAAAGGCATAGCTGTGACCAGAGAGTTTCTCATTCCCCTGTATTTCTTACAGAGGAAAGGACATCCTTTCCTCAGTCCGAAGGGGACTGTATTACCCATGGCCTGAAGCACCCATGGCCTGAAGCAGCTGGGTGCCTCACCATCTCAGACTGAGGCTAGAAGGATGGAGTTGAGTAAGTGGATCTCCAGGATAGAGCCAGCCGCCAGTAGGCTGGGACCTTGGGTTGACAAAGGACTGCGAGAAGGAGCCACAAAAATCTACAGTCGCCCACTTTCTTCCCTTCCCTTTAACAATATAACAGTACCCCTGTGTGACAGTCAGAGCTTTCTAGTGCCTTCTGTACAGGTAAGCTCCCAACAGATACAGAGAGGGACGGGAGAAATGGAGGAGCCCATAGGGGCACATAGGAAGCATCACCATGAAAGACAGATTGGGTGGCAGGATGGATCATTGGGTTGTATTTGGATTGGATCTATTGCATAGATGGGTGGGTGGATGGATGGATGGATGGATGGATGGATGGATGGATGGATGGATGGATAGGTGGATGGATGGATGCATGGATGGATGGATGGATGCATGGATGGATGGATGGATGGATGGATGGATGGATGGATGGATGGATGGTTGGGTGGGTGGATGGATGGATGGATGGATGGATGAGGTGGGTGGACAAGATGGATGATGGTGGATGGCTTTGGATGGATACGGTGGTGGGTGGTGGATGGATGGGTGGGTGGGTGGTTGGGTGGGTGGATGGATGGATGGTGTGGGTGTGGTGGATGTATGGAGGATAGATGGTGCATGGGTGGGTATGTGGGTGGATGGACTGATGGGTGAGCGGGTGGTTGGAAATGTATGGATGGGGTGGGTGGTGTGTGGGTGGAGAGATGGGTGGGTGGGTGGGTTGATGGATGGATGGATGAATTTTTGGATGGATGGATGGATGTACGGATGGATAGATGGATGCATGGGTGGGTGGTTGGGTGATATAGATGGATTGGATGGATGGATAATGATGAATGGATGGATGGCTGGCGGGCGGGTGGAATGGATGGTATGGGTGGGGTTGGGTGGGTGGGTGGATGGATGGATGGATGGGAATGGATGGATGGGCGATGGATAGGTGGATGGTGGGTGGATGGTGGATGAATGGGAATGGGTGGGTGGATGATTAGGTGGTGGATGGTGATGGATGGGGGATGATGGATGGATGGAGGATGGATGGTTGGATGATGGATGATGGATGGTGGACAGATGGATGATGGTTGGTTGGATGGATGAATGGTGGGTGGATGGGTTGGATGGATGAGGTGGGCCGGGCGGTTGGATGGATGGGATGGATAGGATGGATGGATGAAATGGGGTGGGTGGATAATGGATGGATGGATTGATGGTTGGTGCGATGGATGGATGATGCATGGAGCACAGATGGATGGGATGCTGATGGATGGATGGATATGGAGATGGGTGGATGGATGGAATGGATATGGATAATGGAGTGAGATGGATGATAGGTATGGATAGATGGATGGATTGGATGGATGGTGGATGGATGGATGGTGGGGGGGATCGTGGAGTGGGAGAGGTGGGGAGGAGTGGCGTGGTGGAGTGGGTGATGGGAGATGGGATGGATGATGGATGGTATGGATGGGGTTGGATGGTGGACGGTGATGGATGGATGGATGGGTGGATGGATGGGTGGTCGTGTGGGTTGGAGGATTGGGTGGTGGGTGGGTTGGGTGGGTGGATGGATGGGATAGGGTGTGGTGGGTGGATGTATGATGGGATAATGGATAGCTATGGGTGCGGTGGGGGATGGAATGGATGGGTGAGCGGGTGGGTGGTGTATGGATGTGTGGGTGGTTGGGTGGGTGGATGGATGGGATGGGGTGGGTGGTGGATGGATGATGGATGGATGGATGGTAGATTGACGGATGGATAGATGGAATGATGCTTGATGGGTGGGTGGAGTTGGGGATGGATGATGGAGGTGATGGAATGGATGGACTGGCGTGGCGGCGGGGGATGAGGTGGGTGGGTGGGTTTTGGGGTGGTGTGGGGTGGATGGATGGTGGTATGGATGGATGGGTGGGGGATGGAAGTGGGGTGGAGGATGGATGGATATGGTATGGGAGGGGATAAGGATGGGATGGATGGATGGATGGAATGTGATGGGTGGATGGTATTGGATGGATGGATGGATGGATGAATGGATGGGTTGGGTTGGGCTGGGATGGATGGATGGAATGTGGGTGATGGATGGATGGGATGGGGGTGGGCGGCGGTGGATGAGATGAGTGGCGACTGGATGGATGGAATGGGGCGATGGATGGTGGAATGGATGGAGTGGTGTGATGAGTGGGTGGGATGATGGAGGGGTGGTGATGGATGATGGATGGATGAGGATGGTGGATGGGGTGCGTGGTGTAGGACCGCTGGATGTGATGGAGGAGGTTGAGGTGGTGGATTGGTGGATGGGTGTTTGGGTTGGGGGGTGGGATGGGATGGGTGACATGGATGGATGGATGGTGCATGTGTGGAGTGGATGGGTGTGGGGGATGGGTGGATGGGTAGATGTGTGGATGTGTGGATAGATGGATGGGTGGGCGGATGGATAGGGTGGGTGGGTGGGTGGTGGATGGATGGATTGAAGGGATGGGGTGGGGATGGAATAGGTGGTGGATGGATGATGGATGGATGGGTGAGCGGATGGTTAAGGTGGGTGGTGGGTGGATGGATGGATGAATGGATGGGTGGGTGGATGGATGGATGGATGGATGAATGGATGGGTGGGTGGGTGGATGGATGGATGGATGGATGGAGAGATGGGTGGATAGGTGGATGGGTGGGTGGGTGGATGGATGGATGGATGGGTCGGTGGGTGGATGGATGGAGGGTGGGTGGATGGGTGGGTGGATGGGTGGATGGATGGATGATTTGATAGATGAGATAAATGGATTAAAAAATGGATGGATTGATGGGACTAGAGAGATGGCTCAGCAGTTAAGAGTACTGGCTGCTTTTGCAGAGGACCCAGGCTCAGTTCCCCGCACCCATATGGAAGCTAACAACCACCCATAACTCCACTTCCAGGGGATCCAATGCCCTCTTCTGACCTCCTTGGGCACTGCACAACATGAGTGAACACACATACGTAGGCAATACACTCATACACATAAAATAAAAAATCATAAAACATTTTAAATGTATAGATTAATTAGATAGATGGATTAGATTAGAAAGGTAGGTGATTGGGTTATATTGGATTCAGTGGATTTATTGGATGGATGGATGGATGGATGAATGATTGGGTTGGATTGGATCTGTTGGATGAATAGATGGATGAATGGATTGGACTGGATGCAGGGATGAAGGATGATTGGATTGAATTGATGACTACATAGGTAGGTAGGTGGACAAAAGGTGGATAAATTGATTGGATGGGTGGATGATGGATGTATAGATGGATGAGTGGATGATGGATGGATGGATGGATGGATGGACGGATGGGTGGGTGGGTAGATGATGGATGGATGATGGATGATGTATGGATGATGGATGATGGATGGATGATGGATGATGGATGTATAGATGGATGAATGGATGAGTGGATGATGGATGGATGATGGAAGATGGGTGGGTGGGTGGATGGATGGATGGATGGATGGATAATGTCTCATAATGGATGATGAACACATGGAAACATAATGACCGGACAGTGTGAGGAACAGATGTTGACTACATTAAGCCAGCAATGTATAGAAAGGCTTCTAGAATAATTACTCTGCCGCTCCTTTCCAATGGATTCTTCCACAGTCACAACATTTCACTGTTGAATATAAAATTTGCAGTCCCCCAGGTGTGTCTCTGAGATACCTGTTCCTCCCTCACCCTGCCATCCGGCCTGCTCTGTAGCCAGCACCTCTGATAGAAGGAAAGGTTAACACAGTCCATTCCTGGTCCTCAGTGAAAGTGAACTTAGGAAAAGATGCTGCATAACCATCTGTCTTAGAGCTTCACATTTCCGTTTTCTGCAGTGCGCTCTGAGTGTAGGAACCATTAGACAGCTGTGCGATGGCAGGCTTGATGTGGGCTTTGTCTTGGGCAGCCCTGTGCTCGGTGCTGTGGTTTGCTCAAAGCTGCCCTCTATGAAAGCACATCCTTTAAAAAACAAATTCTCTTGTCACGACAAGCTCTGCCCCAGCTGGATCCATGGAATAAACTTGCTTTAAAGACACCAGGATTAATTGCTGCTGGCTCTTCATTTCACTGAATAAACAGACTTTGTTCACTTTGCCCATTATTGTCCATGGGCTGTCAGAACCTTTGCCAGAATCTGAAATACCAAAAAGTGACAGGGCACATTCATCCCTGTGAGAGACACAATGCTCTATTAATATTTTATGACAAACAAGTGGGCTAATAAAAGATTCATCTCCTGCTCACCAGAAAACGCCACTGGGCTCTGACTTGAAGGCACCTTTGGCAGGAGCTGCAGGCCTCAGCAAAGCTGTGCCTTTGCAAGGGATCCTCCACATGCTGCCCAGCAGCTGCCCCTGCATGTCCAGTCTCCACCCACGCTTCACCCTGTGAGCCACTGCTTGGCCATCTCTGCTTTTTTTAAGTGGGACCCTGTCATCCACCTGTTCTGTCCTAAGTACTTTGAGTAACTGTCTGTGAACATAAGGCATGTCCCTGCCCCTGAGAATAAACATACATCAGGCAGCATTGCTTGCAGAAACCTTCATATGTTCCTTTTTAAAGTGAGGCCAAGGGATCCAAGCATGGCCCTTGACCTTCCTGTCCCTCACCGTCCACCTTGCAGCTGTGCCGCCAAGCTGCACTCTCTCAGTGCATCCCAGCCCTGACGTCCTCCAAAGAGCTTGAGCCTCCTGAGCGTCTTCCTCCTCTCTTTTAACTGCTCCCAATTCTCGATTTGTTCCAAAGCACCCTGTCTGTCTACAGAAGCATTTACTCATTCAAAGGACATTTAGTAGGAACAGAATGGCACTAGAAATCTATAGTTAGGTGATGCTTAGACACACTCTGGTCTCCTGCCGACCAGAGCAGACAGGTCATGAGTTGGCCTCAAGTCAACTGAACATCGTGAGCTCGCATTGATATGCCCCTCCCTCTCCTTCCTGTTAGTACTGGTGTGTTTCTGGGGAGCTTGGAAGAAGAATCTCTGGGCTGAAAGAGTTGGCACAGTGGTTAAGAGCACAGGCTGCTCACTCAGACGACCAAGGTTTGAGTCCCAGTATGCGAATGGCAGCTAACACCCATCCGAAACTCCAGTTCCAGGAGATCTAACATCCTCTTCTGTCCTCTGCAGGCATTGCACGACACAAACACACTTGCATACATGCAGGCAATACACCCATACACATAAGATAAAAATAATACATGAAATTTTAAAAAGTCTCATTTTTTAGAAACTCACCCAAGCCAGAATACCCAGAGTACCCACAAGCAGGTGCATCCCAAAGGCAGATACTTCTGCCAGATACCATACAGATCAGCCCAGGCCAGGATACCATGAGGCTTCTCCACAGCTCTCTGCATTTATATCGTTTTGTTAATTTTTTATTTTATGTATATGAGTGTTTTGCCTGCCTGTATATAAGTGCACCAATGTGTGCAGTACCCTGGCAGCCATAAGAGGGCATCATATCCCCGGGAACTGGAGTTATGAATGGTTAACCACCATGTGGGTGCTAGGAATCAAATACAGGTTCTCTGCAAGAGCAGCCAGTGCTCTTAACCTCTGAGTCATCTCTCCAGCCAAAGACATGTTTCTGAATGACTTGTTCCAAAACTACAGTACACAGTTCAGCCTATGCCATCCCATAGTGCACAACATGAGGACATCCTTTGGTAGTTTGTTCCAAAAGTACCACTCAAGAGTTTGTTTCCAGAAGAGAAGGATGCATTCATCCATTTGTTTCTACCTATAACATGTCATATGTAATTCAGGGTAGAGGGGCTGGCAAGGTGGCTCAGTAGGTTAAGGTACTTGCCACCAACCCTGACAACCTGAATCCAATCCTTGGGACCCACGTGGTAGAAGGAGAGAACTGACTCCCACAAATCAGGGATAGAAAGTGGAGAATAATATTTGTATTTGGCTCATGAGGCTGTTGGTTCAGGAGAATCCCACACTCTCGAACGAGGTACAGGATGAAGGCAGCAATGAAGGACACAGGCACAGCCCCCTGTTAGAAGGGAGACAGAGGCAGAGGCTGTCCTCTGGGGCCTCACCTTTCATCTCCCACACAGAGGCGTGGCTGGCAGTGCGTTCAGGTTGCCGTGTGGCTTCACGCCCACTCCCTGGATGTGTTCTGGAAGTATTCAGATACGACCAAATCCCACCATCATAAATGAGGCCCAGCACGGAGGCCTGAAACACAGGGGCCTCCTCTGGGAACCACAGCCCCAAGGACATGCTGCTTTTCAGAACAGGAGCCAGAACAGGGCAGAGAGAGGAAGTGACCCTGAGGAAGTGACCCTGTCCACGCTACTCGCCGACCCTGGGCTTGCGGCTGGGGAGCAGATATGTGAACAGGAGTGACCATGTTCCAGAAATCTCAGAACGCAGAGATTCAAACCATGAGAGGTGGCTGTGTAGGAGAGCTCCCCCGCTTTGCACATGGGTGCAGGGTCCTCCTTCCCAAGTGTCCCTCCTGAGTCCTCAGGGCTGTGTGGGGCACTTCCAGGTACACCCCCTCTCCATGAGAGTCACACCTGGTTTTTCTTGGGGGCGGAGGTGTTCATCCCACTTGTTGGCTCAGTGATTGAAAAGTGAACAACCGGTAGACTTGGGGAACAGCAGTCAGCCGCTTCCTGGCTACCAGAGCCCTGACGCCCGGTCCCTGGTATTTCAGGCCTGTCTGTGGCGCATAATCGCAGAGAGCCGTGAGACTCACCTCAGGCTCACTAGCAGTGTCTGGTGGGTGCGCCACAGTCTCTAGTGATAAAAGATCTTGTAGGACTACAAAACAATCATTCTTAACAGTAGATCTCATTAGAGATAAAGGCTGCTCAGGTGACCAAACGTGTTAGCTGGCTTCTAGAACATTCTGGGAAGTCACCTGAGGATAATTTACTCAGGGAAATTATTTTCTTGATGTTTTCTTCCTCTTAAATGTGAAGTGGGGGATCTCAGGTTTTTAGGGCTCTGGGAGATAGAATTAATCACCATAAGCCCCTACATCCCTCTTGTTAACACAGGTGGCTCAGCACAGATGTGGGTAAGATCGGGCATGTGACACTTAGAAGGTCACAGCCACCCAGGGGACCCAGCTCCCCTAATCCTGGGTATTTTTCCTTAAGTAAGAGGGAAAGAGAACAGAACCTTCACTAACCCAATTCAGAGTCTCTGAGGAGCCCCTGGGTATTCCCTCCCTTCCACCTGCACCCCTCTGCCTGGCCCCTCTGCAGAGCCCTTCACCTCACCTACCACGTCACCAGCATTTGTAGAATCCTGCCTTTGCGTGGGACTTGACATGAAACTGAGGTCAGTAGAAATCCATCACCCAGGATGTGTGACCTCCAACCCTCAAGGGCAGCGTCCATGCCCCCACCTTCAGCTGTACAGTGGAAGAGCCAGGTGCGGACCACCTAACGCTCAGCTTCTCATCGAGTGCCGAAGCCACGTGGATGCGTGATGACCCCGGTTCAGAAGCCTATGTCACCGTGCAGTGGCTGCTGGGGTGTGGCCAGCTCCTGCTGTCCGCTGGTCCTGATCACTCTGCTGTTTGCCTGTTCTCAGGGAATACTACATCACCATGGTGAAGTGGGCCACCAGCACCAAGGTTGCCGTGACCTGGCTGAACCGGGCCCAGAACGTGTCGATCCTTACCCTCTGTGACGCCACCACAGGGGTTTGCACTAAGGTACGGGGCAGCCGTGGGGGGTGGGGAGGGTGAAGGGGTGGCCATAAGCAGTGGAGGAGACCTCCAATCACTTGGAGCGGCTTGGGCTGGAGAAATGAGAAGCCAGTGCTGCTGGTTTGGCCTCTGTTGGTGATGAGCTGTGTCCAGACTCTGGTTTGGGTGCCACCTGGTGGCCAAGTCCAGTATTGCTGCAGCATCAACCCTGCCGCTCCACTTGCAGGCATGTGTCTGTTACCCTTCACACAGGCAATCCCACTCTTCTCTGATGCTCAAGAAGGGTGGTGGCAGGACAGGCTCAAGACCTGAGCAAGCTGCAGTGAGCTCTCAGTCCAGCATGCTCTTCCCTGCCCTCCCCAGAGCCAGGTGCCCCCAGCCCAGGTCGGGAGACTAACAGTGTGTCTAGAAGAAAGCGGCCCGGGCCAACTCTC
This sequence comes from Rhizomys pruinosus, assembly GCA_009823505.1. Taxonomy (NCBI): domain Eukaryota; kingdom Metazoa; phylum Chordata; class Mammalia; order Rodentia; family Spalacidae; genus Rhizomys; species Rhizomys pruinosus. The sequence continues at coordinate 1,583,803 of VZQC01004376.1, forward strand.
TGCTGGTGCTCATGGCCAGGGCCACAGGCTCACCCCTCCACCTGCAGGTCCTCCACATTTTTGGGTCACAGCCCCAGGAAGGAGGTCACCTCACTTTGAGTTTGAAAGATTAGTCCACGCTTCAGGCAAATCTTCCAGAATTGCTTTCTGAGCTGCAGTTTCTGCTTTCCACCATCTGCTTGCCTGCACAGATTCACTCAGGCCTGTGTGCCCCACTTGGCGGCCCTGGGGATGTTGCCCAAGGGTTTCTGGGGCAGGTCACAGTGACCTGTCTGTACTACTAACTCTGCAAGTTGGATAGGGACATGAAGATTCCCTATCGGTCAGATCACCTGAAGCAACTCTGGATGATTCTGATGGGCTTCCCAAGGGGAAGGCAGGCAGACGGGGGCTGGACGGGGCACACTGCTTACCTGTCTTTCCCATGTCCACCATGAAACTAAAGAGCACCTGACCCCAGGACCACAGCCAGCCTACCACCAGGCTGCTGGCACCTTGGACACTGCTCAGCACCCACCTCTTCTTAGTCTGTGGGGCTTAGGGTTTTTTTTTCATTTGTGTATCTTTGCACACAGCTCTGGAGACCAACTTTCATGTATGCCTTGTCCCTGTTGAAAGGGGTTGATTCCCAGGACTGTTTCTTGGAGTTACAGGTGGAAACTTTGACCTAGCATCTGCAAGCACTCTCTCCATTTCTAAAACAGTACAGCACCTGAGGCTCGCCTTTAAAGGGATATGCTGGCTGGTGGCAATGGCCAAATTGGCACGCACCCAGCTTAGCATGACTGCCCAGTGGGCACAGGCTGGCAGGGGTGACCGTTGGGCATTAGAAGTGCACAGGATTTCTCCCTCGTTGGGGATGGTGGCATTTCTCTTGCCTGAGGACACTGGTGCCGGGATGGGAGCCATGGTAGGAGACAGAGGTCAGCAGGAGCACGTCCACTCCACAGCACCTGTCGCCACTCTTCGCATGAGCGGCTGCTGTGTAACACGGCGAAGTAAAACTGTTCTCTGTGCAGAACATGCAAACAAACAAAGCCTCTCTTGTAACATTCCTTTTTTCATTTCAGAAACACGAAGATGAAAGTGAAGCTTGGCTCCACAGACAGGTAACTCAGTGTACCAGTCCCCACACTCACCTCGCCCTGACCCCCCAGCCCTCCCTGGGGGTGGGTGTCAGAGTTCTCATGGCTTGGCTGGTGGCCTCACTCAGACTCCTCCTCCTCCGGTCATCTAAGTACGTGAGCCATGTGACTGGGGCAAGGTTCACTCGGCCGTTTCCTCCGTGTCCTCCTGGGAAGCTCGTGAACCAGACTTTAGAAGCCCAATTCCCTGGAAAATGATTTGAAAGTTACTGGCCCTAAGGATAGTGTTCAGAGAAAACTCAGCTCTCTAGGAGATGATGTGATTAGTAAACTCACAATGGTGAGCACCTGAAAGTTGTCCAGTTGTAAAGGAAGGCAGGCAGGGCCTGGGGCTCAGTAAAGGATGATGGTCAAGCAAATGGGGCTTGGTAAAGGATGGTCAAGCAAATGGAAATGCAGTAAGTATTCCCATTTATTCTTTTTTTAAATAATTTTTAGTTTTTTATGTGAATGAATGTTCTGCCTGCATGTATATATGTATATGTGTCACATACATGCAGTGTCCGGACACCAGAAGAGGGTATCAGATCACCTAGAACTGACTGGAGTCATAGGTAATTTTGAGCTGCCATGTGGGTGTTAGAAATAAAACCTGGGTCCTCTGCAAGAGCGGTAAGTGCTCTTAACTGCTGAGCATCGCTCCAGCCCCTCCTGCGCATTCCTAGCTGTGGTTTTATGGATGACCCCTTCAGAGGATGGACTCTGAAGCAGACTCTGCTGAGTGAGACTCAGCTAGATTTTCCTCAGGAACTTGACCCCGGAGCCATCCTTGGGATTTTTTTTATCAGAAAGTCATGTTAGAATAGGGTCTTGAAGCTGCAGACTATATGAAGTAAATCCTAAAGATCACACACGTACAAACACACCATAAACAAAAGATTCAAAGTAGAAAGGACCATTAACTCACAAGATAGAAAAATCGATATACAGAAGGCTGTAGCATTTCTATATATAAAAATCTAAAAAGAAACCAATAAGGCTGAAGACAGTGACTGCCCATGCTTCAGAATCTCATCAGTACCCAATAGTTCTGCAGAAAGGGGTGACCCCTGAGCCCCAACTCAATCCATGATTGGCTGCTAACAGGCCCAGGCTTGCACGGGCCCAGCTCAGTAACCACAGCTGCCATAAGATCTTGTTTGCAAAGGCAGTATTCTGCCCAAAGGGAGCATTTCACAGCCTTGCTTCCTATGGCCTGGCTCTTCCATTGTGTTCTTTCCAGTCCCTCTTTATGTGATGTTCTCTGAGCCCTAGAGGAGAGTGGCATAAATGTCCTGCTCAGGGCTGAGCCCTAAAGGAGGGTGGCATAAATGTCCTGCTCAGGGCTGAGCCCTAAAGGAGGGTGGCATAAATGTCCTGCTCAGGGCTGAGCCCTAAAGGAGGGTGGCATAAATGTCCTGTTTAAGGCCGAGCCCTGGAGGGGGGTAGTATAAACGTCCTGTTCAGGGCTGAGCACTCAGCCGTGGTACATCATAAGCACCATGAGCAGCCGTGAGTCTCTGCGTTCATAGCAGAGGGGCTTCTCTGGTTAGAGCTGAGAGTCATGTTTGCCTATGGTATAACCCAGTGTTTAGAATGCAGTTTGGTGTCATGTCAATTTACTTAAACAACAGTAGTGTGAGCTCCCACTAGGGCCTGTGACTTCCTCACCACGATGCACAGGTCCCTGGAACTGGGAGCCAAACAAACACTTTCTCCCTAAGTTGTTTTGTCAGGGCATTTTCTTCCAGCAATGAAAAAAGTAATTAATATGCATGAAATAAAGGTTTAAAATTGTAGAGGTTTATTTTATGTGTATGCCTGAGTGTTTACATGGGTACCACATGCATGCAGGTACCCAGAAGAGGATTCTAGATTCTCTAGAACAGGTGGTATGAGCTGCCATGTGGATGCTAGGAACCAAACTCCAGTCCTTGGCAAGAGCAGCCCGTCCTCGTAACCACGGAGGCATCCCTACGGCTCAAAGAAACGAGTCAACCGTAAGAAACTGTGTGGCTCTGTTTGAAAATAGACAAAGGGTCTTAATGGGCATTTCTCAATGAAAGACATTTAAATAATAAATAGCCACAGATACAGGAGGTGACTACCACTGATCAGCAGAGAAGTGCAGCTTGGACGCCCGCCGGGCTCTCACCTCCTAGCAATAGAATGAATATTTCCAAAAGAGATGGAAGGCATGTGTTAGAGAGGAGATGGGAACCAGGGGACTCTGCACACTGTTGGTGGAAAAGTGAGTTAGGAAAGTCACTATGGAAACCAGCATGCACGCTCCTCACACAGCTGCAAATAGTCACTCTGCGACCAGGCAGTCAGGAAGCACAGTCAGAGTCACTGCAGCACTCTCCACGGAGCCAAGACACAGAGACAGCCCTATGTCCAGCACAGGACGAAAGGATGAAAGGAGATGGAAGACATAAGAAGGAACCACGGATGAAGTTGGAGGACGCTGTGCAGAGAGAGATCAGGACAGAGAGACAAAGGCTGCGGGTGTTGGTTATGTTTCTCAATGCTGTGACAAAGTGCCTGAGTAACGCAATTTGAGAGAGGCAGGGAAGGAGGGAGAGAAGACGAGAAGAAGGGAGGGAGGGAGGGTTTTGTCTCCCAGTTTCAGAGGGTGGCAGCAGGAGCGTGACCACCCTCCATAGGCGCTCAGCCGGCTTCCTCACTTTTTCTCTCTCTATTCGGTCTCAGACCTCAGCCCATGGGATGGAACCACCTATAGTGAGTCTTCTCCTCAGTTAGCATTGTCTGGAAATACCATCACAGACACACCCATCCAGCACTCTAGATGTCTGTTAAATGCAAAGCTAACAGTGAAAAGTAACCAGTATACTGCGTGATCTCACTCACAGAGAGTGGTGATTCGCAGGAAGGGTGGAGGTTGGGTGACAGTTGCTGCTCTTAAAGATTATGTAGGTTCGGTTCCCAGCACCCACATGGTGACTCACAACCATCTGGAACTCCAGTTCCAGGGGATTTAATGCCCTCTTCTGGCCTCTGCAGACAATGCAAATAAACTCATACAGGTGCACACTCATGCACATAATTGTTTTTTAACTAGAAAAAGCAATCGCAAAAGAAGTAGGTTCTAAGTTCTTGACATGAACAAAATGGTGTGTGAGGTAATATATGCCTTAATTAGCCTGATTTGGCCATTCCACAGTGCAGACATATTTCAAAATAATGTGTTGTACTTTGATAAATATAAATTTTTGTTCGTTCATTAAAATTTTTGTTGTGAAAAAATGAATCAGCTACTGTCCCTCAGAATATGAGTGTGGCATATCGGGAAATCATTCCTTTCATGGTTGTATAGTTCTCCAGTCCATAGATATACCACGATTGTCTATTAAAGGAATCCTACCTCTGGTGACTGTGCATAGTACCTTTGGGGTCATAATGCTGAGTGTTGAGGACCAGATATAAAGGCCTCTGTGGTGTGGTTCTGTTCTTACCAAACATTCAGAATAAACATAGCCACAGAAACTGCTGACCAGTGACTGGCAGGAGTGGTGGTCAGATGACTAGGTAGGGGGTTCACCTGGAGGGGAGAAGGCTTCAGAACTAGAGGCTGTGACTGTATGCCGTGGTGAAGACCCCCCGTGCTGGGAGCTTGCCTCTTATCTGCATGCTGTATCCATGAATCTTGTCTTATCGATCTTCAGGTTGTGAACCAGCTACAGTACAGTTCTCAGATGGCTTGATCTAGATAGCGAGAGAGGACATGCTCATAAACTCTAAGGTGTGGGAGTGAGGGTAACCCTGAACTAGGCTCAGAAGCTGTGTTGGTGGTCAGCCTCTGACAGGAAGGGAGCCAGGACAAGCAGCACGGCCTGGGCCACGCATGGGAACATAGCACAGGCTGGGAGCTGGAAGTGTTTGTTTGTGGCGGGGTGCAGTTCAATGTCCATGTTTCCTACCCCAAGGACACTCCTCTGGGGAGAGATTTCCCCTCCAGTCTCTAGCTCAGCCTCTGGGTGAACAGAGTCCACTGCCCTGGTCTCTGGGGACCGGCGTCCTGTTCTCCACTGCTCACCTCCTCGGCACTGCAGAGGGGCCAAGATCACCAGCTGGACCTTCCTGTTTTCTGACCACGTCTCACCACCCAGGAGCAAACACAAGCCCAGACGCAGGGTGTGTGTCCTCAACTCCTGATGGGGACTCCAGCAACCAGATGTTTCCCAGTGCTGTGGAAGCAAATGGATGAATGGCAGCATGAATTAAAGGAATTATTTTCACTCTTTTAAAATGTAAATTTCATTTACTGAGCCAAGTAGCTAATATTTGAAAAAGCACCTACTTATATTGGATGATGCTGTCTTGGGTTTAAAGGGCCACATTCTGCTGTGGAAACACTCTCCTCTGAGATGCTGTGTGACTCTGTCAGCCTCCCGCCACTCCAGGCCGCTCCTGTGTCACACACTCCATCAAGGGCTATTGTGAGAAGATGCAATGAGGCTGACCACCTAACACTGTGATCTAGGACTCTGTGTGAGGTCAGAGCTGCCTGGGCTCCAGAGAAATCAAACAGCTGCTTCTTACATCCTTTTTCCCTAAAGGGATTCATGGTTGCTGCTTTCAAAACTGATCTGGAGTCTGTGCATCCCTCGGGATGCTGTGGCATCTCACAGAGCAACTCGGGAGCTTACTTACGTAAGGCTGGGCCTACCGACTACTGTCAGGAAGCCGCTGGCTGCCCTTCAGGCTTGGGCACATCTCAGCAGAGGCTGCAGGTGTGATGCAGGGAAACATACAGAGACCACACTCCATCCACCTCCCATGTAGCTCAACTTCTCCAGAGTGCAGAGAAACCCTGCAGACCTGCAGGAGGATCCTGCATGCTCAGATGGGCTAGTCTCTTCATTCCTGGTGCAAGCAGGACAAATCGGCTACAGCAACACTGTCAGTGGTGGGTGATCATAGCCATCTTCCTGCCCCAACTCCTCTCTCTGTCTCCTTCCTAGAGCCTGAGGCTGGACCCCACAAGAGCCCCAGGAACCAGAAGCAAGGTGCATGCATGTGCTGACACCAAGTGCCCCCACCTCTAGGATTATTCTAGAGAAATAGTCCAAGGCTTCTGGACAAGCATTACCCAGCACCGCAGCTGGGACTTTGAAGTCAGCACTGATGTGGATCCACACAGGGCCTCCAGCCCAGTCTCCCTGAGTGTTTAACCCAGAGCTGTGCTTTGGCTCATGCTAAGTCCTGTGGCTGTGTCCCTGACTGTCGTCCTTCCTAATCAGATAGGTGGTTTTGTGATTTTGATCTCTGGGCCAGCCAGAATGTCGGAGAACAGGAATTTATGGATCTACTACAGGAGAAGCTTCTCAGCAGCACAAGCCCACTTTCCTCATAGGTCTGCTATTGAGGGAACTGGACCAGCCAGGCACCAAATCAGGGAAACAGAAGTGTCCCCCCCAACCCAATTGGTTCCCAAGTCAAGAAGTCCTGCACTTTGTCACTTGTTTACTAGCCTGGGGAGATGGCTCAGCTGGTAAAGGGCTTCCCATGCCCTGAATTCAATCCCCAAACCCACAATGTCCGGCATGGGGGCATGTGCTTGTGATCCGAAGCCTGGGGAGATGGACATGGGAAGTTGCTGGGACCCCATGGCCAGCCAGCCTCGCCACACCAACACATTGCAGGCCAGTGAGAGACCCCATCTCAAAAAATAAGGTGGACAGTGTCCCAAGGAATGATGGACATCAATCCCATGATGCACCTCTGACTTCCAGTAGACACATACACACATGCACCACACATGTACACATACATACACACACAAACACGAATGTATTTACTAAATACGAAACAGTTTTCAAGCGACTTCCAGATTCCTCCGTGGGCCTTGGAAGGTTCCTGGGATTAGTGAACCCGATGGTGTCAGAGGCTCGGGCCTTCAGGCTATGAGCACAGTGCTTCTGGTCAGAATTAATTATGCTACTCTTGATCTCCGTCCAAAGGGCAAACATTTCCCCCAGAAAACTGGAGGAATATTGTACTATCCACCCCACGGTTGGCAAACGGAGTCCATCTAAAAAGCCAAATTAACAGCCGTTTTTTACCGTCCCCTCTCCTGTTAAATACCACACTCCCAACTCTAAATAGAAAAATCAATATTTGCAGATTAAAGGTTTCATTTTATTGCAAATATTCATGAAGATTAAATGCCATTTTAATCACATGTTAGTTTATTTCTCGGAGCCTGTTGTATTTGCATGTGTTCGTTCCCTGAAGGCAATGGGTTTTTCCTGTGGCAGCTGGGTTTATTTACCATTCGTGCTCACCCCTGTGTTCTCGAGGAGAATCACAGTATACATACCCAGCTTAGCCAGCTAATTGATGGAAACTTCCAGACTTAGGCTTCAGAGTAGTGTAGATGCCGCTGTACATAAAGCCCCTTTCTACCCATCAGAGAGCCAGCCCCCTCCCCCTGGGGCAGGCTGGGGGCTGCAGATAGCTGGGCACTGGTGGGGACCAGACAGAGAGGTTGGTCACAGCATACCCTCAGGCCTTGTGTTCAGATTGTAGCTGGTCACCAGGGAAGCCTGGCTATGCTGCTGTGGTTTCTAGGGAAAAGCGACTGTGGCTGGAGGCTGATGCACCATCTAGTGCCAGCCAGGACAGGCCTTCCCCTGAGAGAGCCAGGCAGGACAGCTCTTCCAGTAGGCACATGTTAGGATAGGTAACAGTTGGCCTGTGTAGGTTTGGTTCTTTGGCTGTGTCTCCTGAACAAACAATTCAGTGTGAGGTAGATTTTTATTAAGGAATGAAAGGACTGGAAGAGTACAAAGCCAGATCTGTGACTGTTCCAGTCGCCTTCCATCTGATTGTGTGTGTGTGTGTGTGTGTGTGTGTGTGCATGCACGTGGAGGTGAGGGTGACATCACAGTCTTCCTCCGTTGCTTCGGACTTTACTTTTGGAGGTGGACCTGGAGCTCTCCAAGTAGGCCAGGCCAGCCAGTGAGCTCTAGGCATCTTCCTGTCTCTGCACCCCCAACCCCCTTCAGGGATCCCAGCTTCCAGGGCTGCCCACTTAGATGTTCCTCCTCATCAGCTGGCAGTAAAGCCACAGTCCAGCTCGCTGGTCCCAGAAGAGGCACCGGCCCCACACAGCACTCACTTTTCAGCTGCATCTTGGTTAGAACTCACACGCAAACTGTAGCTGGGGCGCTCTTTCTCACACTTCCCTGTCTGCAGGATACAGGGCAGCTTCATGGTGACGGCCTCTCTCTCTGTCTACAGAATGAAGAACCCGTGTTCTCCAAGGATGGCCGAAAGTTTTTCTTTGTCAGAGCAATCCCACAGGGAGGCCGGGGGAAGTTCTGTCACATCACAGTGTCCTCATCCCAGGTAAGCCTCAGTACTACCCTTCCCCAGAATCCCAAGGAGCCCCAGGAGGCCTATGGGGTCCCAGAGTGTGACAGCATGGTGCTGTCCAGGTAAGGACAGCTAGGAAGTGCCTGGATCTTTGTTTTCTATTGATGCTCAAGGACATGAACATGAAATCAGACTTTCTTTTTTTATTATTTTTTATTTATTTCTGTATGTGTATGAATGTACTGTCTGCATGCAAGTTTGTGCACCCATGTTGTGCAATGCCGCGGAGGTCAGAAGAGGGTGTCAGATTCCCTTGGAACTGGAGTTCTGGAATTGGAGTTACAGACGGTTCTCAGCCGCCATGTGGGTGCTGGGGATCGAACCCGGGTCCTCTGCAAGAGCAGTCGGTGCTGTTAACCGCTAGGCCATCTCTCCAGCCCCGAAATCAGACTTTCCTAGCAACGCTGGGGCCCACTGGGGCTCATTGGTAGGTAACCCTGCAGACTCGAGGTCACCGCTAAGTGGCCAGCTGCCTTTTCTCACACTCTTTCTTTCCTTAAGGCTACCTGCTGCTCTGAGTCCCTCGTGAGTCTCCCCTAATCCCCAGCACCCCTTCACTTTGAGCCCTAAGTCGATCTGACAGTGTGATACAGCAGCAGCCACACATCCCCACCTGTTCTGGTCTGGTGGCTCAGGAGCCAGTGCTGCCAAAGGGAGTCTCAGAGGTTAACACACGGGGGTTTAGACCCCAAGTAGATGTCAGGTGAATGCACCTCCTGTGCATTTGGAGCTGCAGGCACCGAGCTCTGGGACCTGTGCTCTGAGACAGAGGCAGCAGGCGTGGCATGTGCCTGATACCTCTCCTTGACACTAGCCCCGTCTTCTGTGCACAGGTTTGATTTTACAGCTGGCTAAGGTTACCTAGGATTGGGGCAAGTGAATAAATGCAATTGGGTAGAAGGCTAGTCGGAAGCACTGTGTGTAGTGCGACACTCGTGGATGTGGTGTGGGCTCATAGCAAGTTCTGTAGAAAACTGCAAACCATCCTGCAAAGAGCGGGTGGGAGGGAGAAATGAAAGCCCGAACCTGCGAGGGCAGGAGTGAGGGCGACTCCAGGGTGTACACGACATTCCAGTTTCCAAGCCACTTGGTCACATGGCTTATAGTTTATACACAAACTGTTTTCGTCCATTCGTTCTGCACCCACAGACGCTGTGCTGTCTCACTGGGGCTGTCTGGAGGAGGATTAAACATGTTCTGATGTGTCCATTGGTCCCCAATCTGAATCCACGCGGTGATCAGCATCTCTGAGAACCCCTTAACAGCCAGCAGGAAGCGGGTCTTCTCCCTGCCCCAAACGCCCACTTCTGGGCCTCTGGGATTACACTGCCTTCCTGAGCTCCCTCACACACTCAGTTCCTCATCCACATGGCCTGGTCCTGGGCTGCAGCCCTATACATTGGCCTCCAACGTGAGTTATTCTCCACTCACGCTGCGCTGGCTCCCCAGGTGCATCCCATCTAGAATAGCTGCACCTGGGTACCCCAGATGCTGCGCTGGCTCCCCAGGTGCATCCCATCTAGAATAGCTGCACCTGGGTACCCCAGATGAGCTCTGTAAATGCTACCAGTGACTCGTGCTGGGGTGGAGGGCTCTAGAGACCACCCCACCCTGCTCTGGGAGGGTCACAGCGCCTACAGTACCTGGGCCCCAGAGCTGATGGCAGAACCCACTGATCCTCCCTCCCCGCTCCTTCCTGGTCATCCCTGATCTCGTCCTTTCCGTACTCTCCTTCCTCCCTCCTAGACCCCTAACAAGCCACTCCACTCACTACTAAATTCACGCGTGTAATGGCAGTGAATGTTTACCAGAGGGAGGAAGTGGGGTGGGATGGGGTTCCAGGGCCAAGTCACACAGAAGGAACCGTGTGACACACTCATCAGTGGCACACACAGCAGGGAGTGAGCCCCAGACGCCATCACAGAGGATGCTGGATTCAAGCCAGGCAAGAGGAGAAAATGGAAGGGGGGAGGGACACTGCCCCCCCCAACAGCTCCGGAAGGACTTGAACCTGGAGCCAGCATCTCCCTCCTCACACCCTGTCTGCATTTCAGCCCAACAGCAGCAATGACAACATCCAGTCCATCACCTCCGGAGACTGGGACGTGACCAAGATCCTGTCCTATGACGAGAAGCGGAATAAGATGTAAGACCTGGGTGGGGTCCTGCCAGCTAGCTCTTACTGCTACAGACCCACTTGTCTCCCTAATGATGCTCACACAGTGAGGTCCACGGAGGCCTCCTCCTCCTCCCTCCCAGATGACGCCACTCTCTGTCTGTTCCTAGCCCTTTGTGAACAGAGGTCCTGACTCAGCCGACCTGCAAAGCTGTGGGGCATGATGTCAAAGAGGGGCTTCCACAAATCTGTGAGGTGTCACAGGGTCACAGGGGTGTTCAGTGTGCAAGAGATATTTACTGAGTCTGTCCTAGACCTGGGCACATGCCTAGGGCGTCTGTGGCATCATCTCACTGATGTAGTAGTTGTGGGTGGGACAGGTGAGCTTTTCCATTTTAAAATTAAACCAAGACATGTTCTGGACAGTCTTCAGTCATTAAAGGGCTTGCCATCCAGGTGTGAGGAGCTCCATCCCCGGTACCTGCATGCAACACCAGCTGTGGTAACCCTGTGCTAGAGAAGTACTGAGTCCCTGGAGTCTGCTGGCCAGCCGTCCTAGCCTAATCAATGACCCCCAGCTCCCAGCAAAAGACCCTGTCTCAAAAAAGACCATGGTAGGCAGCTCCTGAGGAATGATTCCTGAGGTTGACCTCTGACCTCCACACATGTACAGATGCACCTGTACACATGTACAACTGCACACACGCAAACACAAAAAAGTAAGCAAATACCAAGATGCAGAGAAATCAAGTTGTTTCCTCCAGGTTATACAGTTGGTAGCAGAGGGAGCTCGGTCCACACGGACGCAGGAGCTCGTTCTATGCAGACGTGGGAGCAGACGTGGGGGCTCGTTCCGCACGGTCGCGGAGGCTCGTTCCACGCAGACACGGGAGCTCATTGCACGCAGACGTGGCAGTCCAGGCCCAGTTCTGTGGCCGGTGCTGCTTGACCTCAGTGCTCCCGTAACAGGAGGGCTCCATCAGTACAGGAGACACCTCAAGCCAAAGTGCCCGCATGATGCTGGCAGCACCCGGCCTTCCCCTGCTCTGGCTGTGAGTGTGGCTGGGGCTGACATGAGCTGGCTGCATAGGCCACAGGACGGTGGCAGCCCCTGAGAAGCACTGCGAAGGTAGGGCAGGGCTTATGGCAAGCTAACCCTGTGCATCTCCGTCATCTTCACAGCTATTTCCTGAGTACGGAGGACCTGCCACGGAGACGGCAGCTCTACAGGTAACTGGTTCCCCTTCGCGCAGGGCCCTCCTGACCCTGCAAAGCCCTAGACCTGAGGCCTCATGCCTTCCTTTTCCTCTTGAGGCTCTACTGGCCCGTCCTTACTCCTGTACCCAAATACGGCCTTGGGAGAGTCCCCTCCCCTGGATGTTTTGAGGACATCAGGGTCTAATTTGGGAACTGCCCAGTGGCCAAGCAGGGCAGTGCTGCCATCTCCACGCTGCAGCACACTTGCTGTATGACAGGACCTAGTCCGTCACCTCAAAGAGAGTTCTGAATGGACAGACGTGCTGGGAGCCCTGGGAGGACCAGGTCTGAGAGTCTCCCTAGGGTTTCATCCTGGTAGCTGTCCATTGCTGTCCTCATGGGAGGGGGCTTTGTCCTGAGGTGACCTTGGGCCCATATTTTCTACCAGTAGGGTGGAGGGAAAATGAACAGTAAGGTGTCTGGACACTCCCTGCCAGGAGGAGGCTTCAGCCGGCTGCTCCCTGCGGGTGCAGTGCTGCCAAAAAGGCATGATGCAGTGTAGACCAGAAAGGCATGATGCAGTGTAGACCAGAAAGGCATGATGCAGTGTAGACCAGAAAGGCATGATGCAGTGTAGACCAGAAAGGCATGATGCAGTGTAGACCAGAAAGGCATGATGCAGTGTAGACCAGAAAGGCCACAGGAGCCCCAGACACACAGAGGTCCCCCCCCCACCAGCCAGTAGATTCTATGCCTGAGAGAAAGCCAGAACGAGTGGGTGGGGCCCTGTACTCACTCACCCCCAGCCTGTTGTGCGGCCACCAACGTTATCACTCTAGATGATGGGACCCATGATTAGTAAGTGATAGTACCCATGACCCTTCCAGACGACGGACGGTTGCTACAACCATGCTTGGTGATAGCACCCATAAGCACACTAACTAATGGCATCCATTACTGCTCTAGGTGGTAATACCCATAGTTATGCTAGGTGCTGGCCATGGCTTCATTATGAGATGGCACCACCCATGGCAGCAGTCCCTACATCCTGGCCTGCAGCCCCACAAATGGCCGCACAGCCACCATCCAGGAACAGAGGCCTCAGAGGTCTCCAGAGTGTGGGCGAAGCATGGGTTAAGTGGGCTTCTGGGAAATGGAGTCAGGTGCCCCCTTGAAGACCGATGGCAGTGAGGCCCAGGAGGTTTGCCACGGTGTCCACAATGCCGTCTCAGAAGAGAGGTATCAGGCAGACAGGAGGAGCTTGCTGGGAATTCAGGTCTTGACCTCCTCAGCCACTGGCCCTACACCCCCGTTCACGTCGCATCCTTGCTCCTCCAGCGCCAACACAGTGGACGACTTCAACAGGCAGTGCCTGTCGTGCGACCTGGTGGAGAACTGCACCTACTTCACTGCTTCCTTCAGCCACAGCATGGACTTCTTCCTGCTCAGGTGTGAAGGTGAGTGACCGCCACCGAAACCTGGACAGGTGGGTGTTAAGTCTAGTCGGGTGCCCACAGGAGTGGCTGACAAGTACCAGGGACACTGCTCTGGGGCAAGACTGTGATCACTGCCTCATTTTACAAAGATTTCAGCTTATCAGGGAGTTTTCCCTGCCCTAAGCTACAGCGCATCTTCCACTGTCCATGAAAGACCAGAAATCCATGAGCATCTTATACTTGGGATAGCTTACACATGGCTGAACCTGTGCTGTCTATAAAGATCAACTTTTCCTGAACCCTGAAGGTTGGGGTTATACCAAAAAAAAAAAAATCACAGAAATACATGTTCCTAGGACCCAACTCATTGATGATTTAGCACAAACATGCAATGTGGTTTTTTTTATATCGATCTATTTGGTCAGTTGGTTGGTTGGTTGATTGATTGATGATTTGTTGATGACTGATTGATTGATTGACTGACTGATTGAATTGAGGAACCTGGTGTATGAGATTTCAGCCACAGCCTCTGCTGGTTAAAAGTTGGATTGTTCTCTTCAAACTGAACCCTGGGAACATGGTCCATCTCCATGCATGTTTCCAAAGGGACTCAGTGAGTGGATCCTGATTCTAAGAATTTCAGAATGCCGTTGGGAAATGGGACTCACGTGCAACCAGACATGGCTGCTTCCTGCAGAAATTTATAAGCTGTCTTCTTGGAGCCAAGGATAGAATTATTGCTTTCACTTCCTGTTCTAGGTGAGAAAGAACAGTCTGTGTTCATGCAGCTGAAGGGAGGTAATCTCACCATGCTTAAAGTGTGTCCCCCTGCCTGCTGTCCTTCCTAGCTCCTGAGACCCCCTAGTCCCACAGCCAGGCTCTCATCAGATTTTTTTTTAATTTTATTTATTTTTGTATGTGTATGAATGTACTGTCTGCATGCAGGTTTGTGCACCCGTGTCGTGCAATGCCGCGGAGGTCAGAAGAGGGTCTCGGATTCCCCTGGAACTGGAGTTCTCCTGGAATTGGAGTTTCGGACGGTTCTCGGCTGCCATGTGGGTGCTGGGGATCGAACCCGGGTCCTCTGTAAGAGCGGTCGGCGCTCTTAACCTCTAGGCCATCTCTCCAGCCCTCTCATCAGATTTTAGAGAGATGAAGTAATGGACAGCCAAGGAGTAAGAATGGGACACACCTGCTAGAATTTGGGCTCTGCCGGTCATCTTTGTGACCTTGGGCACTAAATCCGCCATGTTCTCATGAAAACCAGGGAAGTGGGGGTAGCTGACCTGTGATGTTCATGTGAAATTAATTGGACAAAGGACATGATGAGCTAATATGGGAGATTTCTAGTGTTAGGTTCAGAGCAGTCAGCAGAAGCATAGTGATCAGCGAGGGGCTTTAGTGGTCAGCGAGGGGCTTTAGTGGTCAGTGAGGGGCTTTAGTGGTCAGCGAGGGGCTTTAGTGGTCAGCGAGGGGCTTTAGTGGTCAGTGAAGGGCTTTAGTGGTCAGCGAGGGGCTTTAGTGGTCAGCGAGGGGCTTTAGTGGTCAGCAAGGGGCTTTAGTGGTCAGCGAGGGGCTTTAGTGGTCAGTGAGGGGCTTTAGTGGTCAGCAAGGGGCTTTACACATCCGCTTGCAACCAGCACACCACACAGAAGCTGGACCTGAGACCAGAGGTGGCTCCCATCCATGAAGTCAAGCAAGCAGCATTCCTCATGTGGGGCTCCAAATGGGAGGGGCATTTTGAGAACCACCACTGCAATCCCTGAGTCTCATGCACACACCAGCAGGTTAGAAAGCACCAGAGGACCAGAGTTGTGGGACCTTGAAACATCCATCTATTGGGTAAACTTGGTGACTTTGGAGCCAAGGTGACCTCTCCCGCTGGCTCTTAGCCAGAGTTGTGGGGTTACCCTTTCTTAAGTCTTAGTCCCTGTCATTCCCGCTCTCGGTGCCTCTCCTCTCCCACCCTTCACTGTTTCAGGTGAGTGCTCATCCTACCACTCAGGATCATAAATCAGTTGGGGATAGTCTACACTGCTTGTGCTGTGTCACTCCTGGTTGTGGTGTCTTCAGAACAGAGCAATGAATGAGACAGGGATGAAGCATAGTACCAGGGAGCTGGGGAGGTGGCACAGCGGGATCCCAAGTCCGGCTCCCCAGATGCCATGCAAAAAGCCATGCAGAGCAGTGTGGGTGTAACCTAGACACTGTAAGGTAGAGACAGATGGATCCCTGGAGGTCACTGGCCAGCCAGTCTAGATGGTCACTGAGCTCTAAGTTCAGTGAGACCCTGTCTCCAAAAAATGGATCTCTGTCTTCCAAGTATACAAACTTACGAAGAAGGAGGAGGAGGAGGAGGAGGAGGAGGAGGAAGAAGAAGAAGAAGAAGAAGAAGAAGAAGAAGAAGAAGAAGAAGAAGAAGAAGAAGAAGAAGAAGAAGAAGAAAGAGGAAGAAAGAAGAAGGAAGAAGAAGGAAGAAGAAGAAGAAGAAGAACAACAACAACAACAACAACAGAGCAGGATACCAGCCCTGCTTTGGGGAGCTTGCTGACCACACTGCTGAGGTTGACCAGGATTCTGAGGCCCAGTCCAGGCTCACTGAATAGTTTGTGATGTTGAAAGGGGTTGATTGGTGATGTCTCCCATGCATGGTAGTGAGGGAGGAGGTAGAAGCCATGTCTCATGTTGTGTGTCCATCACATTTGGGGTAACTGTCCCCAGAGAACAAGTAGACATTTCCTGAATGATGAAGCGTCACAGTCCACCTCACCTGGGATGCAATGTATGAAAGGGGGTGGTCACCTACGTCCTCCCACAGAGTGAGGCTAGGCGTTCTGCTCCCCTGACATAAGAAGGCACAGCAACCCAAGAAGAGGTGCGAATGGAGACTGCTAGCCAAGGAGCTAGATACAGCAGGCCAGAAATCTCCCGAGGGAGGGCTGCAGCCTGCAGGTTCTGACTGGAGATGCCTCTGGCTGTCACATGGCTTTCAGATCAGACAGGGGACATCTCTAGAGTGTTCCAGAGTGCTCCTGGTGTTCCAGAGTAGTCCAGGGTGCTCTGGGGTGCTCCGGGGTATAACTGTGTAGATATGGGATAAGTCCAAAGGCCTCAGTGGTGACAATTGTGGGAGGCGAGGAAGCCTTTCATGTGGACCAGCAGGAGGATGTTAGGTCACTGGGGCGTGCCCTTGAAGGGGATACTAGGACCCTGGTCCCTGCCTGTCTATCTCCCTTTCACCTCCTGACCTCCACGAGGTGAACAGGTCTGCTCTGCCCCTTGCTGCCACCATGACCCCCCCCCCAGTAGGTTCTGAGAGACTGCAGCCGAGCAGCCATGAACTAGGACTTCTGGAACCAGGACCCCAAATAAACTTTTCTTCTTTATAAGTTGATTTTATCAGGTGTTTTGTCACAGCAGAGAGGGAGTCATATTAACCACACCCCTGCATTGTGCTGATTGCAGTGTGAGCAGCTATGTCTTTCATATCCTGACCCAGTGTAGGACTTAACACATTCTGCTTCAATCCAGATAATTTGCTAACAATCCATGCGTAGATATAGAGCTAGAAAAGTAAGTAACTTGCATCCTCATTGATAAAGCACACATTTATTTTTGAATATGCATCCAGCAAAGTTGAAAAACAAATGGTTGTCCAGTGAGATGGCTCAGGGGTAAAGGGGCTTGTGGCCAAGCCTGCTGACTTGAATCCAGTCCCTGGAACCCATATGGTGTAAGGAACTGGTGACAGTTGTCACATGACTCCACAAATGCACTGTAGTGTGGGTGCGCACACACACACACACACACACACACACACACAGATACATACATAAATAAGTGCTAAGAAATCATTTGATACAAATGAGCAGCTTGGTCCTCTAAGCTGCTGAGTCCTCTGGTATTAACCTTGGTTGCCCTTTTCAGTTTTGAGTTTGTCCAAGTGAATGTTTAAAACCAGGCAGGGGTTCCTTGGAGACTTCTCCGGTGCGCATTTGTGAGCCAGAACATCTGTTCACATCTCCAACATTTGGAGCAATTCCCTCTGAGGCTGTGTGTATTGAGAGCAGGGGAGCCTGAGACAGCTTGTAGCCTCAGCGAACACTCTGAGAATATTTCAGAAGATGAGAAGATGCCCCCCTCTTCCTTAAGTGCAGCTGGGCCCCCGGCAACACGCACAGTAGGACCCAGAACCCTCCACACTGTGCTTGGCACCATCCCTGTCCCTGTGCCAGTATGGCATGCTGGCACTTGGTGTGGCGTATCTTCCTGCAAGATGAGCGGTTGTGCCCAGCAGCGGGTTATTTGTACTGCCAATTTAAAATGATGGCTTTCTGCCATTCCTCTAAACCCCCCCTCATTTCCAGTGTCCGTGCTCTAGTGAGAAAGGATTTCTTGCTAATGGTCACTTCGCCTGCCTCCAGATCTCCCAGCAGCCTTTGCTACCACAGTGGCCACAGTGTGCTTCCTAAAGCTCATTTCTGTTCAGTGTGGCTTCCCCGGTACAGTGTTTCTCTTCTGAGTAATGTTAGAATAAATATAGCAATGGAAGATAAAAAAGACCACTGTGCCACCAGAGTGGGGAACCACAGACCAGAGGACCACTGTGCCACCAGAGTGGGGACCACAGACCAGAGGACCACTATAGCACCAGAGTGGGGACGAGAGACCACAGGACCACTGTAGCACCAGAGTGGTGACCAGAGACCACAGGACCACTGTACCACCAGAGTGGGGACCACAGACCACAGGACCACTGCACCACCAGAGTGTGGACCACAAACCAGAGGACCACTGCACCACCAGAGTGGGGACCACAGACCACAGAACCACTACGCCACCAGAGTGGGGACCACAGACCAGAGGACCACTGCACCACCAGAGTGGGGACCACAGACCAGAGGACCACTGCACCACCAGAGTGGGGACCACAGACCACAGAACCACTGTGCCACCAGAGTAGGGACCACAGACCACAGAACCACTGTGCCACCAGAATGGGTACCACAGACCAGAGGACCACTGCACCACCAGAGTGGGGACCACAGACCACAAGACCACTGTAGCACCAGAGTGGGGACCACAGACCAGAGGACCACTGTACCACCAGAGTGGGGACCACAGATCAGGGGACCACTGTGCCACCAGAGTGGGGAACCACAGACCATAGAACCACTGCGCCACTAGAGCGTGGACCACAGACCAGAGGACCACTGCGCCACCAGAGCGTGGACCACAGACCAGAGGACCACTGCACCACCAGAGTGGGGACCACAGACCAGAGGACCACTGTGCCACCAGAGTGAGGACCGCAGACCAGAGGACCACTGCACCACCAGAGTGGGGACCATAGACCACAGAACACAGAACCACTGCACCACCAGAGTGGGGACCACAGACCAGAGGACCACTGTGCCACCAGAGTGGGGACCACAGACCACAGAACCACCGTACCACCAGAGTAGGTACCACAGACCAGAGGACCACTGTGCCACCAGAGTGGGGAACCACAGACCAGAGGACCACTGCACCACCAGAGTGCGGACCACAGACAGCAGGACCACTGTGCCACCAGAGCGGGAACCACAGACCAGAGGACCACTGCACCACTCGAGTGGGGACCACAGACCAGAGGACCACTGTACCACCAGAGTGGGGACCACAGACCAGAGGACCACTGCGCCACCAGAGTGGGGAACCACAGACCAGAGGACCACTGCACCACTAGGGTGCAGACCACAGACAGCAGGACCACTGCACCACCAGAGCGGGGACCACAGACCAGAGGACCACTGCACCACTAGAGTGGGGACCACAGACCAGAGGACCACTGTACCACCAGAGTGGGGACCACAGACCAGAGGACCACTGCGCCACCAGAGTGGGGACCACAGACCAGAGGACCACTGCACCACCAGAGTGGGGACTACAGACCAGAGGACCACTGTACCACCAGAGTGGGGACCACAGACCAGGGGACCACTGCGCCACCAGAGTGGGGACCACAGACCAGAGGACCACTGCACCACCAGAGTGGGGACCACAGACCATAAAAACCACTGCACCACCAGAGTGGAGACCACAGATCAGGACCACTGTGCCACCAGAGCGGGGACCACAGACCAGTGGACCACTACACCACCAGAGTGGGAACCACAGACCAGGGGACCACTGCACCACCAGAGTGGGGACCACAAATCGGGACCACTGTGCCACCAGAGTGGGGACCACAGATCAGTGGACCACTACACCACCAGAGTGGGAACCACAGACCAGGGGATCACTGCACCACCAGAGTGGAGACCACAGATCGGGACCACTGTGCCACCAGAGTGGGGTCCACAGACCAGGGGACCACTGCACCACCAGAGTGGGGACCACAGACCATAAAAACCACTGCACCACCAGAGTGGAGACCACAGATCGGGACCACTGTGCCACCAGAGCGGGGGCCACAGACCAGAGGACCACTGCACCACCAGAGTGGGAACCACAGACCAGGGGACCACTGCACCACCAGAGTGGGGACCACAAATCGGGACCACTGTGCCACCAGAGTGGGGACCACAGATCAGTGGACCACTACACCACCAGAGTGGGAACCACAGACCAGGGGATCACTGCACCACCAGAGTGGAGACCACAGATCGGGACCACTGTGCCACCAGAGCGGGGGCCACAGACCAGAGGACCACTGCACCACCAGAGTGGGGACCACAGACCACGGGAACCACTGCACCACCAGAGTGGAGACCACAGATCAGGACCACTGTGCCACCAGAGTGGTGACCACAGACCAGGGGAACCACTGTGCCACCAGAGTGGGGACCACAGACCATAGAACCTCTGCACCACCAGAGTGGAGACCACAGATTGGGACCACTGTGCCACCAGAGTGGGGACCACAGACCAGGGGACCACTGTGCCACCAGAGTAGAGACCACAGACCACAGGACCACTGTGCCACCAGAGTGGAGACCACAGACCACAGGACCACTGTGCCACCAGAGTGGAGACCACAGACCACAGGACCACTGCACCACCAGATTGGGGGGGGTGGAGAAGCCCTCACTGAATAGGTGGAAAGGAATCCTGGAAAAAGGGGCTGAAGTCTACTTCCAACAGCTGCAGGAAGTCTGACTGCAAGTGTCCTGAGGTTCCAGAAGTCACCTTGATAACTAGAAGTGACCTGCTGCTGCAGGCCTAAGCAGAACTAGGTAGATCAGACACAGTCACCGTGTGCCCCATTTCTCAAACAAAGCCCTGGGTGTTGCTGGGCTTACTGCTTACATACTGCAGTATTGCCTGCTTTTTTTCATTGAGATGACACCTTTCTCTGTAGCTCAGGGTAGTCTCAAACTCACAATCCCCCTGCCTCACTGTCCCAAGAATAGAATCACAGGGATCTTCCAGTGCACCCAGCAATGTCTGCTCTTAGAAGAGTTGTACATAGATGCATTTTAATGGAAGAGCTTAAAAGTGAGAGAGGCCACAAGGACTCACAACCCCTTTCACAATTGCAAACCATTGCTGTATGAACTTGAATGGAAGGGCTACAGTTCTTAAAATAGATGGCTGTTTCTGAAACTACAGGAAAAAAACTCAACATAGTGGCCATGCCTGCAACATCAGCACTGGGGATCAAGGCCGGACAGTGGTCCATGCCTGTAGAAGGATCAGAAGTTCAAGGCATCCTCAGCTACACAGGGAGCTAAAGGCCAGCCTGGGCCACGTGAGATCCTGCCTTAAAAACATTAATACACACACACACACACACACACACACACAAACACACACAACTTGGTATAACGGCTCTCACACTTGTAATCTCAGCAATCTGGGAAGCTGAGGGAGGATGTCTGCAGTGATCTTGAGGCTAGCCTGAGCTATATCATTGATACATTATCACTAAAAGATTTCAAAAATAAGGTAGAAAGAATTAAAGGTTGTTTCAAAAATTCTATGAAGTTCAGATATGGTAGGAGTTGAAGGTGATGTGAGGGAAAGCGACTGAGCACTGAAGAAGGTGGGGCCACAGCACCTGGGCTCTGTAGGGTCTAGAGGACGGGCTGCCATGCCATACTGGAGTTTTTTAATTCACTCATTCATTTTATTAAATATATAGATAGCCACAGTAAAAGATAAATAGAAAGATAGAAGATAGATAGATAATAGATGATAGGTAGATAGGTGATCAATTGATAGATGATTATATAGAGATGAGAGAGAGAGAGAGAGAGAGAGAGAGAGACTTCATCTAATCACTTGCTCAAAACATGCTGAAGTAGACTGGGGAAGCCTCTCTGAAGCTCCCAGCTGGAGTTTTTGATAGAGTCCTAGGAGAGCAGCGTTTCTCCTTGGGTGAGCCCTCCAAGTAAAAGATAAAATAACAGCAGAAAGGTGACATCATCAGATCGGGAGTTTAGAAACAGATTGGAGAGGTTGAGTTAGCTGAGTTCCAGTTGAGCTTATTCTCAAGGCTGAGCTTCCTTCCCGGGGCTCAACTCTCACACTGCAGCACTTTTACATCATGGGATCAGCCGCAGTGACCTGCGTTGGAAATGCTCAACTCTCACACTGCAGCACTCTGACATCATGGGATCAGCCGCAGTGACCTGTGTTGGAAATGCTCAACTCCCACACTGCAGCACTTTTACATCATGGGATCAGCTGCAGTGACCTGCTGGAAATGCTCAACTCTCACACTGCAGCACTTTTACATCATGGGATCAGCCGCAGTGACCTGCGTTGGAAATGCTCAACTCCCACACTGCAGCACTTTACATCCTGGGATCAGCCTCAGTGACCTGTGTTGGAAATGTTCAACTCTCACACTGCAGCACTTTTACATCATGGGATCAGCTGCAGTGACCTGCATTGGAAATGCTCAACTCTCACACTGCAGCACTCTGACATCATGGGATCAGCCGCAGTGACCTGCTGGAAATGCTTCACCTTCTGGCTGTTCTCAAAGACACGGTGTTTGTCCTCTTGAGCTGTTTGCTGTTCTCATCCCTTTCTGTCACAGTTAGGGGAGCCAGCCCAGCCCCAGACAAGGGGCCTTGGAGGACGCTGTGAGACAAACATGCGTAGGTCTGAAAAGGGGAGGGGGCACCCCCACTTCCAGAGCCAGCTTCTCGGTGAGCTCAAACAACCATTTGACAATTTACCAATGTAAAACACCCATGGGTGCTGCTGTGGGCTGAGCGCTGTATCTGCATGGCACAGGTTAGAACCTTCACCCCTAGAAATGGGGCCTTGGGGGTACCTACGGTTAGGTCGGGCTCTGCAGTAGAACCCTCACCAAAGGATTGGTGTTCTTACAAGAACAATGGATTCTGCTAGAACAGATGTACCGCTGGAGCCTGAAGTCATGGGGGAGGGGGGATTCAGCCTCAATGACAACCAACGGAGCAGCTCACCCCCAGAGCACAGTGCCTGCCACAGTGATACCAGGGAGGACTTTCTGCACTGGCAGCCCTGGGCGAAGCACCCCTGGTCGGGATGGACCCCTGGCCCTATGAAGCTTCTTTTTGCCCTGACATGTTGTTCTCTCTGCTTATCTCTCTTACCAGTCTTCAATCTGTTCTGTCACAAGATCCAGAACAGACAGACAGCTACTGAGAGGAAGCCAACTGCCCAACTGATGAACAGACAGAGACATTAGAGCCCTGTAGCCTGGTGGCTTGAATCATGCTGTCCTCCCTAGAGCACAACAGTCACTTGTAGAGAACACTCAGCTTTCTAGTCAAGTGAGAGCTTTAATCTTAACCCTAACCCTTCAATACATAAGGTAGATGATAGGTAGATAGGTAGATAATCTTAACCCTAACCCTTCAATACATAAGGTAGATGATAGGTAGACATTTTGTGGGTACTTATATTTTATTAGTCTATTTTTAAAGTATGGCAATTAAGATCATTTTGGTGAACAAAAAATGTGTAAATTAGAAATGAGGGTATGTTGAGGACCATCGTGGCCTTCTGTCAATCAGCTCTACAGCCTGGACACTCAGCAATGCTGTTCTGTGCCTATAACATGACACTGACCCCACCTGTCACTGGCTTTGAGACAGCTCTTGACCCTTCCTGGTCATGCCGCCTGTCTCCTTCCTCTGGGCTCTGAGAACACTTCCTACCCTTAAATGCAGGACCTGTCTCCCCAGAGTTGGCCTGGCAGCCCTACGACGGACCTGAGTCTTCACCGCTCAGGCCACTGTAACGTAGGACAGGAAGCCATTGGCTTGTAACTGAAATGTGTTCTCAGAGCTCTGGAGACAGAACTTGCATTTAGTGAGCATTGCCCTGTGGCCTTCTCACTTCCCAAAGGATAATAGCAAGGTTACAACTCATGATTAGGTCAATCCATCTGCCCCCACATACCAAGTTATCTTTAGACACAACCTGCAACTGGAATGGGGAAGTATTGGGTCAGTCCACCTGCCCTCACATACCAACAGTTATCTTTAACAAGTTTAATTTTATTGACTGTTCTTGGTGCCTCAAGCAAGTGATCTTTTCTCCAAACTGGTCAGTTTCCAGTAACTGACACTTAAATGCTCAAAATGGTGACTATACTTAAAATGGAGTCAGTGTAGGCCCATCTTACAGAAGATGACTCTGAGCCACCAGGCTCCCATCTGGGTGAGCCTTTGAGGGCATGGAGTCCAGCTCTGACTACAAAGTGGGCATTCTTTTGTTACATCCTGTTCGTTCATGCTGTGGTCGGCACAGCAGCTGGTCACTGAAGTTCCATGTTCTGGACACATAGTACGTGGAGAAGGAGCAAAGGAAATGAGCCTGTGAGAATCACCAAGGAAAAGGCGGAAAACTACGGTGAAGGGCCTGGTCGAGCTGCACCCCCACAGAAGAGGCTTTGAAGCGATGCCATGGTGCTTAAGAAAATTCCAACCATCCTCTCGGAGTTTCTATGCCAGTTCTCACAGGAATGTGGTTTCCTAGTTAGAATGAGGGGAGCAGATTGTTGTTTTAATCAGGCTTCTCCTCTAGTGACGAGGAAGCTTTCCAGAACCTGGGAGTCACATGACCGCTGCAGTGTTTCCCTCAGTCAGGGCCTCACAGTCTCCTCTGGTGCCTGTTGGTTGTCAGCTGACCTATCCTGTTAAACTGTTCTAGTCTGCTTTCTTTTTTTTTTATTTTTTTCCAATTTTTTATTTTTTTAACAATAAGTAATAAGTTATGAGTATAAGCATCCTTCATGTAAAAACAATTTGCAAGCAGCTATGCCTAAACCCACACAGCCCAAGGCTCCAACCATTCAGCTGGTGGGGCTTATATGTACAATCATGTTGCTCAAATAAGTGTCCAGAATATGTTGCTGTAGTTTCACCATTCACCCCAATCACAGTCAATCTACCCTAAAATCTACCTTTCTGGAGCGAGTTCCGGGCTCCTGTGCTTCAGGTGGTCTTAGCAAGACCCCAACCTGAGCACCCCGCACAAAGACACAATCCTAGTCTGCTTTCGATTGCTGTGACCAAAACACTGGCTGAAAATGACTCGGGGATGAAAGCGTTTGCTTACAACTCCCAGGTCACATCCAGCACAGAGGAAAGTCACGACAGGGACCTGGAAGCATCGCTCACGTACGGACCACAGAGAGCGCTACTTACTGTGGCTCGCTCCTCTGGCCCTGTGCTCAGCCCGCTTTCTTATACAATACAGAGCCACCCACCCAGGGGTGGCACCACCCACAGCGGGCTGGGCTCTCCCACACCACTCACCAATCAAGAAAATGCATGGTGGGCATGCCCACAGGCCAGTCCAATGGAGGAAATTCCCGGTAGAGGCTTCCTCTTCCCAAGTGTGTCAAGTTGACAACCAGAAGCTAGCCAGCACATCATGCCCTGAGCACGGGCGCACATAGCCATGTAGACAGCTAGCTCCTTGCGCTGACCTGACACATCCATGTCTCTTCATTATCATGTTAATCATTTGAAATAACTGATCATGTGGCCTTGTAAAAGAACATGCTATCCATCTCCCTGGAAAGTGAGACCCTCCTGGCAAACAGCTCAGTGATATCCTTCCCCGTCCAGGGGAGGCACCTCTACCAGCTGCCACATTCCCTCCAACAGGGCCTCACCTCCCCTCCCTGGTCCGTGCAGCAACTGCTCTCTCTAGACAATCAGCAAGAAGCTGGGGTGAGGGATCAACTGAGACACTGACTTCGAAGGCCTTGGGTGGATGGGAGACCACACCTCAGATGACCCTCATCCTGTACCTACATGTGAGTGCTGTGACACACCCTTGGGGCTGGCGACCAGGCTGCTTTCTCACTGCGAGCCCAGAACTCTGCTGGAGCTAAGCGGTCACACTGGCACACATAGAGCCTCCGGGATTCAGGGAGCTGCTGACACACACGGGCTCAGTCAGCAGGGCTGGGTGGCTGAAAGCTGCTCTGCAAGGCTCAGCCTCCTGCTCTCCAGCAGCCAAGCCACCCCATCCCCGCCATGTCACAGATGAGAGCGTCAGACCCATGACACCCAGCTAGCAGGGTCAGAGCCAGCCCTAGAGTCGGGGCTTCTCACCCCTGCCTTTGCTGTATACGGTCAAAACTAATTTCTGCAGAAATCTCCTGTGGAACTTAGTGCAGAAGCCCAAAACAACCTGAGCACAGCCTGGACACCAGAGGGTGCTGCAGCCCTGCACATCGGTTCTCACAGGACCCCTTTCCCCCTGGGGGTCTGTGGAGGTCTCAGGTACCTAGTGCCAGGGTTTCCCCACATATAAACTCTACCACATGAATATGTCTGACTCCCAAAGGGCCACAGAGAACTGACCCCTGGCTTTGAGAAGGCCTAAGATGCTCAGGGTTAGGTAGACACTGGACTGGACACGCAGAGATGAGAGACAGAGAGACCCTGCCCTCAGAAAGCCCCAAGTCCAGGATGAGTAAAGTTGAGACAGCCCGGGGTGAGCTGTCTCGCCTGTGTGGTGGGTGCTTGTTACATAGAGCTGTAGGCTGTAAGGACATGTGAACGGCTCAGAGGGGTGAAGGGCATAGGGAGCTTAGCGTCAGGAGCCCAAATATATACCGCCAGCAGATGCCCAGCAAAGTGGAACATAGCACACTCTCTGGAAAGAACTGTAAGTGCTTGTGATAATTCTGTCAGGTTGACACACTATAGACCCAACCAGGAAGCAAGCCTCCAGGAAAAGCTGTCTCTCAGTGAAGAGCTGTCTCTCAGTGAAGAGCTGTCTCTCAGTGAAGAGCTGTGTGTCAATGAAAAACCATCTCTCAGCTGTCTCTTAATGAAGAACCATCTCAATGAAGAGCTGTCTCAACAAGCGATTTTTCTCAGTTGGGTAACTTGAGGTTGAAAGCTCCACCCTGAATGTGGAGGGCACCATTTTCTGGGCTAGAGTTCTAGACTGAATGAAGAGGAGAGCACTATATGCTCAGGCACGCATGCTCTCGTTCTCTCTCTGCTCTTGACCGGATGTGACCAGCTGCTTCAAGCCCTGGCTGCCTTGACTCTCCATAATGATGGACTATAACTGGAGCTGTGAGCTGAGAAAACCCTTTCTGCAGAAACTGCATTTGTTGGGGTATTTTATCACAGAAACAGAAAAGAAACTAAGGTAATTACATAGATAGCAAAGAAGAAATGTGTCTGGATGGGAAGAAGTAGATCTGAGAAAAGGCAGGAAACGGGGAGGCCAGCACACGTCCGCCTCGTGCCTTGGCCGGCCATCGATAAAGCTGGAATAATGGCACCTGCCGTGTGGGGTTATGATTGAGTTTTTTTAATTTCTAATTGCATTTTTATTTATTTTGTTGGGGAGGGCATGTGCCATGGTGCATGCCACATGGAGGTCAGAGAACAACTTGTAGGAGTCCATTCACTCCATCACCATGTGGGTCCCAGGGATGGAACGCAGATCGCCCATCTGGTGGCAAGTGGCTTGACCCACTGAGCCATCATCTCTCCAGCCCTGTGATCAAGTTTTAGGCTCTGCAGAATTGGAGCAGGGGCTGTCGTTGGCACTGCTGCTGCTGCTGCTGGTAGTGACAGTCGTGATGGTGGTGGCAATGGTGTTGCAGCTGTTGGTCTTGATGTTGATGGTCTTCTAAAATCTTTATTTTATGTGTCTGAGTGTATTGCCTGCATGTTAGTGTCATTCAGTGGCCATGGAGGTCAGAAGAGGCCATCAGATCCCCTGGAACCAGAGTTACAGGCAGTAGTTAGGCGTCATATTGGTTTTGGGAATTGAACCCAGGTCCTCTGCAAGAGCAGCTGAGTGTTCTTAACTGCTGGTCCATCTCTCCAGCATGCTTGGTGATGTGTTGATGATGTTGCAATGATGAAAAAGATGATGGTGGTATTGAGGTCAGTGTTGTTGGTGGTGGTGCTGAAGAGGAGAAAAATGCTGCTGCTGCTGCTGCTGATACTAATGAGGAGGAAGATGCTGCTGATGCTGCTGATACAGAGGAAGATGCTATTGTCTCTGTCCCCCAGTTCTGACTCAGTACCTCAAAAATGAAGCCTTTGGTCCCTCTCACATATTCCCTGTAATGAAGGAAGGTCACTCTTTATTTGATGACTGACAGCATACGTTCACTCGGCCATTTGTTAATATTGGCTGTTATGCTGGGCATGGTGGTGTGCACCTTTAATCCCAGCACTCAGGAGCAGGATCTCTGTGAGTTCAAGGCCAGCCTGGTCTACAGAGTGAGCTCCAAGCCAACTGGGACTAAAGGGAGACCCTGTCTCAAAAAGACCAAAAGAAAATGGCTGTTACATTTCAGACTAAAATTATCAAAGTTTCTGGTGGACAAAGGAGGTTTGTGTAGACAAAGAATTTTTATTTCCTGTGGAGGTGGCTGGCATCCATAGTCAGTGGATCTGGATAAGGAAGAGCTGGCTGGGCTGGATCACCCTGGCAGTACATGATACTTGGCACATCTTCATGCCAAGAACAATGGGCTGTGTGTCTTCAAATACTCATCTTCCTGTTAGATTATCAGCATGGTTTCAAGATGTAAACGAGAAGAGAAAGCCGGATGGGGAACTTACCTGGCCAGGGAACCTTTAGCTTGGCAGACAGACTCCTCCCTCCCCTGCGCCTCCTGCGAGGTGTCAGTCTCTCCCTAGAACTCAAGCTGAGAAATCTTTACCCCTTGAGTGACGGCTCCCATTTATTTCACCATTACCTTGTCCAAGAGCTGGGATGAAAGTCCACTTTATTTAGCATGTATGTCCATGTCCAGATTTTACACATAGGGAGGTGATGAGGCTTAGAGACCAGGGCTGTGTACTTACTTGTACATGGGAGAGGTGATGACGGAAAGACAAAGTTGATAGTCTAGTACCTGCTGTCTGTTCTTCACCTATGAGCTGCTGTAGAGGTAAGAAGCAAAGTTTAACCTGTATGTTGCAGGAGTGGCCATCGTTTCTGGACCTGAAGTTGGAGCAGGGAGGGCCTGGTGGGTGCAGGTGCGGGGCATGAGCACCTGGGAACAAGTTTGCTCTGGTGGAGGCTGATGTTACTGGTCTTGGGGTATCTTATAAATTTGCCTAAGTAAGAGACCTGTGGATAAGTCTGCAGCAGGGCTGACTTTACACCAGGGCCAGTGTACACCACCAGCAGCTGTTCTTTTTTTTTTTTGGTCTTTTCAAGACAGGGTCTCCCTATAGCCCCAGCTGTCCTGGAACTCACCCTGTAGACCAGGCTGGCCTTGAACTCACAAAGATCCGCCTGCCTCTGCCTCCCAAGTGCTAGGATTAAAGGCGTGCGCCACCACGCCCAGCTTGCTTTTTTTTTTTTTTTTGGCACCAGCAGCTTTTCTAACAACAAAGTCAGACCTGTTCCATGTGGGTGCATTTGTGCCCCTGGATGGTCCTGATGGCGCAGGCCCAGTGTGTGCTTCAGGGTGTAGCCGTGCATGAAATGGGATCTACCAGTGTCATCAGACAAGGACCTCCCAGGGAGGGTGGTTTCTTCTTCTCATAGCAGTGGTGTCCTTAGAAAGTAGGGATATGGCCGGGCGTGGTGGCACATGCCTTTATCCTAGCACTTGGAGGCAGAGCAGCAGATTTTTGGATCTTTGTGAGTTTCAAGGCCAGCCTGGTCTATCAAGGTGAGTTCCAAGAACAGCTGGGGGCTATAGGGGTAGAACCCTGTCTTGAAAAGACCAAAAAAAAAAAAAAAAAGAAAAAGAAAGAAAGGAAGGAAGGAAGGAAGGAAGGAAGGAAGGAAGGAAGGAAGGAAGGAAGGAAGGAAGGAAGGAAGGAACTTGCTTTAACAACAAGGAGCAACACTTCCCGAAGCTCTTTCCTTGGCTCTGCTAGAGAAAGCAGGGCAACCCTGAGGCCTGTCATCAGCCCTGGAGTCATCAGGCCTGGAGTCGGCAGGCCTGGAGTCGGCAGCCCTGGAGTCGGCAGCGCCCGCCCTCAGGGCCCACCATGTTCTGAACGTGCAGCATGCAGACTTAGCGCAGTGGCTGCGCGGGGATCCGCCTCCTCGCTCCCCACACTGCTTTTCCTGATGTGATTCTTCTGACATCAGAACTAGTTCTTACAGTTTCTCTCACACTGGTGTAAGTCAGTGGTCCATCTTACAACTGGCGGTAGCTTGGTGACGGTCGTCCTGTGTGCCTCTCAGCGTGTCTGTGAGGATGTTGGCATCTCAGCAGTGCTCGCCTAGGTACACAGTGACCTTCTAGAATGTTCCACTCTCAGAAGCACCTCTGGCCTTGGCAGCTCTTCTTTGGTTTCCCTTGCATAGTGAGGAGCCTGTGGCAAGGGAGACACCGCCTTTGCCTGCTCCTCTGTCTTCTGGTGGTGACTCCTATTGCACACGGTCCTGTCCTGCCCACCCCAGTCCACATGGAAGCTGGGCCTCCAGACGACAATAGTGTGCAGTGGAGAAGCTGGTATTTAAGAGAGAACATCTGTTCTGTCATACTTTAACAACACGGTTATTAAAGCAAGAGAAAATTAATTACAATTGTCACTGTGTGGCTGCTCAAATTGCACCGCTGCCGCCTCTCCGCAGAGTGCGCACGTGTGCATTACAGAATGTTTCACTCTGGTGTTGTACATCATTAGTTTTGTTTAAATCATTCTTAATTGCCCACCAATGTGACTAAAATGAGGAAAAAACTGGGAGGTTGAGATTTTCTTTCAAAATAGAAAACAGCAGAAGGATGAATTTAAGGAACAAGCCCTGAGCCAGCATGCAGACACATCTATACATGCATGTTTACATACAAGTCACAAATCACACACTTGCACATATGTGCAAACACATGTACACATGCAGTCACACACTTGAAAACATGCATGCACACATATGTAGTCACATTCCTGCACACATGCAACACTCATTCATATATATTCATATACACAGCCAGTCACATACTTGTAGACACACATACAGACTCACACATGAATGTACAGATGTGAAGTCATGTGCACACTCACATGTACATATTCATACATACATGTGTAGCACGTACCTACACACATACACATACATAACATGGTCACACTTATATACACACATGTGCACACTTGTATACACACATGTGCACAGTCATACACACACAATCACATAATCACATACTTAGAGACACAAACATGTACACATGAGCACTCACATCCATAGCCCTGCACTTGGTCACACACATTTGTAGACACATGTGCATGCACACATGATTCTGGTTTGTCTTGTTTTTGAGGCAGGGTCTTCTGTAGCCCAGGCGGGCCGTGTGGTGGTTTGAATGAGTGTCCCCCATAGGCTCTAGGTATTCAGACGTTTGTCTCCAGTTGGTGGCGCTGTTTTTGGAGGTCTTGGGGTGTGTGGCCGTGCTAGAGGAAGTACGTTGTTGGGGGCAGGCTTAGTGAATTTTAACAAGCCTCGTGGTCTACAGTTGCTCTTTCTGCTTCCTGTGCTCTTTGCAAGATGTGACCCTCTGCTTGCTGCTCCAGATCCAGCTGCCATGCCTCCTGCCACAATGGACTCTAATTCCCTGGAACCATCAATCATAAACTCAAATAAATTCTTCCTTTTATAAGTTCCTTGGTCATGGTGTTTTATCACAGCAACAGAAAAGTGACTAATACAGTAGGAGATGGATGACATTGAACTTCTGACCTTCCTGCCTCCACCTCACTCATTCTGGGATTTCAGGTGGGCCCTACCACGCCAGGCTCCAGGACATTTCTAGATGTTACCAGAATTCAGATTGTGATGGAAGGGACTTAAGTCTCATTAGTGCTGTGGAAGGAGCAAACCCACAGGGCGTGGCATAATACGCACAGCGGAGGCATCCAGGAGAGGCTCTGGACTGGAGCCGGTAGCTCAGCAGGCTCTTCTGAGCTCTTCTCCAGAGTCCTGGCGTCAACCCGTCACACAGGACAATTCCAGTCTGTCGTCGTGATAAAGCGCTGACCACAAACGATGGGAGGAGAATGATGGGGCTTCTATGTCCCAGTCACAGTCCACCAAGGAGAGAAGTCAGGCAGGAACCTGCAGGCAAGACCACGGAGGAACGCTCCTCACCATTGCTTCCCTGGCTTGCTTGGCTACCTTTGTTACACAGTCCAGGTCCACTTGCCTAGGGATGGAACCTCCCACAGTGAGCTGGGTCCTCCTATATTAATAATTAAGAAAATGCCTAATAGGGGCTGGAGAGATGGCTCAATGGTTAAGAGCACTGGCTGCTCTTGCAGAGGACCTGGGTTCAATTCCCAACACCCACATGGCAGCCAACAACCATCAGTAACTTCAGTTCCAGGGGATCCAATGCCTTCTTCCAACCTCTGCAGGTATTGCACGATGCACAACATGGGTACCCCTACTTACATGCAGGCAATACACTCATACATATATATATATATATATATATATATATATATATATATGATAAAAACAGTAAATAAAATTTTAAAAAAGGAAATGCTTTCTAGACATGCTCACAGGTCCATGTGACTCTGAGGTCTCCTGTTCCCAGGTGACTCTAATTTGTATCAAATTAGCCCAAATCATGGCCTGCTACACTGTGGTTTTAGAAACTCAGCAACAATTTTCAATCAAAATAATTGCATCCTAATTTGATTTCCAGTGATCTGATTATCTACCATGTCTTCAGCCATTCTTGGAACTCAGTGAATTATCATTGATAATGTTTGCCACATGGACTCTTTCTAGCCCAGGCTGGCTCCCAACTTGCAGTAATCCTACTTCAGCCCCCTGAGTACTGGGAGTACAGGCGTGAGCCACCACTCAGAGCTCAATCTGCCGTAATTTATAAGCCTTGCATCTCACATGGGAAAATGTGTGGTGACTTGACAATACGTCAGCAAGTGATCATTTATGGTTAATGAATAAGCACATAATACATAGGTGGTGCGTGTTTCCTGGGAAACTACGCTCGTGGCTGAGTCTGCTTTGAGGCTATGATGACGTTCCCCCGAGCCTCACAGCTACCAGTCACCTGCTTAGAACCTAGCTTTTCTTTTTTCAAAAACAAAATACTTTTATCCATGTTTTGTGTATTTCATAAATCATTTTTCAGTCCAATTTAGACATATTCCCCTTTCCCTGCCCCCCCCCAGTTCATGCCGTCTGCCATACATGTCCTGCATCTTTCTCTTAGACTTTTTAAAGTTTTTCTCTGGAGAGGTTTATTGTTTGAGGCAGAATTTAACTGTATCAGTCAGAAAGAGCAACTCCAAATCAATAGTATTCAAGATGAAAAGGGAAACATCACAACAGACAAAGAAAAGATCCAGACAATCGTATGAGAATACTTCAAAAACCTATACTCTACTAAATTTGAAAACCTAAGAGAAATGAATGAATATCTGAAATTCTGGAAATCAACGAAGCTTAACCAAGAAGAGACTGAGAGTTTAAACAGACCCATAATATTTGAGGAAATTGAAAAATGTAATAAAAAACCTCCCAACTAAAAAAAGCCCAGGCCCAGATGGTTTCACAGCAGAATTCTATAAAACATTTAAAGAGGTCTTACAACCACTACTACTCAAACTGTTCAGAAGGATAGAAACAGAGGTGAATCTCCAAAATTCCTTCTATAAAGCTAGCATCACTCTAATACCAAAACCAGGCAAATACAACCAAAAAAGAAAACTATAGACCCATTTCATTAATGAACATAGATGCAAAAATTCTCAACAAAATACTTGCAAATTGCATACAGACCCACATCAAAAAGATCATCCATCATGATCAAATTGGACTCATACCAGAGATGCAGGGATGGTTCAACATATGTAAATCAATAAATTTAAAACACATAAATGGACTGAAGGACAAAAACCACACGATCATCTCGATTGATGCAGAAAAAGCCTTTGACAAGATCTAGAAGCATCTAGAAGCATGCAAGATCATACCAGGCACATTTGGCGATGGGGGCACTGCAGCAGGCTAAGCAGGTGACCCTGTCAGCCATCAAGTTGTCATGCAGAAACGGCTGCAAATTCCTCTTGAGATCTGTTTAGAAGTCCCAAAACTTCTGAGCAGCACCCCCTTGTGGGCACATGAACTCAGCTTCCTGAGAGGACAGGGCTGATCAGGGTGCATGTTATGCTGGGTGACAAACTGCAGGTCCTCCAAGAGTGAATGATGAGCTCTTCCCCCTCAGAGCTGACCAGACCTTGACTCAGGACAAGAGGTTTTATCAAGTTGGAGAACAGCCATGCTTGGCACTGCCTTCGGGAAGACCTCCAGGGAGATTATTCTTTCTGCCCGTCTGCATTCTCATCTTTCTCCTCAAGTGATTTTAGGCCAGATGAACCAAAGTCTTCACCTCAGAGTGTGTCCCGAGGGCAGTGCAGTAACACATCTGCTCTCAGGGTACTTAGGGAGGGTGATGCTCTGGCCCCCAGAAACCCCTACACCAGGGAGAAATTACTTGAAATACAATTTACTTGAGATTACTTGAAATACAATTACTTGATCTACTTTTCCTTCTGGACTCAATGCAGCAGATAAGCAGTGTGTGGGATAGGGCGGGCCTCTGCTGGGAGATGCTTTCCTAGCAGGTATGAAGCCCTTCGTTCCATCCCAGTACCACAGAAATACCCCCAGCACTCTGGAGGTGGAGGCAGGGGGGTCAGGAACTCGAGGTCATTCTCAAGGCTAGCCTGAAATGCTGTTTCCTAGAAACAAAACAACATTAAAAACAATGACATCATACACGGGCATCCAACCTTTTTGACATTACATTGTCTTTTACAAAGTCCGCTCTGGAAGCCAGGCATGGTGGCGCACCTTTAATCCCAGCACTCGGGAGGCAGAGGCAGGCAGATCTCTGTGAATTTGTCCTCCAGGCCAGCTGAGGCAACCAGGAGACCCTGTCTCAAAAAGTCCACCCTTGCCACACAGTCCATGCTTGAGAACCACACAATCCAGTCACAACATACAAATAATTCTTACAATGTTTTGGGTAAGTGATTTTGTGTTGACGCACACTCATGCCTTCTCATGGGTGCGTGTGGCCCAGGCCTTGGGTCGGACACACCTGACACAAAAGCAGCCTGCTCTCCTCTTTCCTCTATCTCCTCTCGCCTCTCGCCTCTCTCTCCCCTCTCTCTTTCTCTCTTTCTTTCTCTCTCTTCTCTCTCCTCTCTCTCTCTCTCTCTCTCTCTCTCGCCTATCACCTGTCGCCTCTCTCTCCTCTCCTCTCTCCTCTCTCCTCTCTCTCCTCTGTCTCCTCTCTCTCTCTCCTCCCTCCTCTCTCTCTCATTCAGATTCCACACTAAGGTCTCCGCCATGCCTGCTCAAAGTCTCCCATCTCCATAGTCACACCCTCTGCCTTTCATGTTTCTCTGCCAGAGGCCTTACAGTTCTCCCCATGGCATCCTCTGATCAGGACTCGGGTTGTTTCCACAGTTCGCAGAGGGATCTATACCTTGGTATGGGGGAGGAGCCTCCCAGTCCTCATCTATACCTTGGAGTGGGGCAGGAGCCTCCCAGTCCTCATCTATACCTTGGTGTGGGGCAGGAGCCCCCCCAGTCCTCATCTATACCTTGGTGTGGGGCAGGAGCCCCCCCAGTCCTCATCTATACCTTGGTGTGGGGCAGGAGCCCCCCCAGTCCTCATCTATACCTTGGTGTGGGGCAGGAGCCCCCCCAGTCCTCATCTATACCTTGGTGTGGGGCAGGAGCCCCCCCAGTCCTCATCTATACCTTGGTGTGGGGCAGGAGCCCCCCCAGTCCTCATCTATACCTTGGTGTGGGGCAGGAGCCCCCCCAGTCCTCATCTATACCTTGGTGTGGGGCAGGAGCCCCCCCAGTCCTCATCTATACCTTGGTGTGGGGCAGGAGCCCCCCCAGTCCTCATCTATACCTTGGTGTGGGGCAGGAGCCCCCCCAGTCCTCATCTATACCTTGGTGTGGGGCAGGAGCCCCCCCAGTCCTCATCTATACCTTGGTGTGGGGCAGGAGCCCCCCCAGTCCTCATCTATACCTTGGTGTGGGGCAGGAGCCCCCCCAGTCCTCATCTATACCTTGGTGTGGGGCAGGAGCCCCCCCAGTCCTCATCTATACCTTGGTGTGGGGCAGGAGCCCCCCCAGTCCTCATCTATACCTTGGTGTGGGGCAGGAGCCCCCTCAGTCCTCATCTATACCTTGGTGTGGGGCAGGACCCCCCTCAGTCCTCATCTATACCTTGGAGTGGGGCAGGAGCCCCCCCAGTCCTCATCTATACCTTGGAGTGGGGCAGGAGCCTCCCAGTCCTCAGCTATACCTTGGTGTGGGGCAAGAGCCCTCCCAGTCCTCTCTATACCTTGGTGTGGGGCAGGAGCCCCCCCCCAGTCCTCATCTATACCTTGGAGTGGGGCAGGAGCCTCCCAGTCCTCATCTATACCTTGGAGTGGGGCAGGAGCCCCCCCCAGTCCTCATCTATACCTTGGTGTGGGGCAGGAGCCCCCCCAGTCCTCATCTATACCTTGGTGTGGGGCAGGAGCCCCCCCAGTCCTCATCTATACCTTGGTGTGGGGCAGGAACCCCCCTCAGTCCTCATCCATGGCTGTGTCCCCAGCCCCATAAGCTTCATCTTCTGTGCAGGGCTGTGTACCTTGTCCCTCTCCATCTGCTCTCCCCTCCCAGAATGCCCTTCCCTGTCACCCTGTCCCTGTATTCTGTTTCTTCCTCTGCCTGTGACCATGGTAATGATAACAACAATGGTAAGAACACTTCCAGATCCTGCTGTGCACCGTTTATTCTTCCTATATGGGGTGTACTGTTCTGAACATTTGCATGTAGTAACACATATTCTTTAAAGTGACCCTGTGAAGTAGGCCCTATGTCTCCATTTTACAGTGGGGGCAGTGGTGGCACTTACACCCGAGCATCTTGGTCCCATTCTGCCCACTGGCTGCTGAGCCTGCCCCCCGCCCACTTCATTATAGTGTATGTAGCTGGGAGCCTTAATAGTCACCCTTGGCTGTACTTGCTAGCTCAGTAGACCTGAGTCACTCACTGTAATTAGTGAGTATTTAGTTTGGGATCCATAAGTGAGAGCTCACAGAGAATGGGTAGAAGATTCCCACCCTCCTGAACTCCCAGGAGCTGTGCCTGTTGTCTTTGTGAATGTCCAGACTTCATTATTTCTGGTTTTGTCCCAGAGCTCTGAACATGCGATCACCTGTGTTTTGCTCCTGGGACTCCTAGAGCAGATGGTCACGTTACTGACGGTGAAAGGTGGCTAAAGATTAGGGGAAGAGTCTTCATGAGAGACTAGAAGCCCCTGGAGTTGCTTCTCAACGCTGAGGCCCAGTCTGTGCGTCTCCCCACAGTGCCCGTCCTCCCCTGATGTCATTGTCTTCAGAACGGGCTCCATGTTCTGTGAGGTGTTTAATGTCCACATGACCATCCAGGCAGTCCACTTCTACAGAGCCCCTGTGCTGCCAGTGCACCCCCAGATCCTTGGGTCTTTTAGGGCCCAGCACAAGTAGTCCGTCCTGAGCAGGCCCTTCCCACCTCCGCTCCTTTCAAATCAGGCTCCAACTTAACCTTTTTTTTTTTTTAATTTTTTTTTTATTAATTTTATTTATTTCCGTATGTGTATGAATGTACTGTCTGCATGCAAGTCTGGGCACCCGTGTCATGCAATGCCACGGAGGTCAGAAGAGGGTGTCGGATTCCCCTGGAACTGGAGTTCTCCTGGAATTGGAGTTTCAGATGGTTCTCGGCCGCCATGTGGGTGCTGGGGATCGAACCCGGGTCCTCTGCAAGAGCGGTCGGCGCTCTTAACCGCTAGGCCATCTCTCCAGCCCCCAACTTAACCTTTTTTTAAAAAAAGTATTTATTATTTTTATTTTATGTGTATGAATGATTTGCCTGCATGTGTGTATGTGCACCCATGCTGCACAATGCCTGCAGAGGTCAGAAGAGGGTGTCTGATTCCCCGGAACTAGAGTTATGGATGGCTGTCAGCTGCCACGTGGGTGCTGAGGACTGAACCTGGGTCCTCTGCAAGAGCAATTAGTCTCCTAACTGCTGAGACATCTCTCCAGCCCCCAATATAACCTCCTTGCCCATCCTTCTTCCAAGCTTTGATCTGAAAAACGACACGCTAGAATGAGACCAGAGATTTCAAAGTGAACCCAAAGAGCCGCTGTTTCTGTAATGGGCTCCCCCGTAAATTGCCTTTTTTTTTTCTTCATCTTTTTTGAGACAGGGTCTCCCTTTAGCCCCAGCTGTCCTGGAACTCACTCTGTAGACCAGGCTGGCCTTGAACTCACAAAGATCCGCCTGCCTCTGCCTCCCGAGTGCTAGGATTAAAGGCCACCACGCCCGGCATAAAGATACACTGTTACAGTGTGTTTGAAGATAGCTGTTACAATGGGTTTGAGGGCATTTAGATTCCGCACCGTATTCTGCTCCAGCATTTCCCGCACTCTAACAATACTTCCCAGGCCTTCTAGCTGAAAGCAAGCTCTTCTCTCAATTCTTGTTTTTAATATAAGAGTGTAATTACTTGTGTGTGTTCTATGTATGGACATGTGTATGCAAATATGTACAGGTCGACACCGGGCATCTGCTTCACATGCTCTCCACCCTATTCTTTGAGACAGGGTCTCTCAACAAACTTGGAGCTCACTGATTTGGTAGACTGGCTGACCAGCCGGGCTCAGGGCCCCTTCTGTCTCCACCTGCTCAGTGCTGGGGTTATAGGCGAAAGCTGACATGCCCATTGTTTGTTTGTTTGATTGATTGATTGATTGATTGATTGATTGACTGACTGACTGATTTGAGACAGGATCTTCCTGTAGCTGCAGCTCGCCCGGAACTCACCATGTAGACCAGGCTGGCCTCTATCGCACAGTGATGCCTGCCTCTGCCTCCCAGGTCCTAGGATTAGAAGAGGCTCCCAATTCCAGCTTCTGACGTGAACGCTGAGGATCTGAACTCAGGTCCCCATGTTTTCATGTCAAACCCTTTACCAATGGCTCCCTCTTCCCAGCCCTAACACAGTTGTAAATTTAAAAACTTATGTGTATGTGTGAATGTATGCCACATGTGGGGGTGCCCACAGAGACCATAGGAAGCATCGGGTCCCCTGGAGCTGGAGTTATAGGTGGTCGTGAACCATCATGTGGGTGTTGGGAACCCAACTTGGGTCCTCTGGAAGAGCTCACAGTGCTCTCAATGGCTAAATCATTTCTCCAGCTCCCCCACACATATACACATAATTTTCAAAATAAATTAACGTGCTAAGAAAATATAAGCTATCTTGGGGGAATATTATTAGAAAAGTTATTAGTTTCTTTCTTTTGGAATGGGACAGTAGGGAAGACTGTGAGGAGGAAAAAAAGCGAAACCAATATGAACGAGCTTAGATAATCCTTCCAAAGCAAGCCACATCAACAGTAGGGAGACGCTCAGTCAGTGGGTCAGCACCTGCTGGACAGGTGAGAGCCCATCTCAGAACCCGTGTAAACTTCAGGGGTGTATAGCAGCTGTCTGGTAACCCCAGCCTCAGAAGGCAGAGATGGGGAGCCCCAGAGCAAGCTGGCTAGCAGGACCTGCCATAATTTCGAGCTCTGGGTTTGACTGAGAGACCCAGCTCAATAAAAAAAGATGGAAGATGATTTCTGATATCAACCTCAGGATGCTGCACACATGTAAGAAACAAAATCTGGTGGTTCATTGTCAGAAGTGTCTCAGTCCAGCTACATCCAAATTCAGATTAACAGAAAACATCAGACCCTGCTGGATGGAGTCTGAGAGCCCAAACTATGCTCAGCTCCCCACACCCAAGTACTTCTCTACTCTAAAGTACAGAATGAGCCAAGTTTGCCTGGTGTGGGTGCATGCCTTCCATCCCAGCACTTCAGGAGACAGAGACAGGTGAATCTCTAAATTTGAGGCCAGTCTGCTCTGTATAGTGAGACCCTTTCTCAAAAAAAAAATAAATAAATAAAAGCAGAATCATGTGTGAAGCACAGAGGAACAAGTTGGATTTCAAAAGTTTGTTAAGGCCCTTCCCTTAAAAAGAACAACAAAAAGAGATGATTATTGCTGTGGTCATTTGGAAGGTTTCTCTCCTAAAATACCTATCATGGGACTGGAGAGGTGGCCTAGCGGTTAAGAGCACCGACTGCTCTTTCAGAGGACCCGGGTTCAATCCCCAGCACCCACATGGCAGCTGAGAACCGTCTGTAACTCCTATTCCAGGAGAACTGCAGTTTCAGGGGAAACCGACACCCTCTTCTGACCTCTGCGGCATTTCACAACACGGGTGCACAAACCTACATGCAGATAATGCATTCAAATAAATAAATAAATAAATAAATAAATAAATAAATAAATAAATTAAAAAAAACTAAAATACCTGTCATGTGCCCCGAGAGTCACACATAATTTCTGCAGCGAGAGGCAACCAAAAATGAGTCCCCTTGATGTAGCCCCACCATCACTGGAGAACATGTAAAACAACCCAACCACCTCTACAGCCCCATGGAGCCATGTCGTTCACACTCTGCCTGCAAACTAGAATCACTTTCTAGTTCCCCAGACAGAAAATTGGACTGAAGCAAAACTCAGTCCTGTGGAGCAGGGAGGGGCTAAATCCAGGGTTTGATGTCAGCGGTAACCAGGTTCCGAAATCAGACAGCAACAAAACCTATCTGCAGCGTCGACTAAGAAACACTGTCTTAGGAACAAATATTTTAATTATCTGCAGTCATTCTGGTAGCCGGCTAGCTCCCGGTTTATTAGTATGATAATATCGCATGGACGTATACACTTTATGTATCGGTCATACATAATTCATAAGCCAGCAAATAAAGAGATCTGGAGTCTGTGTGCATCGGGGCCCCTTGCCAATTATCTCAGCTGGCCAGAGGCCTCCTCCCTCGCCTGCATGCATGCAGCTGCTCTTTGAAACATTCATCAGTGCCGGGAGCATGCGTGGGGTTGCCTGGGATGTGTGAGTCTCCATTGTTTACACTGGCAGAGGTTAGCAGTGGTGGGAATTTTCTGTCGCAGAGCAAGGAAGACAGGCGTCACTCTGTGCTTTTTTATTATTATTCTGATTACTTTTTTCCTTTACAGTTCTGAGTCCTTAATCGCTTCGTTTTTTCATCTGTAATTGTCACACATCTCTATCCCATCAAAGCGGAGCAAAGTATTGCTCTAAATCACACAAGAGTAAATATTTCTGTTTGCAAATCTGTTGTATCACCCTGAATTTTGCTTTAAATGGAATCCAAATGTTTGACCC
Organism: Rhizomys pruinosus; assembly: GCA_009823505.1. NCBI lineage: Eukaryota > Metazoa > Chordata > Mammalia > Rodentia > Spalacidae > Rhizomys > Rhizomys pruinosus. The sequence goes on from VZQC01004376.1 coordinate 1,624,807, forward strand.
TCTGTTCATGAGGTTACTGTTGGCCAGGAAGTCTGGTTATAAATTTATTTGATTATTTTTCTGTTGGGAAACTAACAATTTGGAAGTCAGATGTTTAACTTGAGCCAAAATAAGTTCTGTGATTAACTTGAGTTTTCAGGGTCAATTTTGTGTGTGTGTAGTTTTCTCTTCATGAACATGCTGAGCAAATACAATCCATGTTCTGCCGCGGTGGCAAGCAGTTTGTGTTTGCTTAAACATCTTTGTTCTTCTTGCTCCAAGGTGCACTGCGTGAGCCATGCTGACTTATAAAAACCTTAAGAAATGTTTGAACAGGACTGAGAGCATCATAGGCATGTGCTTTCATCCACACTCGCTTGTTCATATGTGCTTGTCCATGTGAATTTAGGAGTGTACCCATGAGAGTGTACACATATAGACCCAAATATTGAAGAACTGGCCTAGTTGACAGGAGAACTCACAGAGAAATACAAGTATATGCTTCCCACATCTTCAGACTGGGTGGAAACACAGCAAGCGGCAGGATGGGCTGAGGAGGAGCAGCTCCGTCCTGCTGCCCGCCGCCCTCCTCTCGGCCGCCTTTGGCTGGGAGTTGAGCCTCCATTTTCTTTTCTTTACTTCTTTTCGTATGCATGGTATGTGTATACATGTGTGTGTGTGCATGTAGAGGCCCAAGGTTGGCATCAGATTTTACCTTGATTTGTGGTCCACTTTATATATTGAGCCGGGGTCTCCAATTTGAACCCCGAGCTCGCTGGCCTGGCATATCCCGCTTGTTCCAGGGATCTCACATCTCTGCCTCCTGGGGTCAGGATTACAGGTTCCCTGCCTCAGCTACCCTGCACTTATGTCTGGGCCCGTTAGCCCTCTGCCAGTCTCCAAACCTGCTCAATGCCTCTCGCACTTTCCCACTGTGATCAGTTTGTATCTGAGGGAAGTTCCCATCATGCCCCCCCCAGGGGCAGATACACTTGCTACCCAGAGGCTTGTGGGGGTGGACAGATGCCCCTAGAGCACAGTGTGGCACTTGATGCAAACAGGAGCAGTGGTTGCTGTGGCTACCGCCGAAGCTGCTCTTGCTAAAGCAGACTCGGCGACTGGGGGTTCTGATGCGGAAGAGTTGTCTGGAGCGCAAGAGCAGCCCACCCCAGCCCCCCAAACGCCCCCTGCTCCTGGATGCCGATGTGGGGCTCCATACTGTGGACTTCGGGAGGCAGTGCTGACCCGACAGCATCTCCTATTGACCACCGATGCCCTGGCAGCAAATACAGTTCAGTTTCTTCTTGATATCCTGGCCCAGCACTGGGCCTCACATGGTGGAGTTACACCATCTGTTTGTTTGGTGCCTTGCAGTGATATGAATACGAATGTCCCCCATATGCTCCGAGAATCTGAATACTTGGTGCTGTTTGCAGGGGGTGGTGGGTGGGAGCTGTAGCCTTGAAGCACATCACTGTCGCTGGAGGCGGGCTTTGAGATTTCTTAGGCCATTTTTCCTCTGTTTCTGTGCATGCTTGTGGATGTAAGCATCAGCTCTCTACTCCGCTCACCTCTGCAGCCGTACCTCTCTACAAATATGGATTCTTACGCCACTGGAACCATAAGCCCAAATAAACTCTGCCTTCTGTAAGTGGTCATGATGTTTTATTACAGCTACAGAAAATATCTAATACATCAGTTGAAGTATATACACAGTGAAAACCTATATTTGTATTTTTTGGAACCTGAGCTACCCTTAAGTGTAAAGAAGGCTTGTGCGGGTTTTAGCCCTAGGAATTTGTGCGTGAGCACCATAGAGTGTTCGAACAGGCCACAAGAATAGCAGCCTAGTCTTGTATAAAAGTGACCTTAGGGCTAGAAAGATTGCTCAGCAGTTAAGAGCACTGGCTGTTCTTGCAGAAGACCTGGGTTCAATTCCCAACACCCACATGGCAGCTAACAATCAACCATAACTCCAACTCCAATAGATCTGATACCTTCTGACCTCCACGGACACTGCACAACACAGGTGCACTTACACACATGCAGGCAATACATCCGTACACATAAAATTAAAATAATTAATTAAAAAACTGATCTTAATGAAGGATAAGTAAGTTGGGGGATAGATGTTCCTCTGGGAAAAGGGAAGGAAGTTTTTATCACTTTTTAAAACTTCAGTGATAAAAACTTGTATTCGTTTCTCTTAAACTACTTGACAGAAATAACTTCGTGAAGGAGAGCTTTATCTTGCTCACAGCTACAGAGGGTTTGGTCCAGCGCAGAAGGAGGCAGTGGGCGACAGCAGGAGCACATGGCAGAGACTGTTCAGATGGTGGCCAACCTGGGAGGGGACAGCTGGGACCAGGAACAAGTACAACCTTCAAAGACCCATATCTTGTGCCCTGTCTCAGCTAGCTGAAGGCTCCACAGCCTCCCACAATCAAACACAAGCCTAAGGGGGCATCTACTTCCAACATACCCTTACAGGCCACCTTAGTAACAACACTCTGATTGTCTGAGATGCATTTAGAGCATCACAGACCACTTGACACCTTACACATTATCTCAGTGAAACCTCACAGAACACTAGCAAGGGTCTGTGTATAGCCTAGGGTTCTTCTGTTTGTTCTTTATGTCTTAGAAGAAAATTCACTTTGATGTTGAAGGTTTTCCTAATTGTCTACCAGTTTTCAGAAGCTTACCATCAAAATCCAGAAGCCAATGGTGTGGTTGTGATTCATGGAGAGCTAAGAGTATTGCCCCACTAAAGTACAGCCAGGACAAGAGATTGAGACCAACTGGGCATTGTGACCACAGGTGGCCACGGAGCCAGGGCACCTGCCACTGGGGGAGGTCACACTGAGGTTTGGCTATGTAGTACCCTCAAAATAGGCATATGTTGAGCCAGGCATGGTGGCGCACGCCTTTAATCCTAGCACTTGGGAGGCAGAGGCAGGCGGATCGTTGTGAGTTCAAGGCCAGCCTGGTCTACAATGTGAGTTCCAGGACAGCCAGGGCTACAGGGAGACCCTGTCTCGAAAAGACCAAAAAAAAAAAAAAAAAAAATAGGCATATGTGTTAGCTCAGTTGCCAGCTGGTGGGCTTCTGAGAGCTTACTGAATCATGAGGATATGGATCTCATCAATGGATTACTCTATTGATGGGATCACAGTGAAGGAATTCATTGGAGGTTGGGTCATTGGGAGGTCTCTGGAGTGTGCTCTGAGGATAGAGCTTGGCCCCCTGTGTACTTGCTCCTGTCCCTCTCCCTCTGTCCCTTCCCCTCCCCTCCCCCTCTCGCTTCCCTCTCTCTCCCTCCTGTCCACGCTGCTCCACCACACACTGCCCTCCTTGGCAGTCTACCTCAACACAACCCAGAGGCAACAGAGCCACGTGATCATGAACTCCAACTTCAGTGACCTAGTTGACTTGACTTAGACCACAGCCTAAGATTTGTTTCCTCTGGTCACAGCAATAAAAATTATGAACATGGGTAAGGAATCTGCATGGGTTGGAAGGAATTAGGCCATAATCAGTGGACACAGAAGAGTCCTTCACGGGCCTTTGAACCTGCTCAGTGTCCGCTGTAGTGTAGTTGTACTGGTGATACACTGAACCAGTCTAAGAAGCACACCGTATTAAAGTAACAGTGACAGAGCTGGGGGCATGGATCTGGGTCAGCTCCCAACTCCCACATGGCAGATAACCACCATCCAGAACTCCATTTTCAGGGAATCCAGTGCCCTCTTGTGGCCTCCACAGGTATTACATGACATAGGTACACAACACACATTCAAGCAAAACTTTCATACATGAAAAAGAAAATTTAAAAATAATAGGAACAACCATCAAAAATAATAAAAATAATAGTAACAATGGTTCTGCTGTAGCTCTCAGACTTGTGAATGGGGACATCCACTGGTGACAGCAGCTAGATGCCAGGGGTGCAGAGCCACAGTAACCTGAGTTATTAAAAAAGGACAAAGAGAATGGTCTCAAGAGACCTTTCCTTGGCCTAATTAAAGTTGCTACCTTGACATGCCATGGCCAAGTCCTTGCTTAGAAGGCTGTGCATTCCTTGAACACTGATATGCTTAGCAAACACTGAGTGCAGCCTGCTCTCCCCCATCCAGGGGTGGAGGTGTGGAGAGGAAGCACAGAATCATGACCCAGGGCCTCTGTGTTTGTGTGTGTGTGTGTGTGTGTGTGTGTGTGTGTGTGTGTATGTGTGTGTGTGTGTGTGTGTGTGTTTGCTGCTGCTGTGACAAACACCATGACCAAGGCAACTTCTAGGAGGAAGAGTTTATCGGGTTTACGGTTGCAGAGGGATGAGAGTCCCCCTGGTGGGCCATCGTGGCAGGGGGGCGCCAGAGTAGAAATCCACATGCTTACATCTTCAAGCAGCCACAGGCAGCTGTGAGAGCCAGACTGCACATGGATAGGCTATCTGTGAGAGGAGTCTCAAAGCCCGCCCCCAGCAACATGCTTCCTCCAGCATGGACACGCCTCCTAAGGTTCCTGGACCTTCCCAAACAATGCCACGACCGACCAACCAAGTGTTTGAATACGTGGAACGGGGACATTCCTCATTCAAACCGCCTCACAGTTCCTCTTCAAAACGTGATTTGGCATGGCTGCTATCATCTATCTGTACTGTCAGTGCTTTCGCAGAAGAAATACCCGCAGCAGTGTGGTAAAGAGCTAATTTCCTGGAAGGTATTAGAATGAGCAACAGTGCAATCAAAATGGGACCAGGAGGCAGACCTTGGGACTGAGTATGGGGCACGTTATGTACTGCAACAGACAGCGCATTTGCGCTAGCAGTATCCAAGAGCACAGTCCCTGCCACGCACTCTAAGTTGGTATGCCGTGCAATAAATCTTGTAAATGTATTTGTACTGTCTGTGTAGTGGAAACCTTGTGTTCTCTGACCAGAAGCTCTTGCCAAGTCTGAAGTATCTGTGTGCAATTTAAGATTCTTCTTCTTAAAGCCAGGCGCGGTGGCGCACACACTTGGGAGGCAGAGGCAGGTGGATCTTTGTGAGTTCAAGGCCAGTTTGGTCTACAGAGTGAGTTCCAGGACAGCTGGGACTAAAAGGAGACCCTGTCTCAAAAAGACCAAAAAAAAAATAAATAAAAAGATTCTTCTTCTTGTTCTTTATTTCTGTGGAAGAAATTCATTTTGATTTTAGATGTTTCCCAAATTATTTACCAGTTTTCAGAAGCTTGCCCACCATGGACCAGAGGTGGCTTATTTCACTGAATGTGATATGTTCAGGTCATCTCAAGGTCAGCACAAATGGCAGGATGTTTAAGGGATAACCAGTGTGCCCTTGTGACTATACCACATTATCTTTCTCCAGTCATTCAGCGATAGACAATTGGGTTGTTCTGTCCTGGCTCCTGTGAACAGTGCTCTGGGAAACGTGGGGTGCCGACGTCTTCAATACTCTGGCTGTTCCCTTTCGATGCAACTTCAGTAGTAAAACACCTGGGTTATTTGATAAGTAAGATGTCGTTAATTTTTAAGTATTTATTTTTATTTTTATGTTTATAAGTTTTGCCTGCATGTATATAAGTGCACCAGTGTTGCACAGTGACCTTGGAGGTCAGAAGGGAGTGACAGATCCCCTAGAACTGGAGTAAGGATGGCAGTTAGCTGCCATGTGGGTGCTGGGAATCGAACCTGCATCCTCTGCAAGAGCGGCCAGTGTTCTTAACCACTGAGCTATCTTTCCTCACCAGCCTTGTCTTTTGTCTCTTCTAAAAAATGTGAGATCATACCTCATAGTGGTTTTACTTTGCATTTCCATAATCAATGATGTTGATATACCTATTGGCCACCTGTATGTTTTCTCTCAAGAAATGTCTATTCAAAGCCTGGAAAGATGGCTCAGCGGTTGCGAGCACTCCAGCTCCAGAGGACCTGACACCCTCTTCCGGCCTTTTCAGCCACCCAAACACACCTGGCACATACACACATACACACACAAATTAAATATTAGCTGGGCATGATGGCACACCCTGTAATCCCGGCACTCGGGAGGAAGAGGCAGGTGGATCTCTGTGAGTTCAAGGCCAGCCTGATCTACATAGCGAGTTCCTGTCCAGCTGGGGCTACAGGGAGACCCTGTCCAAAAAAAAAAAAAAAAAAAAAGACAAAAAGAAGAATTCAATCTTTCCGCATGCCTTTAACCCCAGCACTGGGAGGCAGAGGCAGGCAGATCTCTATGCAACCCAGAGATTTATTTTGAATGTGTAAGGATACCAAAACCATGGACTTCCAAATCTTAAATGCTATGACTAAGAGAAACATCTGCGTAGATATGCTACTAATTTTTTAATTGGGCCATTTGTTTTCTTGAAACTAAGTTGATCACACCCTCATCTCTTCTGGATACTAGCCCTTCTCAGACGTGGAGTTTCTCAACATGCAGTGGGCTGCCTCTTCACACTCACCTATTTATCCCTAGCTATGTAGAAACTTTTTACTTTCATTTATTTCCATTTCCTATTTTTGCCATTGTTTCCTATGGTTGAATTCATATTTTTAAAAAAAATTCTCAGCAGTTAAGAGCACTTGCTGCTCTTCCAGAGGACCTGGGTTCGATTCCAGCACCCACATGGCGGCCAACAACCATCTGTAACTCCAGTTCCAGGGGAGCTCTGCCCTCTGCAGTCACTGCACACACATGACACATTTACACAAATGCAGGCAAAACACTCACACACACATAAACAATACATAAAATTTTTAAATAAATAAAAAATTGAAAGTAACCACTATCTGACCAGTGTTAAGGAGCTGCGCCTGTGTGGAGGTATGTATGTGTATATGTGTATTGGCAGGCAGGAGTCCACACAGGCGGTCCATGTGCAAATGGAGGACAAAAATCAGTGTGAGGTACCTTCTTCAATAGATGCTTTATTTTTTGAAACAGTGTCTTCACTGGGAACTGCAGCTCATCAGCTGACTAGACTGACTGGCCATCAGGCCACAGAGATCCCCTTGTCTCCACAGCCCCAGAGCTGGGAATCCAGACCCACACTATCTCATGGCTTTTACATGCGTGCTGAGCATCTGAACCAGGTCTTCATGCTTGCATAGCAAGTACTCTACCCACTGGGCCATCTCCCGAGACACCTCCTTCCCCCCCACACCCACCCCACCCCCCGCTAGTAATCTAGGAAGATTAGAAAAGATGAGCATCCTGTTGTCTTGTTTTTCAGCAAACAGGACTAGCCAAGTTGCTATTAAGATTCAATGAAGTGGGCCTGGAGAGAAGGCTCAACAGTGAGAGCTCACAATGCCCACACAGAGGACTGAAGTTCAGTTTCCACCACCCACATCAGACAGGAACAACTGCCTGTAACTGCAGCTCCTAGGCATCCAGTGCCCTCTTCGGGCCTCTGCAGGCACTGTATCCACATGCACAAACCCCTACATACATAAACAAAATTAAAGATATAGTGAGACTTAAAGGTGCACATACAAGTATTTTTATGTTACTTTTGTCTGTACAATTAAAATATTTGTTTATCCATAAATATGACAACACAAACACAGACATACCCTTTTGGACATTTTAGAAGGATTTAGGTTACTGGCTCTTTCAGTGTCACTTATTTGAATTTTTAGAGACATGTATTAAGTTGCCATGTTAGAATGTGACACAAGACTGGTCCAGGCTCAGCACCTCTCTCCCTGCATGAATGAGACAAAAGACTTAGAGCTCTTTCCACCTGTGTTTTCTCATCTGTAAACTACAGTTAGAAGCTTCTCCTTTGCAGAAACGCTGTGAAGATTGGATTCGAAATTATTCATACGAGACATCTAGCAGAGTGCCTTTTACATAGTAGCCACTGAATAAATAATAATTGTTTACATTATTAATAAGAGTGTAGGGTATGCTCTGTTTGCAAATTTACTCTCCCTGAAAAGCATGAAGGAAATAGATGTAAGCTCTTTATCTCTCAATAACTGCCGTGCTCCTCTACACGGGCTCTGGGGGAAATGGATCCCGAACTGGGATGCTTAGTTTGCCTCAATAATTTAAACCTGCAGTCAGTGCTTGCCTTTCTTTCAGAAAGTGCTTTCCTTTCAGGCTGCATTCACAGAATGGCTGGGCCCCTCCAGGTAGGAGGTGCCAGGATTAGCAAATTAAAATATGAGCCACCTATTTGAGTTTTAGGCAAACAAAAAGTAATTTGGGAAGTGTGTCCTAAGAACCATAAGGAGATATTTATAGTAAGAAAATGGCCATTGTTTCTTCAAAATTCACACATAACCACCCAGCCTGGGAAGGGCCCTGGGGAATGTAAACTGGGGCACACAAAGAATAGAACTTCTAAAAAAAAAAAGAACTTCTGTATAATCCAGCTGTGCCTTCCTCTGGGGAGGAGCCAGAGTCAGCACATACAGTTACCTGGTCAGCACACTACAGTTACCTACACCACCCTCTCACAGCTTAGCCAAGTCAGTGAACCAGTCCCTGCCCGGGAACAGGTGAGAATGCATATGAGAACAAAGGGGTATTCAGCCACAAAGAAGGACCAAAGTCTGTCACTTGTAAAAATAACATATGGACCTAGAGATAGACCGTTGTGTTAAGTGCTATAAGTCAGAATCAGAAAGACAAATGTAGCCTGGAGAAATGGTTCAGCGGTTAAGAGCAAGCATGGCCCTTGGCCCTTGCAGAGGACTCAAGTTCAGTTCCCAGCACCCACATCATGTGGCTTACCATGACCTATAGCCCCAGCTCCTGGGAACCCCATGCCTCTGGCTTCCACAGGCACCTGCACTTATGTGCACATACCACACACACGTATACACATAATTCAAAATAAATTTTAAAAAAAATGAACTGGAGAGATGGCTCAGCGGTTAAGAGCACTGACTGCTCTAACAGAGGACCTAGGTTCAATTTCCAGCACCCACATGGCAGCTAAGAACTGTCTTTAAGCACTGTATTTAAGCCAGGTGTAGTAGCACACACCTTTAATCCCTGCACTCAGGAGGCAGAAGCAGGCAGATCTCTCTGAGTTCAAGGCCAGCCTGGTCTACATAGTTCCAGGCCAACTGGGGGCTACAGGGAGACCCTGTCTCGAAAGAAAGAAAGAAAGAAAGAAAGAAAGAAAGAAAGAAAGAAAGAAAGAAAGAAAGAAAGAAAGAAAGAGGGAGAAAGAGAAAGAAAGGAAAGAAAAAGAAAAAGAAAGAAGGGGCTGGAGAGATGGCCTAGCGGTTGAGAGCGCCGACCGCTCTTACAGAGGACCCGGGTTCGATCCCCAGCACCCACATGGCGGCCGAGGACCATCTGAAACTCCAATTCCAGGAGAACTCCAGTTCCAGGGGAATCTGACACCCTCTTCTGACCTCCGCGGCATTGCACGACACGGGTGCACAGACCTGCATGCAGACAGTACATTCATACACATACAGAAATAAATAAAATTTAAAAATAAATAAATAAAATTTAAAAAAAAAAAAAAAGAAAGAAAGAGAGAGAAAGAGAGAGAGAGAAAGAAAGAAAGAAAGAAAGAAAGAAAGAAAGAAAGAAAGAAAGAGAAAGAGAGAAAGAAAGAAAGAAAGGAAGGAAGGAAGGAAGGAAGGAAGGAAGAAAGAGAAAGAAGAAAGAGAAAAGAAAGAAAGAAAGAGAAAAACAAGTACCATTCATTTTCTTTTGTGTACATAATCTCTTTTATTTATCTTTTATTTATTCTTTCACAATTTTATATGTATACAGCATGTCTTGTATACATAGTCATCCCCAGTGCTCCACCCTGCTCCCCCAGGACATCTCCCAAACAGCCCCCTCCTACCTTCCAGATTTTTTTTAAAGACATGAGAGTTGAGAAAGGACCATTGTCAGAGAGGAAGGGAGCCCGAGGGAAAATGAGATGAGAACGGGTGGTAGAAGGTGACTGTGAGCAGAAGACAGTATGTCCATGTCTGGAACTGCCACTGTGAAACCTTTTATTTACATGATTGATGTGCACTTTAAAGAGGAGATGGTCCTGCTGGCCCTTGGCTGTGCACCGTGTGCTGTCTGGATCCAGCCCCTGGACAATCGGGCGTCTCTGTGGTCATCTCAGTCTGCATCTCCAGCCTACCCAGAGCCTTCCAGTGCACCCTGGCCAAGCCTGCTCCACTCTGCCTATCAACATGGAGCACACTTCATGTTGGGTCTGGACTGGGATGTTGACCTTCCAGCCATGTGGGACCCATGGCTCATCCTGGCTCTCAACTCAGCCGTTTATCACATGGGTAGAAATATGTAGGGGCTTCTGACAATGACCCCACAGATGCAAAGCCCTAGACATTGCTGTGCCCAGTAGTACAGTTCTGCAGCTTTGGACACACACACACACACACAAACACACGCGCGCACACACGCACACATGCATGCACGCACATGCACGCACACACACACACACATGCACACACACGCACGCATGCACGCACACACGCGCACACGTGTGCGTTCCACACACCCCAGAGTCCCCAGCCAAGCACGGACAGCCACCCAGGCCATGTTGCCCTCCACAGATGTCTCCCTCCCTGCCCACCAGCCTCCTGCTTAGTCTCTCACCTCTCATTCCCTATCTGCTGGATGCTCATGTCACACACTCTGAGTCACTCTGTGGATGTTTCTAGATGGTGACAATGGCAGCACTGAATGAGGCAAACCCTTGCCCATTATGGAGCCACATCCCAGTGCAGCAGAGAAGGGCAGAGAGCTAGTCTACCAATAGAGTCCAAGGTCCTCACACAGCCCGTGCCCAGGCACTCTGTAAGGAAAGATGAGCCAGTGAGGGGGGTGAGGCCAGTGTGTGGGCATGGATGGCCATTCATTCAGATGGGGTAGTCAAAGTCTTTCCAGCGAAGAAGAGAAGGATCAGCCATGCCAGTGTCTGAGGCTGGGGAGAGCAGTTGGCCCCTAGGGCGTCCCGGCCTCCCGCAGATCCTGCAGCAGGTGCAACTGGCAGAGCCAGGAGGCTAGAAAGGTGCCCGTCCTGGCAGCTAAATCTGCATCTGCCAGATCTGGGAACAGCTGGGGAGCCTGCCTTCCTCCCTTCCCAGACCTGGGAACAGCTGGGGAGCCTGCCTTCTTCCCTTCCCAGACCTGGGAACAGCTGGGGAGCCTGCCTTCCTCCCTTCCCGGACCTGGGAACAGCTGGGGAGCCTGCCTTCCTCCCTTCCCAGATCTGCTTTTGCAGGAGGCACAAAGATGAACTAAGCAGGGGCTGTTGTCCGGGAGCTTCTTCCCTGCTCATGACCCTGAACAGAAGTGCCAGTTGAAGGGGTTCAAAGGAGAGGAATGACAGCTTCACAAGTTCAAAACATGACCCTCACATTAGAGTTTGCAAAAGTATCTGAGACAGAAGTGACTTCCTTCCGGGGTCTGATGAAAGTGGCCCAGGCTGAGTTGTTTATCCAGATCCCAGAAGCTGTTGTGTGGTTGTAGCACAACAGTGGACATGAGGCTTTAAGACTATAATCCGAACGTCATATTTTCTAAGAGATGGTCTTTGTCATTGATAGTGTTGGAAATGTGCACAGGACTTGCAGTGGCTTCTGTCTAGATCAGGTATCTCTGGTTCTTGGCGTCTCATTCAGAAAACTGAAGACGTGTACACACAGCAAGGTGGCTAAGGATTTCGTCTGGAAGCAAAGTACAGAAGACACACAGTGGGAGGGTGGCGGGTCCTGAGTGTGCAAGCAGCTCAAGCGCAACTGGCCAGGGCATCCTGATCACTGCCCATGGCCCCCTGGTCACTTGCCATAGCTTCCTGGTTACTCCCCATGGCTTCCTGGTCACTCCCCATGGCTTCCTGGTCACTCCCCATGGCCTCCTGGTCACTGCCCATGGCTTCCTGGTCACTACCCATGGCTTCCTGGTCACTCCCCATGGCCCCCTGGTCACTCGCCATGGCCTCCTGGTCACTCGCCATGGCTTCCTGGTCACTCTCCATGGTTCCTGGTCACTCCCCATGGCTTCCTGGTCACTCCCCATGGCCCCCTGGTCACTCCCCATGGCTTCCTGGTCACTCCCCATGGTTCCTGGTCACGCCCCATGGCTTCCTGATCACTCCCCATGGCTTCCTGGTCACTCCCCATGGCTTCCTGTTCACTCCCCATGGCCCCCTGGTCACTCCCCATGGCTTCCTTGTCACTCCCCATAGCCCCCTGGTCACTCCCCATGGCCTCCTGGTCACTCCCCATGGCTTCCTGTTCACTCCCCATGGCTTCCTGGTCACTCCCCATGGCTTCCTGTTCACTCCCCATGGCTTCCTGGTCACTCCCCATGGCTTCCTGTTCACTCCCCATGGCTTCCTGGTCACTCCCCATGGCTTCCTGGTCACTCCCCATGGCTTCCTGGTCACTCCCCATGGCTTCCTGGTCACTCCCCATGGCTTCCTGGTCACTCCCCATGGCTTCCTGGTCACTCCCCATGGCTTCCTGGTCACTCCCCATGGCTTCCTGGTCACTCCCCATGGCTTCCTGGTCACTCCCCATGGCTTCCTGGTCACTCCCCATGGCTTCCTGGTCACTCCCCATGGCTTCCTGGTCACTCCCCATGGCTTCCTGGTCACTCCCCATGGCTTCCTGGTCACTCCCCATGGCTTCCTGGTCACTCCCCATGGCTTCCTGGTCACTCCCCATGGCTTCCTGGTCACTCCCCATGGCTTCCTGGTCACTCCCCATGGCTTCCTGGTCACTCCCCATGGCTTCCTGGTCACTCCCCATGGCTTCCTGGTCACTCCCCATGGCTTCCTGGTCACTCCCCATGGCTTCCTGGTCACTCCCCATGGCTTCCTGGTCACTCCCCATGGCTTCCTGGTCACTCCCCATGGCTTCCTGGTCACTCCCCATGGCTTCCTGGTCACTCCCCATGGCTTCCTGGTCACTCCCCATGGCTTCCTGTTCACTCCCCATGGCTTCCTGGTCACTCCCCATGGCTTCCTGGTCACTCCCCATGGCTTCCTGGTCACTCCCCATGGCTTCCTGGTCACTCCCCATGGCTTCCTGGTCACTCCCCATGGCTTCTTGGTCATTGTCTGGGGCCTCCTTTTATGGGTCCCAGTTGCTGGGTAAAGTGTGGCTGGTTTTTGTTTTGATTGGCAGGCTTGGGTTATACAAGACTTTGTTCACTGTGCATATCTTTCCATGGTGCATCTGTCTTTAAATTTTTATTTTTCCAATTATGTGTTTATGTGTGCTGGTGGGGGGCTGTGTGCATGTGTGAGGCAGCTACCTTCAGAGTCCAAAAGTGGGTGTCAGATCCCCTGGAGCTGCAATGCAGGTAGCTGTAGCCCCCGAAGTGGGTACTAGGAACCGAACCACAGTCCTATATAAAAGGAGTATGTACTCTTAGCCACTAAGCCACCCCCTCAGCCCAGTGTTGTCTGTCCATTCATAAATGGGCCTAATGTAGTAAATAGGGGTTTCCTAAAAGTTCACTCAGAGAACCCAAGGCAGCACAGGCTGGTCACCTCACTTCCCCTAGTTCCCAGACCTGTCCCTGCTGTGTTTGTCCACAGAAGGGAAGTTACCAGGGCTTACTAGGGACTATGAGGGCTGTTGCTGAGGAGTGGACAGTGTCCTTGTTTGGAGGGGTCCCAAGTTGCTAAGTGCTGTGTTGTGAAGGGAGAGCATACAGCTTGTCCAGGCAGGTCCCAGCTATTGCCTAGCTATTCTGTGTCTGCCTCGAGGGTGCTTTTCAGTGTAGGGTGCATTTCCATTCCAATACATTTGTGGTAAGTGGAAAATATCCTAAATTCAGATAGACTGTAACTATGTGCCTGGGCCACATAGTGAGTTCAAGGCCAGCCTGGGTGACAAGAAGACTCTATCTCAAAATAAATTAAAAACCAAGAGCCAGACTCGTAGCTTGGTGGTAGAGCACTTGCTTAGTGCAGAGCCCTGGGTTCAGTCCCCAGGACTGCAGAAAAAAATAAAGGAATGGAAAATATCCCACGTTCGAATCCCAGCACCCACATGGTGGCTTCCAACCGTCTGCAATTCCACTCCCATCTACCCGAAACTGTCCGGCATAAGAGGGAGGATGGAAGGCAAAGGGCAGCTAAGTGGAAGGGCCTCGTTCAAAGCGGGGCTTCTGCCAGATGCATATGCTTTACACTACCATAAATTCAAGGTCCATTTTTCTTTTTCCATTTTCACGTGTGTGTATCTATGTCTGTGTCTGTGCCTGTGTCTATGTGGTGTACATGTGTGTGGGCACACTGTGGAAGGGGTGCACATATGTGAATCTGCCTGTTGAGGTCCACAATGGATGTCCAGAAACATCCTCTGTTGTTCTTCCCCCGCATTCAATGAGGCAGGGTCTCTCAATCAAACCCAGAGCTTGCTGGTATGACCAACGCCACTGACTAGCCTGCTCTGTGCATCCCCCAACTCCACCTCCTGAGGCTGGAATTACAGGTGGGCTGTCCATCCCACTTGGCATTTATGTGGGTTCTGGGGATCCAGGACTTCAGTCTTCTCACTTGTACGGCAAGTTCTTTAAGTCTTGAGCCATCACCCCAGCCTGTCAAACGTAGCCATGAACTAGGCTCCCGGTAATTAGCCTGTCTGCAACAAGATTCTATAGACCTCACCCAGCTGCACGTCCTAAGGAGGCTAACGTCCTTGTTTTGTTTCTCTTCTCTCTTGGCTCTCTGGATCCAGGCCCTGGCGTGCCCAGTGTGACCGTGCACAACACCACAGATAAGAGAAGTAAGTGCTGTTTCTCTCAAATCTTCCTAAGCTTCAGGAGAGCAGAAGCCAAGGTTCAGGAAATAATTGAGGCCCACCCCTAGTCCAGGACCCTGAGTTGGGCCCTGCAGGTCATAATGGACCCCTCCAGCAGTGAGTACTGACTAAATAAAATGGTAACAAAATGGTAATGAGGACCAGTGTGATCCAGCTGAGGCTCTATGGTGCCCTTTAAAGTGCCTAAGGTCCCCAGTGCCCTCATGAGTGCTGAGCATGGGCAGGCATTGCCTGGGGACACAGGTCACAGATCACGGATGAAGTTCTATGCATGTGCCCAGCTGGATTTGAACAGCTGGTCAGCAGGGGCTTGACTCTTCTCCTCTAAGGCCTTCTTTGAGAGCAAGCCTCCGTGGGTGCTCAGATAGTCATCTGCCTGTGGGTCTGGGGACTGCTCCATGGCGTCGATGGTCTATACATCCATACTGCCATCGGGTGATAAAGAGTTACCAAGGCCAATTAAAGTAGTAGGGGGACCGGGTTGAGGGTATTACAGTGGGTGTGAACGCTCCTGTGACACCAGAGAGAGATGCGGCTCAACTCTAAATGCAGCCAGGGCCCCCCCCCCGGGGGGGGGGGAGCAGGGAGATGGGAGATGGATAAGGAACAGCAGCAGGAGATCCTGGCTGTGGTCAAGCCAAGGATGTGGGCATCGAGGGTAATACCCAGGACAGCCAGAATATTCTTGCTAAACTGACCCAGCAGATGTTCACTACAATTGCATGATTCAGGGCTGGAGAGATGGCTCAGCGGTTAAGAGCACTGGCTGCCCTTGCAGAGGGCCTGGGTTCGAATCCCAGCACCCACATGGTGGCTTCCAACTGTCTGCAATTCCAGTTCCAGGGTCTCCGACACTCTCTTCTGACCTCTGTGGGCATTGCATGACATGGGTGCACTTACACACATGCAGGCAATACACTCATATACATAAAATAAGAATAATACATGAACTTTAAAAAAAATGATTGGATGATGCAAGCCAAAGACAGAGTAGGGGGCCAGCTAAAAAGAACTTGGAGGGGTCTGAGTCAAGTGTGGTCAAGGAATGAGGTCTGCCAAAACAGAACCTTCAAGAGTCCCTCAAGGATTCCCACCAGACAGTACCCTACACAGGCTGGCTGCCACGTGTCCTGTGTGTTGAGAGAGCGGAAAGCTGGACATGATGGACAGGGCAGGATGGGAAAGTTGAAAAATAAAAGGAACTTTACCTGGGGCCTCCCCTCTCCTGTCCCCAGGAGCCATAGTCCTTGCCCAGATACCGCCCAAGAAGCTCAGACCTATAGTTGCTTTCTGGTTAAAGTATTTGGAAGTGGGTAGAATGGATATGGTTAGAAACAGCATTTCGATCATCCCAAGTCATGGTAATGACTTAAACACTGTTTAGAGCCTGGCATGGAGGTACACACCTTGAATTCCAGGACTTGGGGAGGCAGAGACGGGAGGATCTCTGAACTACATGTGACCGTGGAGAGGGCGGGCAGCAAAGGTGGTCATCAGAGAAGTTGGAAGGTGCCTGGCCACTGTGAAAGCCTTTCTGCTGCACCCCTACTGGGAGGGAGGGGTGAATTGTTTCTGGGGTTGAGAGGTCGCCCGCTCCCAGGCCTCACCCGGGGACTGTCCTAGGAGCCTAGAAGGTTTGGAGGTCTCAGGTAGCATGGTGCCCTGATGGACTCCAGATCAAATGCCTGGGTGTCGCCCCCCATCCGCCCACAGCTGCCCACCCCAATACACACTCAGCAGGAAGGAAGCCTGGCTGCCATGGTGGGCCAGAGCTACCAACCCCAGTGGCCTCTGTGGTCTTCAACACCCCACATGGCAGTGCTCTGAAAATCATTGCCCCTGCTCAGGCCCTACCTGCCATTCCGCTTAGACATCCGGCCGTTGCACAGAGCTGAACACTAGCACCTGTGCATGCATCACCCTCCACTCCTGACTGTGGTCGTGCTGTGACAAGCTGCTTCAAGTTCCTGCCACTTATGACGGACTGCGATCTAGAGCTCAGAGCCAAATGAACCCATCCTCCCTTGAATTACTTTTGTCGGGGCATTTTACCCTGACAACAGAAAATGAAACTATAACAGAAGGATGGGATCCTGACCTTGTAAATCATGCCTACATCCCCTGTCTGTTGAAGTTTCCTGACCCCATGTAGTGTCAGACCCTAATAGCAGGGCCAGGGAACCTATATTTTAATAAATTATAAGAACTATCAATCTAGCCAGTTGGTAGACCTGTAGTCCCAGCACTTGGGAGGCAGAAGCAGGAGGATCCAGACATTAAAACCAGCCTGGACTACATCACAAGATCCTGTCAAAAAAAGAAAAAAATGGTAGATCGTAAGCGCCTTCAGAGTAGTCCATTTTACAGATGAAAAATCTGAGACTTAGTGCAAAGGGTCCTGACAGTTACGATGTTGTTTCCCCTGGAATTCTGACTGTTGAAGATCAAATTATTTCAGTGACAGAGAGAGGGAGGGAGGAGGGAGAGAGAGAGAGAGAGGGAGAGAGAGAAAGAGAGAGAGAGAGAGAGAGAGAGAGAGGAGAAAGAAGGGAAGTCTAAGAGAAAACAACAAACCAATCATAGCAAATACTCTAGAGAGCTCTGTCTGTTCAAAGATGAAATGTTTGCATGTCTGAATTCACTCACTCTGTGGGGAGTGTCGGTCACAGGCACATGAAGCTTTGATGGCTTATGAATAACCATCAGAGCAGGAGCCCAAAGCCCTGGCCCCCTGGTGCCAGCCTCTGCCTTCTGCAGCTTCTGGGGGCCTCCACTCTGACAGGAGCAGGCCAAGTCCACCTGAAGGTCAGATTTGAGTGGAACAGAGTGGCCCAGTGACATCCCGGATCCAGCCCTGTGTCTGTTCTAGGTGTCTGGGAACATGTGGCTTTTATCCTGTGTGTGACTTGTGACGTGGCTGCAGCCTCCTACAGCATGCCTAGCCCAGCCCCCAGACGGCCACCCTGAATGAAATGCCCTGTGCTTGTAGTTTATCAAGCCAGGGTCTCCCAAGTGAAGCTGCAAACACCTGTGGCCCCTGAGGCCCTGGTCTGGACAGTTGCATCTTGTCCCTTGTTTGGTCACAGCCCCCCAGCTGTATGTGTCCATACACACGCTGAGGCATACACACACACATACATGTATGAATGGCACACATACACACACAAAGAGAAATAGAAAATAATGAGTTAGTGGGCAGAATGAGGCCACCTCCCCTGCAGATGTCTTCACATCGCCCTGCAGTGCCCTGGCAGGAGGCCCCTACCAGGGCCCCCACAGTCTCTCTTGGCAGTGGGTTTTCCACTCCTGCTCCTGCCGGGCTAGGTGGCGATCTGTGGGTCGGGGAGGGAGCAGCAGGCCTCAGGGTCGGGCAGGGCAGGGCTGTCTGGAACTTCAGGCTCTCAGCACAGGGCAGGAAACAGAGGCCAGACCTTGGGCAAGAACCCAGATGGTAGATGTTTCCTGCCAAAGCAGCCAGGCTCTGCAGAGCTCTTCTTCTGTCACAGCCCCCAAATCCCCAATCCAGATGCTCCAAAATATGAAAACTTTTGAGCCCCAAAATACGGACACATAGACAGCCCCATCCCCTACCTCCATGATGGGCTGTGGTGGTGATGGTATCAGAAATTGCCGTGAGGCTGCGTGGAGACCATATCCACAAAATAGAAAGTGATTCCATGCGCAGACTTGAGCCCCATGCCCAGATAAACCATGGAACATGCTGGAATTCCAGAATCTGACAAGACAGGAAATCGAAAGCGCTCCTCATACCAGGCAACTAGTGAGGCATGCTCCTCCTACAACCACCTTCCACTCAGCTGCACAGACCCAGGACCCAGAAACACTACCGTGGTCACTGAGGAAACAGCAGCAGCCTCTGTGACCCCTGAGCCGGTGGCTGCAGTTCCAGTCTGTCAAGGGGACACTGGGTCCTCCCCATGCTCGTGCCTCCCTCTGCCAAGAGACAGGGTATGCAGAACCCCTGGGCTCCTCTCAAGCCAAGAGACCACCTCCAAGCAGCCCATTGGGCTTCTCTGTGGAGATCCCAACTCGGTGCCTTTGGAGGGGCTTCTGGGGGAGCCTCCTGGGAGCACCTGAGCAGCCTGCCCCTGACAGGGACGGCAGAGGCCCTGGCCAGCGGGACAGTGGCTCATTCTGTCTTAACGCAGCTTTGTTGGGAAAGTTGGGATTACTATGCAGTGAGCTCATTTCTCCACCGCTCTGCTGAAGACCCCAGCCTCCCTCCTCCTGGCCCCGGGGAATACTTGACTTTTTCCCCCTTTACAAAAAATCTCATCTCCAAACAGAGCCACCAGGGTGTTCACAGATGTGATCCTCGGTTATTTAAAAGGTGTTTCCTGAAGAACTTAATTATGACGGGCACCAGAGTTTTCTCATGCAGCGCCTGAGGGTTCAGACACTTAGAGATGGAGAGGACGCCACCAGAGCCGTGGCCCCCCTGCTGCTGGTTGTTCTAAGGTCCCTGTGGAAGGGACTGGAGGCCAGGCACTGGCTACAGACTCCATGCTCCATCCGGGGGGAGAGCTGGGGTGGCAGTTCCCAGCACAGCTACACGGCCTCCGGGAGAAAGCCTGCGGGCTGGTGACATCACGTGGGCTACGTTTGTGGACACCCCCCGTGGTGTCCTGAAAGCCCGTTCAGAAGTCCCCATGCTATCCGTGTTCCCCAGCCCGTTCAGAAGTCCCCATGCTATCCGTGTTCTCCAGCCCGTTCAGAAGTCCCCATGCTATCCGTGTTCCCCAGTATTCACACCTCTACTGAGTGAAAGTCAGCTTTCTCCCTCTGCCCACATGTGATGCAGTCTGTTTGGGGGTTGGTTATTGATTAGTTTGGGAGGTTATTTGTTGTGTATGTTTGGTGGGCATTGCACATGCTAGGAATCTGCCCTGCCACTAGTCGAG
This sequence comes from Rhizomys pruinosus, assembly GCA_009823505.1. Taxonomy (NCBI): domain Eukaryota; kingdom Metazoa; phylum Chordata; class Mammalia; order Rodentia; family Spalacidae; genus Rhizomys; species Rhizomys pruinosus. Next base: position 1,644,484 of record VZQC01004376.1, read on the forward strand.
CTCCACAGCACTGCACATGGGCCCTTGATAACCATATCATTGCCGTCTCAGTTTCCTGAGTGTTTTCTGCCTGGTGGGTAACACTGGCTCATGGGTAGAGAGGGTGGGGATGGCCTGGGGTGGCCCGTCAGACTCCCCCCCCCCCAGGAGGCATCTATCTGGTGCCCACGGGCAGTAGGGGTAGAAGGATCTAACAGAGAGGACCCAGAACCCCTGCAGATGGTGAAGAGAAGAGCGAAGACCACAACACACAGCCAGTGAAGGCCGAGTCTCTCTGACTCCTGGGTGAGTGGAGAAACTCAGGTGAGAAAGGGGCTCTCAAGGCCTCTGTGTGGACGAGGGATGTAGCTTGGTTGGTTGAGTGCTTGTCCATCGTGTACAAAGGATTAGGCCCCAGCACCGGATAACCTGGGTACAGGACTACACCCATAATCCTAGCACTCGGGAGACAGAATCAGGAGGATCAGAAGTCCCAGTCCATCCTCAGCTACATAGCAAGTTTGAGGCCAGCCTGGGCTACCTGTGACTCTGTTTAAATAAATAAAAATAAACAAACAGGCATAGCCACCAAGCCCCTGAAGTCCAAGGACCAGTAGCACATGCCGACCATGGGAAAGGGTTGTACTTCCCACAGCCCCTGACCCTCAAAAACTTGGTTCTTCTCTGGCCCCAGCAGAGATGAACAATTACCCCGTTACAGACCTCCTGAGGTACAGCAGTGACAAGTCAATGGGACACTCTCTGCTGCTGCGAGACCTGTCCCATTAGGGTGCCAGGGCTGTGGCTTCAGGGTGGCATCCGATCACAGGAATCGTAGCCAGGCCAGCACGGACACGGCCGTGGGGATTGTCTGTGAGGACAGGACTGTGCACAGTGCACAAAGGCAGACGAGCAATCGCTTCATGCCTTCCGTTTTAGATGTGCTTGGTGCTGGTGGTTGATTTAAGCCCCAGCTCTTACAGTGCAAATTTGTATCTAAGAACTACAGTATTCAAATATTTTAAGGAGCAGTTTGGTAAAGGAAGGAAAGTCTCTTACCGTACTGTGTGAGAGCCCTTGACAGGGGTGGGGGGGTGGGATGATCCAGATGTAAACTGAGTCAACAGCACAGAACTCCTGTATGCTGGGAATCACCTCATAAATTGTCACCTAGAGAGTTTTTCTTCATGAAAGATTAGCATGGGGAGATGGGTGTGCCTCAGTGGTAGAGTGCCAGCTTAGCACTTAACATGCCTGAGCCTCTTCCATACCCAGCACACACATAAAAAAAAAAAAAGATGTACAGCATATATTTTCATTTTAGCATAAAATGGTTACATAATCCTATGGAATCTGAAATCATTCATGCCTTCATCTCTTTAAACAGTTTTGATGTTGTTCTTTTTAAAAACATATTTTATTTGGTGTGTGTGTGTGTGTGTGATGGTTACATAATCCTATGGAATCTGAAATCATTCATGCCTTCATCTCTTTAAACAGTTTTGATGTTGTTCTTTTTAAAAACATATTTTATTTGGTGTGTGTGTGTGTGTGTGTGTATTGCCTGTATTTAAGTGCACCCATGTCCTGCAGTGCCCATCTAGGTGTGGGAAATTGAGCCCAGGTCCTCTGTAGGAGCAGCCCGTGCTCCTAACCCCTGAGCCATCTCTCTAGCCTGAGGCTGTTCTTCAGCAGTCAGAATTTCGCACTCTTCCTTTGGCTTCTGACCACCCCATCTCCCCCAGAATTTTGTGCTAATCCCCTATAGGCCCAAAAAATCATTTAAATGTTGATTCGCAATTCTTATGACCATAAGGACTCTTTAACTATCATGTGTCCATACAAAGCAATTAGAATACATTGCACGGTAATTGTACTGGGCGGAAAGGTGGTGATTTCTCCTGGTAATGTGGTCGTGGTGTTTCCTCACTGGGCCATGTATGAATGGGCTCCTCTTCCTAATTTCTGAATAAGTTGTGTTAGAAACAGTGTGTTTGTATGTGTGTGCTTTTGTGGTAGCTGAGCCCCTCATTTTAGTGGGCACTCATTTGAGTGAACGACTGGGAAGAGTTCCACTGACTCCACTTTTTTTAAACTCCTTCTAGGTTTTAGGCTTCAGGCTAGAGAGATGGCTCAGGGATTAAGAGCACTGGCTGCTCCTACAGAGGACCTGGGTTCAATTCCCAGCAACTAGATGGGCACTGCAGGACATGGGTGCACCTACATATAGGCAATACACGCATACATGCACACACACATAGAGACACACCAAAAAAAAGGCAGCCCATCTACCTTTAAGGATGACAATTTGAGAGGTGATTTCCAGCTTAGTCAGATCCCCTGGTAGTTTTGCTGACATTGAAGAGCCCACTGTGTTGCCAAAGAGCCCTTGCCTGTCACCCAGAGTTGTCTTAGTCAGCCCAGACTTGGTGGTTCCAAGTTCCCAGCATGGAGCCTGCTGGCAGGAGGCCCAAGAGCACATGAGGAGCTCAAAGGCCTGTTTCATCTGACTCAGGAATAAAACCAAGATGGAAGGGCACAGGAAAGATGGAGCCATAGTCACGTGGGGCGGGGACCGGGGACCACTCCTCAAAACCCCCTGTGTGGCTGTGAAATCTTCTTGAACCCCAAGGGTGCCCCTAGAGCAACCTTCTTGGAAGGGAAGATGGTCGGCTTTGAGGTCTCAGTGCAGCATACTGGGTGAACAAGCTGCCGTGTAACTAACGCAAAGTGGAGACTGAGTCAGGTGTGTGTTGCCCGCACTGTCAGAAACGTCTGCAGGGAGAACCAGAGGAGGTCCATGCGCCCCCCCCTTGTGCAGGCATCTCTCAGGGGGCTCTGGAGGACCTGCAGCTGACCAGTGTGCCAAACTCAGTATCACCCTCCATCAGAACGCAGGGACCCCAGGTGTAGGGCCGCACAGCAGCCTCCATCACACATGTCCCAGCACGACGACGATGGAGGACTAAAGATCAACAGCACTTACCTGAACCACTTTAGGATGCTGTTGCCCGGGAGACAAAGGGAGAGGCTATGGCCCAAGGAACAATTACAGTGTCACAAACTGTCACACTGATCGCAACAAGCAAGCCTATAGGATTCAGAGCAGAGAGGAGTCCAGTTCAGGAGAGCGAGTCTACAAAGTTTTAAGACTTTACATCTGCATCTGGCCTTTGGGTTAGCTGGGATTGACAGACAGTCTCCTCCATGACGGGCGTGCACAGGAAGCAACGGGACAGGAAGCAGACGCCGGACACCCAGGCAGGAGGGGCGTGTACAGCAGACGCTGCTGGGAGAGGAGCACATAATCTCTACCTGCATCAGCCTGAACACCAACAGCGCAGGACCAGGCCGCTTCACTCCCGTTAGATCACGTGCCTGCTGGTTTCCATTCCAGTATGGTCTCCAGTTTTCCAGCATACTGGTTACTGCCCAGAGCCCATGGGCCAAATGGGAACAGCCCAAGGGCCACACAGCCAGGGGAGTGACTTCCTGAGCAGGCGGCTGTCTCTACGGGCTCACCGTGTCCAGATCTGATAATAGCTAATTCCACCAAATATTAGAGGGGCTCACATTTAATTAAGGAGTGGCCATGTGTGTGCTGCAGACTGGAGGTCCCCACTGCCCCGAAGTCAAAGGCAGAGTCCTTTGGGAAGCAGCCCATCTTTTCTTATTTCCCCTCCAAGCTCCTGCCCTCTTTGAATGCAATTAGGAGAACAAATAAACTGGCTTAACTCGGCTCCCCTGTGAGACTACCAGTTCTCTGCTGATAAACCTGGCTGTGTGGGCAATCATCAAATGAGAAATCCAATATTTAACTAAATTTAATAGTCTGTTGCTTCGGCGCTTTGCTGTGGAGGGTGGGATTTCAATAGAGAGGAGGGGAGCTATTCAATGGCACGGAGTGCAGTGGGAGAGCGATTAGAACTTGCTACGCCCCACAAGAGGCCACAACTCCCAGGGCTGAACATGGGTGATGGGTGTTTGCTGACAAAGCTGTGTCCCCCAAATTACTTCTCAGAAAGCCTAGCTCAGTAGGCAGCAGCATACCCTTGCCGTCTGAGTTTGGACCTCTCCTCCCAGATTGCAGAGTGATGTCATAACAGCGCTTGAATCATCTGTAAGATCTAAGCAGAGTTCAGCCAACTATGAAAAGGTCTAGCCAGGTCACTCTGAAACTGCTCCTGGCACCTGCCCAGCTGAAGTTCCCCTAAGGTCCTAGTGGCAGAAGCTAAGAGCAATTTGCCGTCTTTGCTGTGCCTTTGCTGAGTGGACTGCTTCCTGTGATGGCAGCTGACCCCCATTCACACACCCGGGGCCCTTCCTTGCTCCACACCTGGAAAGATCACACAGATGGGCACAGCAGTGACAATGGCAGGGTCACGTGAGACCTCCAGTGAACTAGGGCTTCGAGACGTTACGGTCTGTACCTGGTCTCTTAGGTCCTAGGCTTGGGCCTGGGACTCTCAGTGAACTGCCACTGAACACTACCATCCATGTACCAAAGTCTTTTTTTTTTTTTTTCCTGTATGTGTATGAATGTACTGTCTGCATGCAGGTCTGTGCACCCGTGTCGTGCAATGCCGCGGAGGTCAGAAGAGGGTCTCGGATTCCCCTGGAACTGGAGTTCTCCTGGAATTGAAGTTACAGACGGTTCTTAGCCACCATGTGGATGCTGGGGATCGAACCTGGATCCTCTGCAAGAGCATCGGTGCTCTTAACCGCTAGGCTATCTCTCCAGCCCACCGAAGTCTTTTAAGCACTGGCAGCTAGCTTTTCAGTCAATTTATTGAACATCTGCTTGGGATTGTGTTGTTGGCTTTACCAGTGGAATGGGGAATGATCGACAGCCAGCCCTTAGTTTCCTCTGGCAGACTGAACTCTGGGATGTCCCAGAGCCTTGTGCTTTCTGAGTCCTCTGGAGAACCTCTCAGAGCTGTTTCATTTGAGACATTAGCGAAAGGCTGTGTGGGGAACCGGGAGAAAGACTCAGGTAGAAACTCAGGGATACAGTCTAGGTAGAAGTCAAAGCTGAATGGCCACATAGGACTGGTAACCTGGCGGTCATTTTTCTGCTGCTTATCAGATCATCACAAGCACAGAACTCTCCCCTCTCTCCCTCATCCCTCCACAAATATGTCATCCCTACTCCCGCTGATGGCAAGGATCTTGGAACCACACAGTGCTGTGAGTCACTCAGCCCAGTTGTCACAAGCCATGATCGAACTCTGATGCCTGCAGGAAGCACATCTGTGGAATGGCTTTGCTTGGGGGAGGGGAGCATGACGGAGCCTGGTGTTCATCAATGAACCGTGGCATTAGTTCACGCTTCAATCTACCACTCTCAGCTCTCTGAGGATCTGGACAAGCCAATGGTAGACTCCTTAAAGATGGCATTTCCTTCTATAGTGAGCCACAAGCCGCTCCTGCATGCGGGCTTAAGTGAGAAAAGAAAAAGACGTCTCATGAGTTCTGGTACATGTGAGATAGTGAAGTTGAGGTGAATAGCCATCCCAGCAGGTGAAGGAAATGGGTTTCCTCCCTCCTGGCTGAAGAACATAGCGTGGAAAACTGGTGTATTATTAAAACTTGAGCCACTCAGGAGGCAGAAGCAGGCGGATGTTTGTGAGTTCAAGTCCAGCCTGGTCTACAGAGTGAGTTCCAGGACAGCTGGGGCTACAGGGAGACCTGTCTCAAAAAGACAAAAATAAATAAATATAAAATAAAAAATAAAATAAAACTGAGCCACCCTGAGCAGCCCTGAGCTGCATGAAGAGGGCAAGCCCCTCAAGATGCAAATATTGCTCATGGGACTTTACCCAATAAAGGTCTCCAAAAACCAGAGAACTTGGTGGTTAAAGTAAGAAATTTGTGTGCAAAACAGTAAAGGCCACACGCCAGGGTCTGCTTTCCTGTCACCCCCCCCACTTTCCCTCCCCCCATCCTGTTTATTGTGACCATTTGTCTGCGCAGATGTATAGGAGCAGTTCTGAACCCAAAAGTCTTAGAATGGGTCATAACAAAACCTACGCATGGGCGCAAGAAATGCCAGAGAGAACAGAAGAGAATGGGAGAAGGGGTAGGCGGATGGAGCGCAGGCATCTCTGATCTGCCTCTACTCCTGTGAGGAGAGACTGCACGCCATGTAACTTGGCTGAGCCATTTGCTATCTTGGCTCCTTGCTCCATACAGCAGTGTGGCCCTGATCACCTGCAGGACTGCCAGGGGAAGCAGCATGGGAGGCAGGTGCGAGCCCCCAGCTCACACGGATCCCACAGTCCAATGTGTCTTTGCTTACTCCCTTGCAGAAATCTTTGACCTGGAAACAAACGAGCATGTGCAGAGGGCCGTCAGTGACCGGCAGATGCCAAAAATCGAGTACCGGAAAATCGAGATCGATGATTACCGTAAGTGCTCCAGGTCTGCCCTTTGCAAGCTCAGCAGAGCATCTGCTCTAACCCAGCCAGGCCTCTGTTGTCATGTGAATGTGGGGGGCTCCAGCCCTATGCAGCCTCCCTACCTGGCTGCCATCCTGCCCACAGCTCACCATGCCTACCCCAGATGTGCTGGTGACAGAAAGACACAGGTGGACCTGATGGTTTCCTCCTCAAGAGAAAGGGGACAAACCTGTCCTCTGGTCACTGACATGGGGAGATGTGTTCCTTCTGGAAGATCCCCTCTGGTCACTGGCCTGGAGAGATGTGTTCCTTCTGGAAGATCCCCTCTGGTCACTGACCTGGGGAGATGTGTTCCTTCCGGAAGATCCCCTCTGGTCACTGACGTGGGGAGATGTGTTCCTTCTGGAAGATCCCCTCTGGACCAGGTTTTCCTGCCTGGTCAACCTCCTCCTTCTAGGTGTGGGCTGATGAGGAGCATCCTTGCAAATGGAGAAATGCATCCTGAGAAGCTGTGCGTTGTCACAGCTGAGGAGTGCCTGCCATGGCTGTCTTCCAACCTCTTTTCTTTTGTACTGTGGATGTAGGGATGGCTTCCTGAGTGCCAGCTCTGTGCTAGGCTGTGAGACTCAGAGTATGGCTGGAAGCGGCTCGCAGCTACAGGGCAGTTCTTATCACTTCGTCTCTTACCTCCACATGGGCGGCAGGCAGCTCAACTTGGTTGGCCATGGAGCCCTAACTGCCCCTGACCTTCACCCTAAAGAGCCCCAGGGTCCAGTGCCCACAGTGCTCCCTTCCCACAAGACTGGCTCCCCTGTGCCTGAACATAGCACTGGGCTCTGACTTAAACCTGCAAACCTCAAAGCTGTCCTGAGTCCTCCATTTGGATCCTTGCCAGAATCAGCAGGCCTTCACTCCTGGGAGAACTCTGCCTGGTCCTCAGTCACTGCTGGAACTCTGGCTGGCCACGTTCAGGGGAGAGGTCAAACAATGCTGAAGGGACAGACAGAATTTCACACCTCACAGGAACCGCCAGTGCTCCTAACCACTTAACCTCCTCCTCCTCTTCCTTTTCCTCCTCCTCTTCCTCTTCCTCTTTCTCCTCCTCCTCCTTGTCCTCCTCTTCCTCCTCCTCCTTCTCCTCTTCTCTTCCTCCTCCTCCTTCTCCTCTTCTCCTCCTCCTCCTCCTTCTCCTCCTCCTTTTCCTCTTCCTCTTCCTCCTCCTCTTCTCCTCTTCTCCTCTTCCTCCTCTTCCTTCTTTTATTGAGACAAAGTCTCACTATATAGCCATGACTGACCTGAAGCTTGCTATGTAAACCAAGCTGACCTTGAACCCAAAGAGATCCGCCTGCCTCTGCCTCCCTGGTGCTGGGATTAAAGGTGTGCACTACCACACCTGACTTCTCCGACCACTTCTGTGTCAATCCAAAGACCAGCACAAGGGCCTGTTCAACATTGACCATCAAGGCCGAGATCATGCACTTACATACATGCAGACAAAGCATTCATACACATAAGATAAATTAAATTAAAAAAAAAAACTTAATGGAACTGATCATAGCATCATCCTGAGCTTAGACTTGGACGAGAAGGAGCACCCTTTAGGGAGGTCACCTTGAACTCCCCTCCTGCAGGACTCCACATTGTGACATAACCAATACCTCCCAACCTCCCCTGAGGTCCCCCCAGACCATTCACTAAAATAAAAACCTAGATCCCTTGTAGAGTCAAGTGAGCTCACATCAGTGCTCGTCTAAGCATCGGAAGTGGATGCACCATCTTGCTGTCCTGTAGGGGAGCTGCCCACCTCCAAGGTCAGTGCTGTCTGGAAACAGGCTGGGCTGCAAGTCCGGGTTCCTCTAATGTACCTTGGCCTTTTGCGGCAGCTCTGAAGAAGAGAACAAGGAAAGAAATGAAGTTAGGGGTCTTCTGGAGGGAGAAGAATTAAGAAAACCACGAACTGAGTCTCAGACTATCTGATTTGGCCTGGATATCCTTTCTACCTTGTCACTGTGCCCTGTTGCAAGGTGTCCTTGCACCAAGTGTTTGTGGCTGGCTGCCACCCTGCCTCACCTCCCCCCAAGGTCTCCTCCCCCTTTGCAGCTCCCAAAGCCCCTCCTCCTGTTGCTTGGCTGCTGCTGTCCTCCCATCTCCGAACCCTGAAGACTGACATCATCACCTTTCCTTGGGAAAGGCAGAAAGGGCCCCAGCCATACTCTCAGAGCCCCCCAGCACCATGGCAGGGGAGGGTACCAGGCTCTGTCACCCGCTCCAAGCCTAGCACAGGAAAGACACCCTGAGGAGCAGAAACTCTAAATGATGTGGCTCCCCTCCCCCACCTGTGTGTATTTTTTATTTATTTTTATATGTGTATGAATGTACTGTCTGCATGTAGGTTTGTGCACCCTTGTCATGCAGTGCCGCAGAGGTCAGAAGAGGTTGTTGGATTCCCCTGGAACTGGCGTTAAAGACGGTTCTCAGCTGCCATGTGGGTGCTGGGAATCGAACCCGGATCCTCTGCAAGAGAGTTGGCGCTCTTAACCACTAGGCCATCTCTACAGCCCCGAATTTTTGCTTTTTATTTCTGCTGCCAGGTAGGGCTGCTGGGAACACAGCTGGTACTCAGGAAGTAAGTGCTCTGCTCAGGCTGCAGCTTCCCAAGGACCACCCTCAGCCATAGATAGTAGCATGTGCTTTTATGGGTGTTTCTGCAATACTGTACAATCTCTGTGTCTCTGCTAGGCCCTGGGCCACAGATCCAATTTGCAAGCCATTAACAGTCAGGCTGAGTCAGTAATGAGAGGTTGCTTGCAGACTGGAGGCCTGGCTGTGTCTATAGTCACTGCACTGGAAAACCACTAATTCCAATTTAATTGCTGGGCCTTTGGTGATCTGGGCTGTAGTTACCCTCAATAAACAAATTCTTACTTGGGCAGAAAGGGCTTGTCCTAGGGGAAATGGGGGGAGGGGGACAAAGAAACTGGTGGGACAGTTTCCTGAAGGTTGCTTCTCCCACACCCCATCTTGAACTACCAGTGATCAAACCCAGTATCCTTCTACGCTGGGGAAACAGCAACATCAAGGTACCAACTCCTTCCCGGGAGTCCTATCCTTGTGACTCCAGAAGACAGACTGATTTGCCTGGCAAGAACCTACAGATACAGCCTGGCAAAGCCACCTGGCATGGAAGGGAGGTGGCCAGTGGACTTTCGCTCACCCACCCCCTGTTCAGCCCCTACCCCTCAGTCTCCTCTCCTGGAACCCACTGTCACAAACAGCCACCCCCAGTATGTGGCTGACCCACCCTTCTTGCTATTGCCTGACTGCAGTCATGGTCTTCCCTGTGTGGAACTGGGCCACCCACCAGCAGGTAGTAAGAGCCCACAGCAGGCCGAAGTCTCCAGGCTGGAGATCTGGCAGCTCCCTCCGTGGTACACCCAGGCATCCATAGGCATGCAGATACAGAACCACCTTAGCACACAGCCCACCCCTCCTGGCCAGCTGCCCCTGACCTGGCTGTGTCCCTCTCTCCCCAGACTTGCCAATGCAGATCCTGAAGCCGGCCACCTTCACTGAAACAGCCCACTACCCTTTGTTGCTCGTGGTGTAAGTACGGCCGTCTCTATCTTTCTCAAGGTGCCTTCTTGGGAGTCAGGGGTGCAGAAAAAAGTAATATTGAGCCTTTCAGGAGAGATAAATGAATAAAAGATCTTGTTTATTCAGCTTTTAAGGCAGGATGGACTGTCAGCAAGAGCAGGTTCTTTCTTTAACCCAAAGATAGAAGAGGAGGGGGCTCTGTGCTCCACCCTACCTACTCCTTAAAGTCCTAGCTCAGCAGTCAGGGAGAAAGCCACAGTGCTCTCTAGCCTGTCAGAGGGAAGTGCTCCTCACTGTCTGGAAGGGGCTGGGCTAGAGCTTGGGGTGACGGGTGATTGCCTACCTGAGTGAATGTCAAGCTCACTGATGGAATTCGGTACCCCCAAAGCCTCACGCTGCTATCTAAGGCTGTGTCCCTACATTACAAAGACTTTATTACCCAGATGCCTATGCTTTAGACTCCTGCATCTTCTCCCACTCTGTGACTAACCGCTTCCCTTAAGATGTGGGCTGGTTTAGCCGGGTGTGGTGGCGTACGCCTTTAATCCAAGCACTTAGGAGGCAGAAGCAGGCGGATCTTTCTGAGTTCAAGGCCAGCCTACCTGGTCTACAGAGTGAGTTCCAGGACAGCTGGGGCTACAGGGAGACCCTGTCTCGAAAAGACCAAAAAAAAAAAAAAAAAAAAGATGTGGACTGGTTTAACACTTTTCTGACAGCGACCAACAATCCTTCATATATACACAAAAACACAGAAACACAACACCCTCTAACAGTCAAAATATACTTGTACCACACACATGTGTACATGCATCTGCACATATGAACATATCAGTTATCAAGACCCCAAACATACACATCACCCACAAAGACCCCAAAGATACTCATGCATACACAAGCATACCCATATGTACACACACGTGCACACACCTGGACACACATGCTGCCTCATTTCACCCTTATTAAGCCAACTCAATGTTTACCACTTTCTAAAAGGTGCTAATGACTTAAAAACCAGCTTCCTTCCTGCATATGTTGGTTTCCTCCATAATTTACAGGGAATTGCAAAGGCTTCTTGGTGTACACAGCCACCCAGTTCCCCTCAGGCTTCTTGGTGTACACAGCCACCCAGTTCCCCTCAGGCTTCTTGGTGTACACAGCCATCCAGTTCCCCTCAGTCTTCTTGGTGTACACAGCCACCCAGTTCCCCTCAGTCTTCTTGGTGTACACAGCCACCCAGTTCCCCTCAGGCTTCTTGGTGTACACAGCCACCCAGTTCCCCTCAGGCTTCTTGGTGTACACAGCCGCCCAGTTCCCCTCAGGCTTCTTGGTGTACACAGCCGCCCAGTTCCTCTCAGGCCTCCCAGGTGAGAAAGCTCAGATAGGAGCTGTGGAAAGGGAACCACGCACCAGCATAGTGGCTGTCGTCGGGCCTCGCTGGCCTCGAAGATATTCTTTGTGCCTTCTCCCCACTGGTCCCACACTCTCCTCTGCCCACCACATCTCCTCATGCTCAGCCCTCAGACCTTGACGGAAACCCTCCCAGCCATGATGGGGTTTCTTTATCTACTCAGTACTGTTTGCAGAGAACCAAAGAGCTACCAGGAAATGGTGTTCGGTGGCCAAGGAGTAGGAAGCTGAGGTGCCAAGGGACCTTCTCCAGAGCAGACCTGGGGTCCAGGTCTTTACCAGGGCTGGATATTAGGGTGTGTCACACATGCATCCACAGGGCTTTTTGTGAAAAGGAGAGATCCCCAGGATGGACCATCCCCTCTTTTCTTCCCTAATTTAGGCATGAGCAGATCATAGGGGCACCTATGGGTGTGTTTTCAACCTTATAATGCTATTATTTAGTGCATTTTGGTCTTTCATGGCTGTATATGACAATGGTCCCATACACTTACACCATTTAGTGACATCGTCATGTAAGCATGGTTTGATCTTCACATGACAGCATTACCTAACAGCACAGTTCTCACAACAGAGCCCTGCCCTTAACTGCTCTGTGATAGTCAAAATCCTACACCTTTCAATGAGCTGTGGGTGCCTAACCCCCACCTCCACTGAGAACAGTGCTGTCCACAGCTTTGGCCTCTTCCCATGTTATAAGTCTCCACTGGGAAATCTTTTTTTTTTCCCACTGGGAAATCTTTTGTATTAGTCACTTTTCTGTTGCTGTGATAAAACACCATGACCAAGGAACTTATAAAAGGAAGAGTTTATTTGAGCTTACGATTGATGGTTCCAGGGAATTAGAGTCCATTGTGGCGGGAGGCATGGCGGCTAGATCTGGAGCAGCATGCAGAGGGTCACATCTCGTAATGAGCACAGGAAGCAGAGAGAGAGAAAAACTGGAAACCACACGGCTTGTTAAAACTCACTAAGCCTGCCCCCAGTGACATACTTCCTCTAGTATGGCCACACCTTCTAAAACCTCCAAAAGCAGTGCCTCCAACTGGAGACAAAATGTCTGAATACTTAAAGCCTATGGGGGAACACTCATTCAAACCACCACATTCCACTCCCTGGCCCCCATAGGCTCCTGACCATATAAAATGCAAAATGCATTTAGTCCAACCTTAAAAGTCCCCATAGTCTTTACCAGTTTCAATGCCATTCAAAAGTCTACAGTCCAAAGTCTCTTCTGAGACTGAGGCCAATCTCCTAAACTGTAAACTCCTGTAACAACAAAAGACAAATTACATACTCCCAACATACAGTGGAACCGAATACACATTCCCATCCCAAAAGAGAGGAATAGAGGCATAATGAGGAAATACTGGACCAAAACAAGACCGAAAACCAGCAGGGCAAATGCCAAGTCCAATAGCTCCATGTGCGACTTCTGGGACTTGACTTCCAAACGGCTTAGATGGCTCAGCTCTTCCAGCTTTGCTTGCAACATACATCTCTTTCTTAGGCCAGTACCACTCCCTGTATGCAGCTCTCCTTGGCAAATACCTCACAGGCCTGGCATCTCGAAAGTCTTCTTGGGGTCTCCGCTGCCAACCAGGCTTCACATTCACAGCTTCACGCAATGGCCTATCAGGGCCTTCTTTATTCAGGGATGCCCCTGCTGCACTCTGCCTGGCCTCTGTGGCTCTCTGAAACTGAGGAAGAAGAACTGATGACCCCTTCATTCTTGCAAACTTCATGCCTTTAAAGCCAGTACCACGTGAATGAAATTGCCGAATCTGGCTGCAAGCTTGGGATGGACTCTCTCCTACTTTAACCACATTTGCAATTTTTCTCTGCCCTGGACTTGTTGGAGTAGAAAATGCTTTCAGTATTTTCCTTTCAAAAGTCTGAGGATTAGCTGGGTGTGGTCTTTCCCTGAAGGTACTATTTCTGTTGTTTACTTGTAAATCTCGAGGCCCTTCCTTAATCACTTTAATCTCACTTTTCCACTGTTTACTTGTAAATAGGTAGGCCTCTCCTTAATCACTTTAACTTCCTTATCAAAAGGAACCTCTCCTTCACATGCCTTGGCACCACCTTTAATCTTCCTAGTGAGGTTTTCAGATCCAAACTGTACATTCTGCATTTCTTTCTGCCCCATCTGCTCTTCTTCATTGTAGATCTATACAATATTTACCATTAAAAGTCACATCACCATTTCTACATTAGACTGTCTTGAAATATCCTCCACCAAAGACATTAGTCCATTGCTTTTCAACTTAGCATCAGGCAAGCATTTGGGCTGTGGGCAAACTGCTGCCAGACTCTTTATCAAAATATCCCGGTTGCTGCCTAAGTCTGTATTTTCCTCTGGAACTACATTTTTTTTGCAGCCATGCTTTCTTCCAGGCTTCTACTAGAATGGCCTGTTAAGCTCTGCTTACAGTAGTCAACAGATTTTCTAGCCCAAAGTTCCAAAGTCTTCCACATTTCTCCAAACATCCACATGGTCAGGTTCTTCACAGCCAACAGCCCACTCTCTGGTACCAAATAACTGTATTAGTCACTTTTCTGTTGCTGTGATAAAACACCATGACCAAGGAACTTATAAAAGGAAGAGTTTATTTGAGCATACGATTGACGGTTCCAGGGAATTAGAGTCCATTGTGGCGGGAGGCATGGTGGCTGGAGCTGGAGCAGCAAGCCGAGGGTCACATCTCGCAATGAGCACAGAAAGTCAAGAGAGAGCGACTGGAGACCACACAGCTTGTTAAAACTCACTAAGCCTGCCCCCAGTGACATACTTCCTCTAGCATGGTCACACCTTCTAAGACCTCCAAGAACAGTGCCACCAACTGGAGACAAAATGTCTGAATACTTAAAGCCTATGGGGGACACTCATTCAAACCACCACATCTTTTAAGCCTGGTGTGGTCTCCTGAATGGGGAGCCAAGCATTGGGCCCTCACCCACCCCCAGTGAGAACTTCAAATGTGTGCCTCCCATAGAGAATGGTAGCTTACCCTTCAAGAGAGGGATAGCAGGAAGGTCATTGTGACAGTCTGTGTGTTTTTACTTCCAATTTAACCAAAAGAGTTTCCAAACCAGGGAGCTACGACTGACAGGTGTGTGGCTGGGCAAGGACTGAGGTGCATGGAACTCTGGGGCAGACAGGAAGGGCTTCATCATGTTGGAATGCATGCCAAAAGAAGGGCTGGGGCTGGGAAAGATAGTTAAGTAAAGTGCTTGCCACACAAGTATAGAGGCCTAAGTTCAATCCCCCCAAATTAAGTATAAAGCCAGGCACAGTGACACGGTGACACATACCTGTAATCGCAGCATTGGGGAGGCAGAAACAGGAGGATGCCTGGGGCTCCCTGGCCAGCCAGCCGAGCTCTTGGCAAAGGTCTAGCAAAGAGACGGCCCTGACAGTACAAAATAAACCTCAAAAAGGAGAGCAGAAAGTGCTTGATGTTGACCTCTGGTCTACACACACACACACACACACACACACACACACACACACATACACACACACACACGCCCTTTAGTGACTGTCCTTACAGCACCTAGGATAGGAGATTGCACTAACACCGTGGGGTTTTCTGAGTCTACGTGGAACCTGGAGCTATGGATTGGCCACAGAGTCCCAAGTAAAGGGGCCAAGCCCTGGGAGAGACCGCTCAGATGGGACATTTGCCAGAGTGGCAATAGCCACCACATAGCATGCTGAGGCCCTGTCTTTTCCAGGGATGGCACCCCTGGGAGCCAGAGTGTGGCGGAGAGGTTTGAGGTGACCTGGGAAACGGTGCTGGTGAGCAGCCATGGAGCAGTCGTGGTCAAGTGTGACGGCCGAGGAAGCGGCTTCCAGGGGACCAAGCTCCTGCACGAAGTCCGGAGGCGGCTAGGTTTCCTGGAGGAGAGAGACCAGATGGAGGCGGTGAGGTGAGTGGCTGCAGAGGGCGTTGGCAGAGGGGGCGGAGAGAAGACGAGCTCTTCCAGTGGGCTGCTCCTGGCATCTCGCAAAGCTCTGTGGGAAACTCTGTGCTCATCTCCACGGAAACCACCAGCAATATTCTCCCAAGGGCTTCTGAACTGACTTCACACAGCTTATGGGTTGAATGATCAAGATACAGGGTCAGAGGCAGAGACTAAGCTGGGTCTGTATATTAATCACTTGTCTCATGACCAAGTCCCTGAGAAGCAGCAGCTTAAGGAAGGGGAGGTTTATCTGGCTCACAGTTTGAGCAGACACAGTCCATCATGGCCAGAACAGTGTTACACTGTTCACAGCAGTGGGTGCCTCTGGCTGGGCTCCCTCAAGTCAATGGATCTAGAAGCAGAGAGGAGACAGGAAGTGTGGCCAGGCTGGAAATCCTTGAGGCTGGCCTCCCAGTGACCCACTTCCTCCAGCGAAGTTCCACATCCTACAGGTTCTATAACTTCACAAAACAGAGCCACAGGCCAGAGACACAGATATCTGCATGGATCATTTCATGTTCGAACCACTTGAGTCTGCCTGGCATCTTTGTGTTAAGGTCACTGGCTTGGCCAGTGTCCACACTCAGCTGTGCCGCGGTGGCCAGGAATTAGGGAAGGCCAGAGGGGGAATGTGAAGGGGCTGGGCCAGGCCAAGGGGTCACGTCACTCTAAGGAGATTCCATATAATATGCAGGTCTCCCAGCTAGGTCTAGGCATGAAAGAAAAGCCTAGGGCTGGCTGAGCAGCTGTGTGTGCTGGTGGCTGAAGCCTTCCAACACGTCACACCTGTCATCCTCTGAGACGCTTCACAGCTCCAGGAGAGCGGGCGACGCTGGTGCCCGTGGTGCTTTGCAGCCATGAGAGTGAGCGGTCCTCTTCTTGCAGGAGTGCACAGCCACCTGTGTCGCTGTGATCAACATTACCTTAAGGGAGGCAATGTAAATTTTGTGGTCCATCATGGCAAGGGAGGCGTGTCAGAGTTTGTGGCAGTGGGAACCTGTGACAGTGAACACAGCTCTTCACATGCTGATGGACCCAGAAACTGAGAGCTGCTCCACAAAAGCCCACCCCTAGTGCTCTGCATCTGCCAGCTAAGACCCACCTTGTAAAGGTCACACAGTCTCCTACAACAGCCCCATACACCAAGGAGCAAGTATTCTAAATGTGAGCTCACAGGGGACATTTCAGACTCAAGCCACAGGGAAGGAGTTTGAACCTGCGGACAAGTTGACGTCTTCAAACCCTTTGTGTGTCAGAGACAGAAAGCGTAGATGGAGAAATCTCAAGGACCCAACAAGCCATCTATAGGATGCCCTTGAGTGAAGTGAACATATGCACATGAGTCTCTGGCATGTGCTCCATGGATAAGGAGCTGTGTGGACTTGGAAGATCACACAAACAGCAGACCCCAGGGCTGGAAGCTCCAAGACCAACAGTGTCATCAAAGAGGCAGGCCCTCTCCCTCTGTCTCCATCTGTATTCAGCTGAGCAGAGCAGCCTTGCTCCCAGCTCAGAATAGCCATGGCTGTACCAGACGCTGACCCCACAGTCTTTCAATACCACAACCAGGTCCAGGTGGACAGAAGACACTTCCAGAAACTTCAGGGATTTCTCCCCAAAAGCAGCCTGATGATCTTCCCTCCATCCCCCTGGACTTAGAACCCAGAACTCCCCACCAGCAAGAGCCAGGGGATGGTTGCAAGGCTTGGCACCATCACACAGCAGACTGGCTTTCCTAGCGAACCCTGAGACCAGGCGGCCCTGACTCTGGCTGTGGGGACGCTTCCTGGGTGGAGGAAAGTCGGGTACCTGAACACTGGTCTCTGAAGGAGAAGCAGGTGACGACCAGGCCAGCGACCCACAGTACCTAAGACAGACTTCGCAGGGAACGCCAGGCAGCACCCAGTCAGGCTGGGGTTGGCAGGGGGCTCACAGTCGCTGGGAGGGCCGCCCTTGCCTCTGACCCTTCTCCCAGGCTTCCCTGTCCACTTCTGCTCTTGCTTTGGTCTGACTCCTCCCAGTGAGGCTCCAGGTCTCCTCCCTGTCACGGAAGCGAGGAGAAAGGTCAGAGGTTGTCAGGCTCCCCTGTGCGCCCCAGGCCCCTAGAGCTACTCCCTCAGAACGGGACGCACATCTGCTGCTCTTTCCACTTGCATCATTCTCTGAAAACAAGGAGTCAGCACACCATCTGTTCACGAACAACAGAGAACCCGTTCGAGAAGAAGTCAGAGATGCTGACTGTCAACCCCACCGGCTCATGGAATAAGCACCCAGGACTGGTTCTGAGACCTGGCATCAGACAGCGGGGCAGCTTGCCCAGGAAAGCCCAGGATGGGCTGGGGCTAGTCCATCGTGCTAACGCCCAAACTCTAGCTCTGGATACCTCTGCAGCACATTTTCCACTGGAGCCCATCTGACAGCTGACAGACGTAAGGAGAGAGGAGGCTGCACTCGAGCACCAAGCAGAGGATGCAGCCCCCAAGCAGGAGAGCTGAGGACCTGAGTTTGTGTTACCGTCCTGTTGCTGTGATAAAAAGCTCTAAACAAGCCAGGCGTGGTGGCGCACGCCTTTAGTCCTAGCACTTGGGAGGCAGAGGCAGGCAGATCTTTGTGAGTTCAAGACCAGCCTGGTCTACAGAGTGAGTTCCAGGACAGCTGGGGCTACAGGGAGACCCTGTCTCGAAAACACCAAAAAGAAAAAAAAAGCTCTAAACAAGGGAAGATAGCCAGGCATGGTGGCTCACACCTTTAATCCCAGCACTGGGACACAGAGGCAGGCAGATTTCTGTGAGTTCAAGGCCAGCCTGGTCTACGTAGTGAGTTCCAGGCCAGCTGGGGCTACATGAAGACCCTGTCTCAAAAAATAAATAAGACCAAAAAGGGTTTATTTGAGCCTACAGTTCCAGAGGAATTAGAGTCCATCATGGTGGGGAAGCATGGTGGTCAGAGGTACGGGAGCAGGAGCAGGAAGCAGAGGTTCCCATCTGCAAGCAGAGCGACTGGAGACTGGCAAGGCTTTAAGAACTCCCAAGGGGGTGGTGCACACACCTTTAATCCTAGCACTCAGGAGGCAGAGGCAGGCAGATCTTTCTGAGTTCGAGGCCAGCCTGGTCTACAGAGTGAGTTCCAGAATAGCTGGGGCTACAGGGAGGCCCTGTCTAGAAAAGAAAAAAAAAAAAAAAAACAACAACAAAAAAACTCTCAAAGCCAGCCCCCATGACGTGCTTCCTCCAGCATGGCCACACCTTCTACGACATCCCGAAACATCGCCATCAAATTCAAACAAAATGTCCGAATACTTAGAGCCTGTAGGGGACACTCTCCTTCAAACCACCACAGACTCCCACAGTTCTCTCCACTACTCCCAGTCCAGCTGCTGTATTAGTTACTTTTCTGTTGCTCTGATAAAACACGATGACCAAGTTGACTTATAGCAGGAAGAGTTTACTTGGCTTATGGTTCCAGGGGAACAAGAGTCCACCATGGCAGCCTTAGTACTTGCGAGTTACCCAGAAGCACTCCAGGGAGAGCACATTTTGAGTGTGAACACACTGCGCACTAACTAAAGTAATAAGCAACTGCATTTAGAGTCCCAAGGTCTGCTTTTATTTGAAACGGGGTTTTGTGCTTTGTGACCGGTCATCACGGCTGTGCTGTGTCCCAAATGCAGAGCGACCCATGTGGCATTCACCCTCTCCACCCTCTGCCCACAGGACTATGCTGAAGGAGCAGTACATTGATAAGACACGGGTGGCCATCTTCGGGAAGGTGAGTCATGTTGTCTTCTGCCGGGGTCCCTGGGCCCCAGAGCTGTGTCGTCATCACCACCAGCCTCCTTCTGAGCCACTGGATCACCTGTGGCCCCGGGGTGGTGGGAAGGGAGAGTAATGATCAAGAAATCAGTGGCTGTAGTACTGGGGGCCCTCACACCATCAGCACGCATCTGTGGCCTGTCATACGACCTGGAATGTTTGTAGACACCTTCCCATGCAGCAACCACACTAATCCCCATGTTTGCTCAGACAGAAGGAAGGCTGGGAGACTCTCCACCCCATGGCAGCTCAGGGCAGGGCTGGTGCGGCCAGGCTGCCGTGAAGGCCCAGGGGTGGGAGATAAGTCTCCACAGATCAGCTGTATGCCCTCCCCTCCTCATACTCTCAGAAAGGCAGACAGACGCTCAGGACTGTGCACAGACCCCCTCCTGTTGTTGGATGAGCCCACCAATCAGCATCTGAATACAGGCTCAGCCCCAGATCCCAGCATTGGGACCAATGTACACTGGTGGCCTGGTAGAATCCTGGGGTGACTAGTACTGATTGTCGCCAAATAGCTGTGACCGAATACATGATGAGCTTGAGGAGAAGATTTGTGTTGGTTCACAGTGTCCTGCCAAGGAGAGCAGAGCAGCTAGGATTCCGGTCTGTGGTGGGCGACCATGAAGCAGAGAATCCCACGAATGCTGCTTAACTAAAGAGGGTTTTCATAGCCCAATGTCTGCCAGCCGTGCCCATGAGCAAAACATTCCACAGCCTCCCAAGACAGTGCCACTAGCAGGGGTCAGGGCGGGGGGGGGGGGAGCACTGGAACCCACGGGTCTGTGGAGTCATGTCACACCCAGCCGCAGAGGCAAGGCCACTCGGGGAGGGACCAGTGCCTGGCTCTGGGCATCACTGGTCTTGGTTCTCTGTAAACTTGCAAGGACGCCCATCTAAAGGTGAGCTAGCATGGCCTCCTTCCTCTGCCTCGGACAGCCCCACCCATCCGGCCACAGCAGGACAGGATCATCCAGTTGTCAGTGGGCCTTATCAAAGTGTGGCCAGCACACCTCGCACACAGCCAAGTGTGTCCTGTGGGGAGGGACCCATGGGCCGTTAGGGTGCTACTCACCCCACCACCCCACAAAGGGGCAGGAGAGGGTGCTTTGCCCAGCCTGGTGGAGCTCCCCTCCCCTCGGGAGCACAAGTCTGTTCTGTTCTGATGTGTCTTGAACAAAGGAGTTTCATAGATTACCAACTCTGACTCCCACCTCCCCTCTCTAGGGTGTCTGTCCACCAGGACCCATGGTTCTTTCATTATTGCATTTGTTATATTTTATTGTGTGTTTGTCTAGTGTCTCTTCTGATTGTCCCTTTAAAGAAGCTACATGAACACACGTGCTGAGTGGCTGTCCTCCCTGGGTCTGAGGCTGGTTTTGTGCTCAGCTACAGACACCGACCCCCTCACCTCCTTTCCTTCCTTCCTGCCTCTCTCAGGACTATGGAGGGTACCTGAGCACTTACATCCTCCCAGCCAAGGGAGAAAATCAAGGTCAGACCTTCACCTGTGGCTCGGCACTCTCTCCAATAACGGACTTCAAACTCTATGGTAATGGTCTTGATGAGACCAAGCTGAATCCTGAGGCCCACCTCTCCCCACCCAGCACCTCTGCTCCTAATGGACACTTGGATGCAAACCAACCACTTAGGGCAGGAAGGGAAGGCTCCAAGTTATTGTTGGGGGTGAATGAGTCAGTCCACTAAGAAGTACTAAAGACTTTCCAACACAAGGCCAGCTGGTAGTAATGGGTTCAGGAGGGAAAGAGGTGGGTGACGACCCCCAGGCTGCTCTTCCTCTGTTGGCAGAGTGTGTGCTGTGCAGGTGCCAAGGGAGGACGGGGGGGAGGGGATGTGTGACTGGGCACAGAAAGTGCTGGTGATGACAAGGCCTTTGCTACTCCCTGGTGAGAATCTGCTGGAAGCCTAAAGAGCTTGGCTCTGTCACCTCCTCCCCGGCCCCCAGGCAGCACTTCTCTGGGCAAAGTTCAGCTTCCATGAGCAGGACCAGAGCTGAGAGATGTGATGTCAGAATGATTTGTTGTGGGGATCAGAGAGACACCAGACCACCTTGGGAGGGAGGCAGCTGTGAGCCTAGGCAGGCACAGCCCCCTAACTACACTGGTTTGCTGCCCCAGCTCCCTGAGTCTTCCTCTCTTGGGTCATACCTCCTCACCCCTTCTCTAATGGTGACATTCAACCAGTTCTTAAATGTGCAGAGAATATGCCAGGCGTGGTATAACGCCTAAAAAAACAATGTGCAGAGAAGACATGGGTGGCTCTGAGAATGGGCATTCAAGTCAGGGCTGGGCCACTGAGCTGTGAGCCTGAGGGGACCCCACACTGAGTAATGATAAGAAGCCTGGGGCCTTCTTGCCTGAGGTTCGACAGAGCATGGTGGGACCTGCTCCTTCACAGTGCCTTCCTGTGTCCCTTGCACCCCATCTCCACATTGTGGACCCCAGGTAGCAGTCCTGGGATGGGGGAGGGGAGTCCACCTGCTTCCAGGAGACACAACACAGGAGGTGATGCACAGTTCACTGACCTTTCCAGAGAGCTCTGCTGCTTCGCATGAATAACCCTCCTGTAGAAATTCATGTGGCATATTCCAAATTCAAGTTCAGATGAGACTTTAATTTTTTTTTTTTTTTTTTTTTTGGTCTTTTTTGGACAGGGTCTCCCTGTAGCTCTGGCTGTCCTGGAACTCACTCTGTAGACCAGGCTGGCCTTGAACTCACAAAGATCCGCCTGCCTCTGCCTCCCAAGTGCTAGGATTAAAGGCGTGCGCCACCACGCCCGGCTAAGAGACTTTAATTTCTTAATCATGCTCTTCCAAATTTACCTGATTCAAAGACATACAAATTGGGTCTCTCTTTCTTTCTCTCTCTCTCTCTCTCTCTCTCTCTCTCTCTCTCTCTCTCTCTCTCTCTTCAGTGCTGGGTACTGAACCCAGGGCTTCATATATGCTTGGCAGGCACCCTCCCATCCAGCTACCCAGTCCACCTGTGTTTTAGGAAGTCCTTTCCTCACAAAGGGCCCACACACACACACCTAAGCCCTGTAACAACAAGGCAAGCCTTCAACCCTGGCAGAGCTGTGTTATGGGGGCTAGCACCCCCACACTGATTCACTCCTACACACCATAGCCCAGGAGACTTAAGAGATGGCTTTTTTTTTCTTTTTTTTTTTTTTTGGTCTTTTCGAGACAGGGTCTCCCTGTAGCCCCAGCTGTCCTGGAACTCACTCTGTAGACCAGGCTGGCCTTGAACTCACAAAGATCCGCCTGCCTCTGCCTCCCAAATGCTAGGATTAAAGGCGTGCACCACCAGGCCCGCCCAGCCAAGATGGCTTTTTTTAAAAACAGCACTTACCATGTGACTGGCAGGGGTGGCCCTCACAGCAGTCCCATCCCTTCCACCTGGGTATGGCCAGCCCCGGAACTTGACTGTAGCTGAGCCCCTCTCTCTGCCTCTGTCCAGCTTCTGCATTTTCTGAGCGGTACCTCGGCCTCCATGGACTGGACAACAGAGCATACGAGGTATGTTTGCTGAATTGCGGTTTGGTAAAGCAGGGAACCAGATGAGATGGGGCGACCTCTCCCCTTCCTCATCCCCGCCCTCCCACCTGCCCACCCACAGC
The DNA here is from genome assembly GCA_009823505.1 of Rhizomys pruinosus. Taxonomy (NCBI): domain Eukaryota; kingdom Metazoa; phylum Chordata; class Mammalia; order Rodentia; family Spalacidae; genus Rhizomys; species Rhizomys pruinosus. The sequence continues at coordinate 1,667,282 of VZQC01004376.1, forward strand.
CACTTCCCCTCTAAGGGCCTAGTCTTCTCCACCACCAGAACCTCTGGCTCCTCTTTCTGTCACACTGAACTGGTGTGCCATCTCTTAGCTCATCTGTTCTCGCGATTGATGGGTGAGGGAGAGAGCTGAGACAGCCTGGAGGGCATCTGTCCCTCAGAGCCACTGTGGGGCTGTCGGTGGTCCCTGCTCCCTGAATGAGGCCGGTTCCCCTTCGGGAGGATGACTAGGGACTGGAGGAGGTGCTACTCCTGTGTTCCTTGCTACACCCCAGTGTCTGTCGTCTCAGGATGTCACACACAGCATGTCACTAGTCACATGCAGGCAGAATGCCAGAGTTCTGTGGTCAGGTAGGGTTCTACTGTCCATGCTGAGACTTCTGCCTGAACAGAGACTGAACCTATCTCAGTCACAGTGACTGGATGGCACTCGAAGGCCACCAGTGCTTGGAGAAGCTGCTTCGCCTTCTCCATTCCCCTCACTGCCTTTCACATGACACAAGCACCCCAACTCTGAGAGCCTAGCTTCTCCCCGACTTCCCCAATCTCCCCACCAGTGTCCTCCCCTCCTCTCCTGCTCCTGCTCCACAGCTGACCCTGTCTCCTCACCCCCACCTGCAGATGACCAGGGTGGCTCACCGGGTAGCGCCACTAGAGGACCAGCAGTTCCTGCTCATCCATGCCACGGCTGACGGTGAGGACCAGACCCCCACCCGCCGACGTAGCCTGCGGGGTACCGTGGGTCTCCACAAACATTTGCCTCTTGTTTTCTACAGAAAAAATCCATTTCCAGCATACAGCAGAGCTCATCACACAGCTGATTAAGGGGAAGGCCAATTACAGCTTGCAGGTAGGAGATGCATGTCTGCTGGGCCACAGCCTAGGGCGACAGGAGCCTTGTCTCCAGAGCAGGACTGAGGGATCCTCGGAGGCCTTGTGCAGCACACACACGAAAGTGGATATGTCAGATCGGACACCTCTTTCTCCTTCAGATGGAAGCTTAGCTCTGTATTCATGACTGAACCCCATTAGAGCCACCCCGTTCCCTGTACACCCCACTCTGCCCCATGTTCTTCCTCTGGGTAGTAAATATGGCCAACTCCCCTGCAATGGGGACAGGTCCTGAGCTGCGGCCCTGGGCAATACCTGGTGACAAGCATGGTCTGAGTGTCCGGGAGTCTCTACCATCTGTGGCTGTGGTAGGGCAAGAACCAAGTCCATGCCAGTACTTAGCAGCATCCACCACTGGCTCTTCCCAGCTACACACAGGGATGATTCTGGAAACTTCTTCCACTTCCTTCTTGCCCTCTGGTTCCTTCAGTAACAGTTACGACAGCATTGTCTTTTTTCATTTTTATTTTATTTATTTTTTATGTGTATGAATGTACTGTCTGCATGTAGGTTTGTGCATCCGTGTCATGCAATGCTGCGGAGGTCAGAAGAGGTCATCAGATTCCCTGGAACTGGAATTAAAGATGGTTCTCAGCTGCCATGTGGGTGCTGGGGATCCAACCTGGGTCCTCTGCAAGAGCAGTCGGCGCTCCTAACCACTAGGCCACGTCTCCAGCCCCAGCATTGTCTTTTTTTAATCCAGAGATAAACCTGTCTTGCTGTGTGGGCAGAAGGGGCTTTGGCCCTTTCTGTGATGGTATATGGCGCGGAGGGCTTGGTTATATCGCATTTATTTCTGAGAAATGTTCCAAACATAATACCTTCAGGAACTGCCATGGGTCAGTCGTGTACATCTCGCACACATGATAGCACCCTGTCTATTAAGACGCAGTCCCTACATGCTGGCAGCACACGTGCAGTGTGGGCTCCTCCTGTGCCTGTGGAAGGGCCTGCCTGGGGCCAGGCACAGAGGATGTCCTCACAGATACTCAACGAGTTTGCACCATGACCACCAGGTCCAGACAAAAGCACAGGGAAGGGGACCCAGAGGAGGGAGCCACACTACTCTGCTGCCTACGTGCAGCTTTGGCTACATACTACATACACATGTTAAGCTAATGACATCATTATTAAAGATAAACACCACCCTTGGAGGCAGAAGAGTAACATAGGATTCTGAATAAGGACCAGACAGTCTTCAAAGTCAGACTTGGCTTTGCACTCTCTTGAGTCCAGGATCAGCACAGTGCCCCCTAGAGGACGGGTGGTATCACTGCGCTGCCCGTAGACCAATGTGCTGCATCTCTGGCCTGGCTGCCCACCAGCCCTTCCCTTGTCCTCAGGCTCCCTTCAGGTATGTGACACTTAATTCTCACAAAATGTATGACCCTCTATTCAGTTTTCCTTTACACATGACACCCAGACCCAAGGCTCAGCCAGGTGAAACACCAAGCCAGTATTCAGGGGTCCACACTGACAGGAGGCAGGCGTACAGCTTACTCGACCCTCTGAGGGCTACTTGGAGAGGCAGAAGTCTCTCCCCTTCTTTGAGTCCTTGGTCTATGGTCTCTGAGGCTCCTGAGCATACGTCCAGGTTGTAAAATGAGACAAACATCTAGACAGCAGAGTTTTCTAACTTACCAATTCTTACTTGGTTTCCACTGCCCTTATGAGGGAGAGATGCCAAGGGAAAGAGATGCCAGCGGGGAGACTGGCCACCTTTCGTGACCAGCTAGGGCTGCAGGAACAAGTGCCCCTTCTGCCTGGAACCTCAGACAGAGCTCCTCAGTAGGAGAAGATGTCGATACCAGGGCTAGAAAGCTCATTCTGCCAACTGGAACTCAGACCTTCTGAGACCTAGCTTTCCACACACCACATCTTTTGTGCATTTTGTTTTTTTTTTTTATTTTTTTTTAATTTTTTATTTATTTTTTATGTGTATGAATGTACTGTCTGCATGTAGGTTTGTGCACCCGTGTCGTGCAGTGCCTCGGAGGTCAGAAGAGGGCGTTGGATTCCCCTGGAACTGGAGTTCTACTGGAATTGGAGTTACAGACGGTTCTCAGCCGCCATGTGGGTGCTGGGGATCGAACCCGGGTCCTCTGCAAGAGCAGTCGGCGCTCTTAACCACTAGGCCATCTCTTCAGCCCCCTTTTGTGCATTTTGTCGTGCGTTTGGGAGGATGAACCGTGAGTATGTGGCCTCTCCCTCCTTCCTCACAGATCTACCCAGATGAAAGCCACTACTTCCGCAGCGCTGCCCTCAAACAGCACCTGTACCGCTCCATCATCAACTTCTTCGTGGAATGCTTCAGGATCCAGGACAAGCTTCCGACAGCCACAGCGAAAGAGGAGGAGGAGGAGGACTAGCCACACTCCAGCCCTAAGCACACAAGAGGCTATTTCTACAACAATATGCAACTGAGGAATCTCCCCCACCACCCTTCCCTCAAGGGCAGGTGGAGGCGGAGGGTCAACGTTCCATAGCATGTGTCTCAATTCTGAAGGCCATTTGGTGTGGGCGAAAAGCTCCTTCCTGGGTGGAGACACAGCACCACACAGCCTGGAACAACTCCACCTCGGCAGCATCACCCCCTCTGGCCCCCAGTGACTGGCACATCCCATGTCCCTTCCCCCAGGGGACAACGTGAGGACACATGGCAGCGAGGGCATACATCGAGCCCAGGAAAACTGGCCCTTGCATTCGAGCTTTCTCGCCGTAGCACTGAGACCCGCCATCTGTGTTAGCACGACGTCCGCAGCCGGCCGTGCGTCCTATCTGACAGCTGTACCATGGGATCCAGAAAGCACTGCGGTCTCAGCAGCACCTGGTCATACATGGCTGGCTCCTCTGTGCCGTTAGGAGAGCCTGCACTGTTCCTGTCTGCACCCAGAAAACAAATCTTCTATGTACAAAGTCTGGCTAAAGCTCCACCGACGGTTAACCTTGTAGAATTACTTTGTATTTTTCTATGGTTTTAGCTGGACACCCGCTATGTCTGCCCCTAGGGCTATTTCTTTGTGGTTTTTTGTTTGTTTGTTTGTTTGTTTGTTTGTTTTCCTTCATTTCTTCTTTGTGCTTATTTGGATACAGAGATCAGGAACCACTCTTCAATCATCAGACTCTGTAGAGGCATTTCAGACACCGGGGGAGGAAAGCACCCAGCAGCCCTCATTCGTAAAACCTTCGGCCTGGACTTGACTTTAGATCCACTGTCTTTAACACGTATCCTTAAAACTACCTTTTCCTCCTTGATCAATTGTCAAGTCTTTTCAGGTGACATTTGGTTACAAGTCATAAGACAGATATTGGTTCCACTCCTAAGTCTGCTGGGTCAACCCAGGTCACGGGTGACCCACTGGGCAGTGTGGGAACCCACCATGTCATCGCCAGCCCCAGAGATGGCTTCTCCCTCCCACTCCAGCATCACAGTCGACGTGGCTGTCCATCAGCCTTGCAGAACATGCTGAGCAGACATGCAGCCTCTGTTGCCCATGTATATTTCATTTCATTGTATATAAAGAGAGGAATGTGTGCCTGGCATTTGTGCAGTCCGCTCCCCTCCACAGCACTAACCTTGTGTTGAGCTTGCATGCAGACACCTCTCTGGCTCGTCTGGCCTGGCCAGAAGCACTAGTTTGAAATATATCAATTACTGTCATTTCTTTTCAGGCTTGTTGATGACCTGAATGTCAGTACTGATCTCTCCAGCTTCCAGTCCCACGGGGGTGTCTTGACACCTGTCTTGACACCCTGTCCACAGAGATGTGTCCATGTCGACTTTTTGGTGTTTGGGGGCTTTGGTTCTGTCCACATGAGCTTGGAACGCCGGTTCTTGTTAGGTCTATTGGAAGAGCTCCTTCCCAGGATGTTTCACAGGTGATGTCTCAGCTGACAAACAGGACTGTGAATGCTACACAGATGGGCTTTTGCTACTTCAACAGGCGTGGCGGACAACGAAGCCAAGGAGGTCTGAAAGGGGAGCCAGCTCTGGCTGCAAGAATGGGTCAGAGGGACGAGGGGGTGTGGCATGGTAGCGTTTGTCATCCATGGAATAAAATGTTATTTTACCACTCGGATCTCTGATTCTTGCTCCTCCTCCACTATCTCACCTTAGAAAGTGAGCACAGGGGCTGGAGAGATGGCTCAGCAGTTAAGAGCACCGACTGTTCTTTCAGAGGACCTGGGTTTGATTCCCAGCACCCACATGGCAGCTAAAAACCATCTTTAAGCTAGGTATGGTGGCACACGCCTTTAATCCCAGCACTCAGGAGGCAGAGGCTGGGAGATCTCTGTGAGTTCAAGGCCAGCCTGGTCTACAGGGCTAGTCCCAGGCCAGCCTGGTCTACAGGGCTAGTTCCAGGCCAGCTGGGGCTACAGGGAGACCCTGTCTCAAAAGCACCAAAAAAAAAAAAAAAAAGTCAGTACAGACATTTACTGGTTGCTACACCCCTGAAGAAAATGTCTCTCTATCCCCAGCAACCATTATCTGCTAAGAGCTCCTCAGGAGGCCCCGCATCCACGGTGAAGTGTCCAAGGGCCCAATCTTCTGCCTGTCTGTGCCGGTGATCCCAGCTGCTACGGGTTCATGAGAGCCATATCATGCCTGGAAGAAAGCACTCCACAGCCCTCCTCCCTGTCCCCTGGCTCATACAGCCTTTCTGTCCCTGTTAAATGATGTCATTGAGCCCCTTGCAGTGAGTGGTACAGATGTCCCATTTAGAGGGGAGCAGTCACCAGGTCTCAGTCTCAGCACTTTGGCTAATTAAAGTCTCTGCAATAACCACTGCTCACTGCAAAAAAAGAAGCTTCTCTGACCAACACTGAGCAGCACTAATCTATGGGATACATATAAATATTTAAAAGGCAGTTTGATGCACACATCGAGTCCGTCGTGTAGCTAAGCAGTAGTGGGCTTCCCACTATGGCCTATGACCTCCTCAGCCATGAGCTTTTTACCAGGTTTACAGTACCAGGCATGAATTTCCTTCCTGTGGAGCAAGTCTCAAATCCTCTCAGAAAAGAGTTGGGTGTCCCTGTAACAGCCACGCCACTTACTGTGCCAGCATGCACATCTTTCTGAGGCTGCAAGTGCAGCACACAGGGCCGACATCTGCAGAGAACTCTTGATGGCTTTTCTCCCCCAACGGGCTGCATAGCACCTTCTGGCTATGAAAGGCAGTCAGCAGAGAGGAAACTTCCAGCTCAGTTTCAGCTTGATTTCTCTAGGTCCTACAGCCAAAGCATGAGGTGTCTTCAGCAAGACATGTTTAAAGCACTCACTAATTGCCCAAAACAGAGGCATGGATAGTTCTGTGGATACCACATACCATGGGGCTCGGCACAGTGGCCCCCACCTGAAATCTCAGCACTTGGAAGGAGCGGCTGGAGGATCAAGAGCTCAAGGTTGCTCTCCGTAACAAGTTCAAGGCCAGCCTGGGCTATGTGAAGCCCTATGACCAAAAAGGGGGGGAGAGAAGCAGAGGAAGAATAGGAAATAGGGAGGAAGGGAGGGAGGGAGGGAAAGAGGGAGGGAGGGAAGGAAGGAGGGAAGGAGGAGGGTGAGGTGGGGGACAAGGACAGAAAAAGAACAGAAGAGAGCAGATGGGAGGGGAGGAGAGGAGAGGAGAGGGGAGGAGAGGGGAGCCCCCGTGTTTACAGTAGTTGTGAAGTTAAAACCAATCAACTCTCTTTAAATGGGTCAGAGGAAACAAGCCTCTGCTGTGTTTGGCCAGGTGAGGGCAGAAACACAGAGCTATGCCCCAGCCTAACACAGATTCTTCTTGAACACATCACTGCAAACTAGAAAAACTTTAGAAAACTTGACCCTGTTTGTTGGAGATCCACCCGTTCCCTTTGTGGACTCTCTAAATGCCATAAGCATGGTGGACACTGAAAGCCAGGGACTGGTGAGATCAACACCCCAGGGACTGGTGAGGTCAACACCCCAGGGACTGGTGAGGTCAACACCCCAGGGACTGGTGAGGTCAACACCCCAGGGACTGGTGAGGTCAACACCCCAGGGACTGGTGAGGTCAACACCCCAGGGACTGGTGAGGTCAACACCCCAGGGACTGGTGAGGTCAACACCCCAGGGACTGGTGAGGTCAACACCCCAGGGACTGGTGAGGTCAACACCCCAGGGACTGGTGAGGTCAACACCCCAGGGACTGGTGAGGTCAACACCCCAGGGACTGGTGAGGTCAACACCCCAGGGACTGGTGAGGTCAACACCCCAGGGACTGGTGAGGTCAACACCCCAGGGACTGGTGAGGTCAACACCCCAGGGACTGGTGAGGTCAACACCCCAGGGACTGGTGAGGTCAACACCCCAGGGACTGGTGAGGTCAACACCCCAGGGACTGGTGAGGTCAACACCCCAGGGACTGGTGAGGTCAACACCCCAGGGACTGGTGAGGTCAACACCCCAGGGATCGGTGAGGTCAACACCCCAGGGACTGGTGAGGTCAACACCCCAGGGACTGGTGAGGTCAACACCCCAGGGACTGGTGAGGTCAACACCCCAGGGACTGGTGAGGTTAACACCCCAGGGACTGGTGAGGTCAACACCCCAGGGACTGGTGAGGTCAACACCCCAGGGATTGGTGAGGTCAACACCCCAGGGATTGGTGAGGTCAACACCCCAGGGACTGGTGAGGTTAACACTCCAGGGATTGGTGAGGTCAACACCCCAGGGACTGGTAAGGTTAACACTCCAGGGATTGGTGAGGTCAACACCCCAGGGACTGGTGAGGTTAACACCCCAGGGATTGGTGAGGTTAACACCCCAGGGACTGGTGAAGGTTAACACCCCAGGGATTGGTGAGATTAACACTCCAGGGATTGGTGAGATTAACACTCCAGGGATTGGTGAGATTAACACTCCAGGGATTGGTGAGGTTAACACTCCAGGGATTGGTGAGGTCAACACTCCAGGGACTGGTGAGGTCAACACCCCAGGGACTGGTGAGGTCAACACCCCAGGATTGGTGAAGGTTAACACTCGAGGGATTGGTGAGATTAACACTCCAGGAATTGGTGAGGTTAACACCCAGGGACTGGTGAGGTCAACACCCCAGGATTGGTGAGGTTAACACCCAGTATTGGTGAAGGTTAACACTCCAGGGATTGGTGAGATTAACGCTCCAGGGATTGGTGAGATTAACACTCCAGGGATCAGTGAGATCAACACCCCAGGGACTGGTGAGGTTAACACCCCAGGATTGGTGAAGGTTAACACTCCAGGGATTGGTGAGGTTAACACTCCAGGGATTGGTGAGATTAACACCCCAGGGATCAGTGAGGCTAACACCCCAGGGATTGGTGAGGTTAACACCCCAGGGATCAGTGAGGTTAACACCCCAGGGATCAGTGAGGTCAACACTCCAGGGACTGGTGAGATTAACACTCCAGAGTCTGGTGAGGTTAACACACACCACTGAGCAGCTGCTGCCTCAGAGGTGAAGATCAGTTTGGCCACCCCCGATGGTCACCTGATGCTGATTTATTGTCAACACATGTCTAGGTGTGTTTGTGAGGGAACTCCTTGGGCACATTCCCAGTTTAGACTCAAATTAATTTGAACTTTTACGAGATGGAGCCTCTGGTGGGTGGAGCCTCCCCCCCACCCCACCCCCATGGCACCCTTTCTGTCCTCCCAGGGAAGAGCACTGTGTTTCTTCTGAATTTATTCTTTTTTATCTTGTGTATGGGTGTTGTGCATATGTGTATGTAAGTGCACCACGTGTGTGCAGTGCCTATGGAAATCAGAAGAGGACATCAGAGCCCTGAAACTGGAGTTACGGAGGGTTGTTAGCCACCATGTGGGTACTGAACCCAGGTCTTCTGGAAGAGCAGCCAGTGCTCTTGACCACTGAGCTGTCTCTCCAACCCTCCAAGTTTCTTCTTAATGGTGCTAATCTCTTTAACAATGGCTGCTGCGTTCAAACCTATCTGTCACTAAACTCAGTCACACTCACATTTCTCATCTTTCTGCTCCTCTTCCGCACTACCTACTCAAAGACCTGGATGAGACCAGTGAGTAGTAACCCCGCACCATGAAATTTCCTCTGTACTGACTTCATCCTCACTCAAGCACACAGGCAGAATGAAGACGGAACACTTGCCAGACTACAAAAGCAATGGCCCCTTACCAGGTTCCTGATAGAGTCCTTGCTCTCGCTCTGAAACCTTGTGAACTGGCCTTCCACGGTCCCCATTCCTTCAGCTCCTAGTCTTCCAGACTCTGCAGAATGGTTCATTAAACTCTGCTTCCAGCATTCCAGGGCTTTTTTAGCCCACAGTTCCAAGCTCTTGCACATTTCTCCTGAAAGCCAGTTCCAAAAGCCTATGAACCACATGGTCAGATTTATCACAGTGACAGCCCTACATCTTGGAATGAGTTTTCTATGTTAACTACTCTTCCACTGTTGTGACAAAATGCCTGACAAGCCACTTAGAGAAGGGTTTTCTCCAGGCTCACAATTTGAGGCTCCATCCACCGTGGTGGGAACATGTGTGAGGGGGCTGCTCACTTCGTATCTGCAGCCACGAAGCAGAGAGAGAGGTGAATACTAGCGCTCAGCCTGTTTCCTCCTGAGGCATCTGGGACCCCAGCAAATGGGATGGTGCTCCCCACAGTTGATGTGGCTCTTTCCCACTCAATAACTGAATGTAGAGAACCCTTCACAGAAATGCCCAGAGGAATATTTTCATGTGATTCTAAATCCACCAAGTTCATAGTGAGAATTAGCCGTCATCACACGTAAGAAAAGTGCTCCCAAGACACAGGTTAGCCTTCTGACCCGGGCTCGTGGGGGCCACAAGGTTGTTTCCAGAGAGTCGACTAGGTGCCCTGTGGGTGCTGTGAGTACCGCTGGTACACATTCTCCTGCAGGAAGACTGCAGGGACCTGTTCTGTCCTAGAGGTTCCTGCCTGCCTCCTCCAATCACAGACCCTGGCATGACCCTGGAGGCTCCCGCAGGAGACCTTGACCACTGCACTTGCCCACTCCAGTGTCTCTCCATCAGCTCTCCGACACACCAAGGGGCTAGAGGTCCAAGCTCACAGAAATGATGGGATCCTACGTTAAGGCCAAGGGGACCTTCTCTGTTCCTTCCATGAGTGGACAGAAAGCGTGGGACATAGAGGACATGTGGGTAGAGTTGCTGCCTGACACTACTAAGACACAGGGTAGCCAGGACGGGGCAGGCCAGGGCAGGCCGGGGCAGGACAGGGCAGGATGGGGAAGGATGGGGCAGGACGGGGCAAGCCGGGGCAGGACAGGGCAGGATGGGGAAGGACGGGGCAGGATGGGGCAGGACGCATTGTGTCTGTGACAGTTCACTTGTGGAGGGGGGGAGTTGGTAGAGGGCAGGGCAATTACAGACACTGGCTTTGAGGATATCTCACTTTTAGGTGTAAGAGACTAAGTGCTTCTAGTCTGAGCTGAGGGACTAAAAGTAGGAAATAGAACTCGGCGCTGGGACTCCACAGGAAGTACACTACTTTTAAAGCCAGAGAATAAATGAGGCACACCTGTGTTCTAATTCCGGGCGCCTTCTGCGGGGTGGGGCTTAGCGAAGTTATTTAGAGACTGGGGCTGTCTCCGTTGGGAGGTGCGTGGTGGTGGTGGTGACAACACTCTGTGAGTTTAATCTGTACCATCTGCAGGTCCTTTGTTATTATGCCCTCTCCCATGGACACAAAGGAGCAAATTCCTGAGGCACCTGTGGGAGATGGAGGCCCAGAGGTGGGGTCAGGTGGGACCCCAGCTTCCCAGACCACAGCTGTACATGCCACAAGCAGGCGTGCCTGCTGTTGTCCCCACACTAGGAACATGGCAGCCTGGGAACAGCAGAGCAGAGGTTCAGAAACCCAGCAAGAGGAGGGGTGGGGTGCTGTCAGGGGCAAACCAAGGCCCAGGCCAGGTGGCCGGTGTAGGCTTGGGAAGGAGGTGCCAGCAGCGTTGCCCTGTGGGTTGAGAACGGGGTGGGGGGGTGGGGGGGCTCCTGGCTGCCTCTCTGCCTGCCTGGCCAGGTGAAGTTCCTCCAAGGCACCAGCCACAGCCTGTCCCCAGCTCTGTGTGACTCCCCTGCTCCTTCTCACCTCAAGGGCCAGCATAGACCCATCCCGTGGAGCTGCCCAGATGCTACATGAGTGGTACTCACACCTGCAAGGCTGCTGGAGTCAAGGAGGCCCTGCCCCTGCTGCACGTGGTTGTGATCTCTCCTGTCCCCAGTGCCCCCCTGCTGCACGTGGCTGTGATCTGTCCTGCCCCCAGTGCCCCCCTGCTGCACGTGGCTGTGATCTGTCCTGCCCCCAGTGCCCCCCTGCTGCACGTGGCTGTGATCTCTCCTGTCCCCAGTGCCCCCTGCTGCACGTGGCTGTGATCTCTCCTGTTCCCAGTGCCCCCTGCTGCACGTGGCTGTGATCTCTCCTGTCCCCAGTGCCCCCCTGCTGCACGTGGCTGTGATCTCTCCTGTCCCCAGTGCCCCCTGCTGCACGTGGCTGTGATCTCTCCTGTCCCCAGTGCCCCCTTCTGCACGTGGCTGTGATCTGTCCTGTCCCCAGTGCCCCCCTGCTGCACGTGGCTGTGATCTCTCCTGTCCCCAGTGCCCCCTGCTGCACGTGGCTGTGATCTGTCCTGTCCCCAGTGCCCTCCTGCTGCACGTGGCTGTGATCTCTCCTGTCCCCAGTGCCCCCCTGCTGCACGTGGCTGTGATCTCTCCTGTCCCCAGTGCCCCCCTCTGCACGTGGCTGTGATCTGTCCTGTCCCCAGTGCCCTCCTGCTGCACGTGGCTGTGATCTCTCCTGTCCCCAGTGCCCCCCTGCTGCACGTGGCTGTGATCTCTCCTGTCCCCAGTGCCCCCTGCTGCACGTGGCTGTGATCTCTCCTGTCCCCAGTGCCCCCTGCTGCACGTGGCTGTGATCTCTCCTGTCCCCAGTGCCCTCCTGCTGCACGTGGCTGTCATCTCTCCTGTCCCCAGTGCCCCCCTGCTGCACGTGGCTGTGATCTCTCCTGTCCCCAGTGCCCTCCTGCTGCACGTGGCTGTGATCTCTCCTGTCCCCAGTGCCCCCCTGCTGCACGTGGCTGTGATCTCTCCTGTCCCCAGTGCCCCCCTGCTGCACGTGGCTGTGATCTCTCCTGTCCCCAGTGCCCCCTGCTGCACGTGGCTGTGATCTCTCCTGTCCCCAGTGCCCTCCTGCTGCCCCCAAGAAATCACACCTATCCCAGTGCCTGCTAGCTCAGCCACTGAGACGTGGCCTCAGGAGCCTGGTTGGTTGGGATCTCTACTGTTGACCCCTGGGAAGGCAGCCTGGTGCTTATACACTGTGGAACATACACACACTGGGATTATGGCCAACCATGATATTCAGAGAAGAGTTGCCCCGGTTCCTATGGTTACCTAACCCTCCCCTCCCTTCCCTCTCTCCTCTCTCTTCCTCTCCCCCACCTCCTTCTCTGCCCCACCTTTCCCCTTCTCTTTCTTCTTCTCACTCATCAGTCTGGAGAACTAAGCTGTCATCTTGGGAGGACATCCATATCGTCCTAAGCTGTGTCCCAGGTGTCCGGCAGGCCCCTGACCATCGCCAGGAGACAGAGGGGTCAACTTGAGCCAGAGTTCTGCAGCTCAGTGCAGCGTGAGAGGGCTGCTGTCCTGGGACACAGACGGCTGCAGTCCTGAGACCCTGAGCTGGAACCACACAGGAATGGAGCAGATGCCTGACCCTCTAAATCTAGACCACAGATTTGTATTGTTCTGAGCTGACAAGTGCCAGGCCAGCCTTGTACAGTAATCTCCGCACCCTCAGTGCTCCCCCTCTGAGCCCCCATTGCAGGAAGCCATGCCCAAGTAGTTTCATGAGTGCCAGGAATTGTCCTGGTCTGCTCTTAAAACACCTTCATGGACAAAGCCACCCTCTAGGTGAGGTGGCCAAAGTTCTACGCCTGCCTATGGCTCTTTGTACATCCCTGAAGCTGCGCTTGCCCTTCAACTATACAGGCAGTTTCTCCTGTGTCAGCCAGAGTCACACAAGCCACTACCAGTCTTGTGGCAGTTTTAGACAATGGCCTTACCGGCAGGCAGGACCCAGTCCCTATCAGATAATGGAATCTTGCAGCTTGGGGGCTGATCTGACAGCCAGCAGCTGAAGAGTTAGAGAAATAGCAGCCAGATCCTGTCTTTGTCCCAAATGTGGGGTCGAGCAAGTCTTTCAAGGTCACCCACCTCCACCCACAGCTCAACCCCCCATGAAGCAGCATGCTGGATAACTCGTATTCCCCAGCAAGACTGAACTGTCATTGTGCAAAGAAACAGAGCCTCACGTGACTATCACAGAGAAGGGAGTGACCTGGCAGGTTGGCTGCTCCCCCATTTGTGTCTTGTCCTCGGGCAGAAGCAGGAACCCATCACATGGCAGTGGGTCCCTAACTCCACCCGCCACTGCTGGTCACTCTCCACTGTCCTGAGTAGAGACGTCCAGTTAATGTTTCTGCCTTCAGCAAACCACAGGACGTGGGGTGAAGACCACAGGAGATGTGGCCCTAGGACATACACTGAGGCTGCTGTGTCCCCAAGGAGTGCTGGCATCACCCTTGGGTGCTGAAGAAGAAACAGCTGCATCACGCCTAGAGCTTCTACAGCTGGCAGACCCCCAGTCTTGGAGCAGGCTGGTGACAAACAGACCCCTAGACTTTAAGAGAATATGTGCCAAGGAAAGTCCTTCTACATGTCCCATCTCCAACACCACCCCTGGTCCTCTGCCAAGCACATAGGCAGGTCTCCATCCAGGAGGGGGAGCAGGCAGAGGGATAGAGTCTGGAGCACACTGGGATATCATATTTTTCTAATTTTTTTGTCTTTTCAAAACAGGGTCTCCCTGTAGACCCAGCTGTCCTGGAACTCACTCTGTAGACCAGGCTGGCCTTGAACTCACAAAGATCCACCTGCCTCTGCCTCCCAAGTGCTAGGGCTAAAGGCGTGTACCACCACGCCCAGCATATTTTTCTAATATTAAGGAGAATGGTCAGCACCTGCTTTTGAGTTTGCCCACTAGGAAAAAGTGCCTTCTGGCAAAACCACCAATGTAGAGCAAGTGAGATGGCTCAGCAGGTAAAGGCGCTTGAAGCCAGGCTCGATGACATGAGTTCAATCCCTAGGACCGACATGACAGAAGAAGAAGGCTCCCAAAAGTTGTCCCCTGGCATCCGATGAGTACTGAGGCACATACTCACAGAAATAAATAAATAAATAAATAAATAAATAAATAAATAAATAATAAATAAATAAATAAATAAATAAATAAATAAATAAGGGGGCTGGAGAGATGGCTCAGCGGTTAAGAGTACCGACTGCTCGGGCTGGAGGGATGGCCTAGCGGTTAAGAGCGCCGACCGCTCTTACAGAGGACCCGGGTTCGATCCCCAGCACCCACATGGCGGCTGAGAACCGTCTGTGACTCCAGTTCCAGGAGAACTCCAGTTCCAGGGGAATTGAGACCCTCTTCTGACCTCCGCGGCATCGCACGACACGGGTGCGCAGACCTGCATGCAGACAATACATTCATACACATAAAAATAAATAAATTAATTAAAAAATAAAAAAAATAAAAAAAGAGTACCGACTGCTCTTGCAGAGGACCTGGTTTTGATTCCCAGCACCTAAATGACGGCTAAGAATCATCTTTAAACCAGGCATAGTGGCACATGCCTTTAATCCTAGCACTGGGGAAGCAGGGGCAGGCAGATCTCTGTGAGTTCAAGGCCAGCCTGGTCTACAGAGTGAGTTCCAGGACAGCTGGGGCTACAGGGAGACCCTGTCTCAAAAAATAAATAAATAAACAATAAATAAATAAATAAATAAATATCCACCAACCCAGGACCAAGTCCCTGCAAATATGCAGACAGCCTCTGATAGAAGGGCCGGAAGGCTGGGGTCGGCTCTGACCCCATATCCCAGACCTCCTGCAGAGCACAGCACAGGTAAAGTTACATAAGTAAAAATAATAGAAATAAAAATGAAAATAAACCCTTTCCTCCCTAAGTAGGTTTTGGTCAGTGTTTTTATCACAGCAATAGACAGGCACAAGAGGTTGCTGATGTCAGGGAGAGTCTGGGACCCAACCAAAGGGGTCATTGGGTGGATGGAGGCTAGCCAAGGGCCAGTATGGAGCAAACAGGGCCAGAGAGCACTGGGGCACAGTCCATGTGGGGTCTCTGTGCTGACATGAGTGCCACTCCTGACCGTGGTGTGCAGTGCTCAGCGCAGCCGGGGCACACATGCATGCTCAGTGACTGTCAGGCCCTGTCGTCTCAGACCTCTTATCAGAGAGGTGGCTTTTATGGACACCGACTGTCTCAGCTCCTGGGCAGAGTGAGTCAGCCTATCCTGGGGAAGGGTCTTGGTCACAGCAACCTGGGAAGACAACATTCATCACAAGGTCCACCCTGCAGGGCAGGCTTCGGAAGCAGGATGTGGTCAGTGGAGCCCTGGGTCCCCATCATCAGCCGGGCTATGGTCCATCCCCTGCAAGGTGCCTGGCATGGCACAGCAGCTTCTCCTGTCTACACTCTTCACCCAGGAGAGGGGACTGCCATGGCACAGTGGCCTCCACTACAGAGAGGCCCAGGTCCAGCTGTGTCCTCCGGGCCTCTGCCCACACCAGGGTCACAGATGGATGCACAGGACAGAGCCCAAATGCCACCTGCAACAACCCTCCCCATTGCAGTCCACAGGATGAACTTCCGGAAGAGCCCATACAGCCACTCTCTGGCCAGTTCACCTCGTCTGCCCGTTCTTCCTGGAAGTCTGGACAGACTGGTTTGAGTTTCCTCTCCAAGATTCAGGAGCCCAGCCCTGGGTCAATGGAAAAGTGGATGGTTGGTCAGAAGGGCCTGGAGAAGCAGATTCTGTAACTCCGAGGCAGGGGTACAGACAGCTGGAGTCAGGAAGCTGGGGCTGGTCCTCACAGGCAAAGGCCAGATTACCCTGCATCCCAGCAGCTGGCAGGGATGACAGCTCCCGGAGATTTTGACCCTGGCCTGGGAGCTGTCCAGCACGGGCTCTGGGAAAGCACTAAGGAGGCCTTTCTGCCTGTCATCTGAGATCGGCCAGCAGGTGGCAGCAAAGGCCACATTCTGGCCTGTTAGGCCCAAGCTGAGGGGGGCAAAAACCGGACCTCTGTCTTCCAAAAGTCTAAAGAGCTCTCCTGTGGCAGGTAATGCAAACACTCTGGAAAATGCCCTCTCCGTCAGGGACCAGAACCAACCCTCCATCAGAGCAAGATAGACGATGGGGAAGGAGGTCTTGGAGAGGCTTCGGAGGACAAGATCTAATGTGTGGACATAGGCACAGTGCTGGGAGCTGGGGTGCAGTGTGAGGCCTGTACCCCCCCTCCCCCCATGTCCTCATCTCAGAAGGTCGCTGTGATACCCCCAAACATGAGTCAGTGCTTGGAACCTCTACCGACTCTGCTCTTGAGCCCTGCTGTGCCAGCAACCTGCCACCTACCTGCCACCCACTCCAGACACAGCCAGATTGAAGCTGTGGCAGGACCCTAAAGAGATCAAGGCCTCGCTCAGACACAGGGACCTGCGGGGTCTGACAGGAGAACAGGGAAAAGGCAGTGCTGACCGAGAGGCTGCCGTGCTCTCAGGGCTCTTCGCACGGAAAAGCATGGCATGGCTAAGCTAAAGCTGCAGAAATCTGTCTTCTCACAGTCCTGGAGACCGAAGCCCAAGGTCGGGATGTGGGCAGGGCTGGTTCTGCAATCTCTCTTCTTGGTTTTTGTGATGCCTGTGTCCTCGCATGGCTGTCCCTCCTCTTTTTAGGACCCCAGCTGTAGCTGGGGTGGGGACTTTGGTAGCCCCAGCACTCAGGAGACTAAAGCAAGAATATCATGAATTCAAAGCCTTGAGGGGCTGGAGAGATGCTCAGTGAGGTACGCACTGGCTGCTCTTGCCAAGCACCTGGGTTCCGTTCTCAGCACTTACATGGCGGCTAATAATGACCTGTAACTCCAGCTCCCCGGGATCCAATGCCCTCTTCTGGCCTCCATGGGCATTGTATGCAAATAGTGCACTTAGAGACAAGCAGGCAAATAAAAATAAATAATTGTTTAAAAAGGTAGCCTTGGATATCACAACAGACAAGGAAAAGATCCAGAAAATCATATGGGAATACTTCAAAAACCTATACTCTACCAAGTTTGAAAACCTAGAAGAAATGGATGAATATCTGAAATCTTGGGAATCACCAAAGCTCAACCAAGAAGAGATTGACAGCTTAAACAGACCCATAATACATGAAGAAATTGAAGATGTAATAAGAAACCTCCCAACTAAAAAAAGCCCAGGCCCAGACAGTTTCACAACAGAATTCTAAAAAACATTTCAAAAAGACCTACAACCATTATTACTGAAACTGTTTAGAAAGATACAATTAGAGGGAATTCTCCCAAATTCCTTCTATGAAGCCAGCATCACTCTATTACCAAAACCAGGCAAAGATACAACTAAAAAGGAGAACTATAGACCCATCTCCCTAATGAACACAGATGCCAAAATTCCAAACAGGATACTGGCAAATCGCATACAGACTCACATCATGATCATCCATCAGGACCAAGTTGGATTCATACCAGAGATGCAGGGATGGTTCAACATACAAAAATCAGTATCATCAAACACATAAATGGAATGAAAGACAAAAACCACACCATCATCTCAATTGATGCTGAGAAAGCCTTTGACAAAATCCAGCATCCCTTCATGCTTAAAGTCCTAGAGGGAATTGGATTGGCGGGATCATTCTTCAATGTAATCAAAGCCATATACAGGAAACCCACAGCCAATACCATCCTAAATGGGGAGATGACAGAAACATTCCCTTTAAAGGTAGGAATTCAGCAAGGCTGCCCCCTGTCACCACTCCTCTTCAATATAGTGCTTGAAACACTTGCTAGAGCAATAAGGCAAGAAAAGGAAATTAAAGGAGTACTAATTGGAAAAGAGGAAGTCAAGCTGTCCCTATTTGCTGATGATATGATTGTTTACTTAAGGGATGCTAAAAACTCCACCAGAAAACTCTTAGAAAGTATTAACAGCTTCGGCAAAGTGGCAGGATACAAAATTAACCTAAAAAAATCAATGGCCTTTCTTTACACCAAGAACAAGCAACTGGAGAAAGAATTCAAAGAGACCTTCCCACTCACAATAGCCTCAAAAACAATAAAATACCTAGGAACAAACCTAACCAAAGACACCAAAGACCTCTACAACAAAAATTTTAAACCCTTAAAGAAAGAAATTGAAGAGACATCAGAGAGATGGAAAAAACTCCCAGTGCCTCATGGATTAGGAAAATTAACATTATAAAAATGTCCATTTTACCAAAACTCCTGTATAGATTTAATGTAATTTCCCAGTCAAATCCCAAGAGTTTCTTCACAGGCTTGGGAAAAAAAGGTCCTTAAATTCATTTGGAAAAAACAAAAGACTCCTAATAGCCCAAAACAACCCTGAGCAAAAGAGCTACACAGGGGGTATCTCCATACCAGACTTCAAACTATACTACATGGCTATAGTCATAAAAACAGCCTGACCTGGGCTGGAGAGATGGCTCAGTGGTTAACAGCATGGACTGCTCTTGCAGATGACCCAGGTTCAATTCCCAGCACCCACATGGTGGCTAAGAACCGTCTTTAATGCCAGTTCCAGGGGAATCTAATTCCCTCTTCTGGCCTCCACAGCATTGCACGACACAGGTGCACCAAACTACATGCAGACTACTACACATAAAAATAATAAAAATAAATAAGTAATAAATAAATAAAATTAAAAAAAAAAAAACCAGCCCGTACTTGCACAAAAACAGACCTGTTGACCAATGGAACAAAACCGAAGATCCAAACCTGAGCACATACAATTTCAGCCATCTTTATTTGACAAGGGGCCAAGAGACACAATGGAGAAAGACAGCCATCTTCAGCAAGTGGTGTTGGCAAAACTAGATCACCACTTGTAGAAGAATGAAATTAAGCCCCTACCTCTCGTCCTGTACAAAAGTCACCAATCCAGATGGATCTAAAGACCTCAACGTGAAACCCCAAACTCTGAAGGTGATAGAAGAAAAAGTTGGCAGCAGACTACAAGACATAGGCATAGGAAAGTCTTCCTAAATCAGGACAGCAGCTGCACAAGAAATTAAGGTTGACAATTGACAATGGACCTCATTAAACTCAAAAGCTTCTGTACATCAAAAGAAACAATCAAGGAAGTGAAGAGAAATCCCACAGAGTGGAGGAAACTTCACCGCAAAAACATCTGACAAAGCATTGATTTCCGAATATATAAACTACTCAAAATCAAAGAAGAGGAAAACAAATGACCCACTCAATAGTGGAGCAAAGAGCTGAACAGGACTTCACAAGTGAGGAATTAGAGCTGGCTGAGAAACACCTTAAGGAAGTGTTCAACATCACTATCATTAAGGAAATGCAAATCAAACCACTTAAGATATCATCTTACTCCAATAAGACTGGCTAGGATCAAGAAAACAAATGTACCAAGGGCTGGGAGGTTGTGGGAGAAGGGGAAAACTCATCCCTGCTGGTGTGTAAACTCATGCAGCCACTATGGAAAGCACGTATGGAGAAACCCTTGGAAGACTTGGAATGAATTGCCACCTGACCCGCCACTACCACTCCTGGGCATGTACCCTCAAGACTCACCCCACCACAGAGATCATGCACGGCCATGTTTATTTCAGCTCCTTCACAATAGCAAGCAGCTGGAACCAACCCAACTGCCCCTCAAAACAACTGAAGTGGATAGAGAAAATGTGGTACATCTACACAATGGAGTTCTATACAGCAGTAAAGAAAGACGACATCATGAGCTTTGCAGGAAAATGGCTGGAGCTAGAGGACATCATGCTGAGTGAAGTAACACAGTCCCAGAAAAACAAACGATGAATGGTATCCCTCATCTGTGGATGCTAGTGCCAATTACCTAGTTGTAAGTATTTTTTGTGCACGGCCCCTTGAGCTTTTGTCCCAAGCAGTTGGGGCTGATGCATATTGGAAACAACAACAACAACAACAACAACAACAACAACAACAGAAAGGACTGCATCAAAGAACTGACTGAAACAGTGAACTTCTGCTCAAGACAGTCAACTTCCACATGGAGAATATTGAGAAAGACCAAGAAAGAGATGAAAAGCATGTTTGGCAGAATGCATGAGCTCTGGTGGGGTGGGGGGTTGGGGGGGACATGGGTCTAGATTTGATAAAAAATATAAATAAATAAATAAATGCAATAATGACAAAAAAAGGTAGCCTTGGCCACATAGCTACAAAGTGAAGAGACCCTGTACAGCAAACAGAAAACAGAGGACAGTGGTCAGGGCCCCACAGGACCATGTGGCCATAACACCCTTGCTGGAGGCCCTGTCCCCTCCAAACACAGTCCTGCTCTGAGGAGCTGGGTGGAGATTCGGGACAGAGAACAGGGGTCCCAGCTAATCCTGAGTCACCAGCTTTGCTCAGGCTCAGGCATATGAGTGAGATGCTGTGACAGGACAGTACAGCACATGCCCACCAGGCAGGAGACGCAGAGGGGCTCATCGGGCGGGCTTAACACCTGACTAGCCCCAATACTCTAGGACCTGACTTGGGTCTGAGGAGTTCAAAGAACCTGTCCTTCCTCCAGCTCCTTAGGAGCAGAGAGAGGGCGATGGGGAAGGGGCTTTGTGCTGACCTTGTCAGACCCTTAACCTACTGGGGGTAAAGAAAGCATCTGTGCAGAGAAACACTCAAGAGCTCGGAGAAAGCAAACAGGACACAGCTCACATCTAGGGCGGTGCTTTTTGCAGCACACATGTGTTTTAACATCAACACTCCACGACTAGGCCCAAGGCTCCAGGGGGCCATGGGGATTCCAGAACAGGCCAGCCTTGGGTAGAGAGGTAACACGCAGACCCCTGGTTCCTACCCCATCTCAGTTAGACCACCTGAAACCTGACAGGCTCGAAGCAGAGGCTGCGCTCCAAGCCCTAACAGTGAGGGCTTGAGTCCCCTCGGGCCTGCGCTCCCCGTCCTCTGCCATGTCTAGCATTAACTCTCTTGTTCCAGGGTGGATAAGGGTTTGGGTGGAGGGAGGGGGTCATAAGGGAGCATTCAGGACATCGGGTACCAGGAACTTTGTGAAAGAATTGTGTTTTTACAGAAGACCTGGAGGTGGCGTGAGACACAAGCAGGGCCCTGACCAGTAACTTCTGAGATCATGAAAGCAGGGTCAGGAGTGACAGTGACAGTCTGGAGTTGTGGCAAGGTAGAAAGAGGTCACAAGAGACCTTCCTCTTGAGTACTGAGCCTTCCCAGTTCCTTCCTTTCCTGTCGCTGTCCAGACGATTAAGGGCAGGGAACACCAGAGGACCTTCATGACAAGGGTTACTGGGGGACACCTGAGTTTTCAAAGTGCCATGTCTCCATGTGCTGGGCAGGGGGACAGGACAGCTGGGGGACCGGCAGTGGGGACTGGGGAAGGACAGCTGGAGGACTGGCAGTGTGGACAGGGGACAGGACAGATGGAGGACCGGCAGTGGGGACAGGGGACAGGACAGCTGGAGAACCGGTAGTGGGGACAGGGAACAGGACAGATGGAGGACCGGCAGTGTGGACAGGGGACAGGACAGATGGAGGACTGGCAGTGTGGACAGGGGACAGGACAGATGGAGGACTGGTAGTGGGGACTGGGGAAGGACAGCTGGAGGACTGGCAGTATGGACAGGGGACAGGACAGATGGAGGACCGGCAGTGTGGACAGGGGACAGGACAGCTGGAGGACCGGCAGTGTGGACAGGGGACAGGACAGTTGGAGGACCGGCAGTGTGGACAGGGGACAGGACAGACAGGAGCTGGAGGACCGGCAGTTGGACGGGGAACAGGACGCTGGAGAACAGATAGTGGGGACAGGGGAGGGACAGGACCAGATGCGAGGACCGGCAGTGGGGACTGGGGAAGGACAGATGGAGGACCGGCAGTGTGGACAGGGGACAGGACAGATGGAGGACCGGCAGTGTGGACAGGGGACAGGACAGATGGAGGACTGGTAGTGGGGACTGGGGAAGGACAGCTGGAGAACTGGCAGTGTGGACAGGGGACAGGACAGATGGAGGACCGGCAGTGTGGACAGGGGACAGGACAGATGGAGGACCGGTAATGGGGACTGGGGAAGGACAGCTGGAGAACCGGCAGTGTGGACAGGGGACAGGACAGCTGGAGGACCGGCAGTGTGGACAGGGGACAGGACAGCTGGAGGACCAGTAGTGGGGACAGGGGACAGGACAGATGGAGGACTGGTAGTGGGGACTGGGGAAGGACAGCTGGAGGACTGGCAGTATGGACAGGGGACAGGACAGATGGAGGACCAGGTCAGGCTGTGGACAGGGGACAGGCACAGTTGGAGGACCGGCAGTGTGGACAGGGGACAGGACAGCTGGAGGACCGGCAGTGTGGACAGGGGACAGGACAGCTGGAGGACCGGCAGTGTGGACAGGGGACAGGACAGCTGGAGAACAGATAGTGGGGACAGGGGACAGGACAGATGGAGGACCGGCAGTGGGGACTGGGGAAGGACAGATGGAGGACCAGCAGTGTGGACAGGGGACAGGACAGATGGAGGACCGGCAGTGTGGACAGGGGACAGGACAGATGGAGGACTGGAGTGGGGACTGGGGAAGGACAGCTGGAGAAGGCAGTGGGACAGGGGACAGGACAGATGGAGGACGGCAGTGTGGACAGGGGACAGGACAGATGGAGGACCGGTAACTAGGGACTGGGGAAGGACAGCTGGAGAGACGGCAGTGTGGACAGGGGACAGGAAAGATGGAGGACGGCAGTGGGGGGACAGGGGACAGGACAGCTGGAGGACCAGCAGTGGGGACAGGGGACAGGACAGATGGAGGACCGAGTTGCAGGGGAATGGGACCGGAGTGGGGACAGGGGACAGGACAGATGGAGGACTGGCAGTGTGGACAGGGGACAGGACAGATGGAGGACTGGCAGTGTGGACAGGGGACAGGACAGATGGAGGACTGGCAGTGTGGACAGGGGACAGGACAGATGGAGGACTGGCAGTGTGGACAGGGGACAGGACAGATGGAGGACCGGCAGTGTGGACAGGGGA
Source organism: Rhizomys pruinosus (assembly GCA_009823505.1). Classification (NCBI taxonomy): domain Eukaryota; kingdom Metazoa; phylum Chordata; class Mammalia; order Rodentia; family Spalacidae; genus Rhizomys; species Rhizomys pruinosus. The sequence goes on from VZQC01004376.1 coordinate 1,690,362, forward strand.
CAGGACAGATGGAGGACCGGTAGTGGGGACTGGGGAAGGACAGCTAGAGAACCGGTAGTGGGGACAGGGGACAGGACAGATGGAGGACCAGTAGTGCAGACTGGGGACAGGACAGCTAGGGGACTGGCCGTAGGGTCTGGGGAAGGACAGCTTGGAACCTGGTAGTGGGGACTGGGGAAGGACAGCTGGAGGACAGGCAGTGGGGACTGGGGAAGGACAGCTGGAGGACCGGCAGTGGGGACTGGGGAAGGACAGATGGAGGACCGGCAGTGGGGACTGGGGAAGGACAGATGGAGGACCGGCAGTGGGGACTGGGGAAGGACAGATGGAGGACCGGCAGTGGGGACTGGGGAAGGACAGCTGGGGGACAGGCAGTGGGGACTGGGGAAGGACAGATGGGGGACCGGCAGTGGGGACTGGGGAATGACAGCTGGAGGACCGGCAGTGGGGACTGGGGACAGATAGGAGATCAGGACAGGATCTTCAAGAGTGACAGAGCTATCAGATAAAAAGCTATTTCAGAATCTGTTCTAGCTTGCCTTCACTTGCTGTGACAAACTGCTCTGACCAATACCAACTTGGGGAGGAAAGGGTTTATTCATCTTACATCTCCTGAGTCACACAGTTCATCACTGAGGGAGCCCAAGATAGGAACTCAGGACAGGAACCAGGAGGCAGGAGCTGAAGGCCAGGCCATGGAGGAGCGCTGCTTACTGCCTTGCTCCATGGCCCACGCTCAGCCTGCTTTCTTACACAATACACAACAATCTGCCCATTGGTGGCACCGCCAACAGTGGGCTGTGCCCTCCCACATCACTCAACAATCAAGGAACCCCATAGACATGGCCACAGGCCAGTCCTATAGAGGCTCCCTCAACCCGGGTGTGTCAAGTTGACACTAAGCTGTCTATCCATGGGCAGAGGTTCTGGCTCAGGATCCTGCATGCGAATGGGAGAGGACTGAAAAGGGGTGTCCCCCAAACCCTCTGCTCAGGGAGAAGCCTTGCTCTCCCTGCCACCAGCACAGTGGTACAGGGCAGAGCACTGGAGCCATCCGTGGCTCGGATCTTGACCATGGCACTTCCCTGGACTCTGGGCAAAGGGGGAGGAAAGTGACGACAGCACCTAGCTGACACTCACTGTGATGGTTAGGGATCTACAGAGGGTTAGCTCCACGCTTGGCACAGGAGGGCACAATGCAAGAGCTGCTTAGAACCCGAACTGTGGGGCTTCTCTCTTCATTGCTTGTGGGTCATCTCTTTAGGGAACAGGCCATGGAGGCTGAACAGGACGGTGAACAGGAACATACCAGCACCCTTGGCCTGGCCTCTGTTCTGATCTCGACGTAACGCTCCTAAGGCTCGACCTCTGGAGAACTGATCTTAACCAGACTCTAGGTAACAAGTAAGCGTGCTGCATTGGACTCCGAGGTCATGTCTTCAGCAACCTTAATGTCCCACCCATGAGTCCCAGGGCAGAGTGTACAGGCCTGAGGCGATGCTGTGACTAGAGTGGCCCTCAAGCTGAAGGTGTCTCCCAGGAGACATGCCAGCTCCCTCCTAATGGCCTCAGCCTTGCCTTGGCCTTCCAGCTAAAACTTGTCACCATGTTGTTCTGGTAAAGATGCCTTTGTAGCACCAGCATGGAGACACATAGCAGTTCCAGTGAATTCCCATGGCAAAACTACACCCACCAGAACGCTGCAGCCCAGCAACCCCACCGATGGCAGTAACACAGAGACTCTCTTCCGGTTCTCAGACTGATTGGTATGAGAGTAATGGGAAGTCCTTGGTGACCCCTTGCACCCTATCTCCCTCAGCGTGTGCATGAGGACTGTTCTAGTTTGTCTTCCATTGCTGTGACAAAACACTCTGACACCAACTTGGGAAAAGGAAAGGGTTTATTCAGCTTACATCTCCTGGGTCACAGTTCATCACTCAGGGAGCCCAAGGCAGGAACTCAGGGCAGGAACCTGGAGGCAGGAGCTGAAGCACAGGCCAGAACAACAACAATGCTGTTCACTGGCTTGCTCCCCTGGCTCATTCCCAGGCCGCCTTCTTATACAGTACACAACAACCTGCCCAGGGTGGCACTACCCATAGTGGGCTAGGCCCTCCCACATTGCTCGACCATCAAGACAATACTCCACAGATGTGGCCACAGGCCAGTCCAATGGAGCCAATTCCCCAATCGAGGCTCCCTCAACCCAGGTGTGTCAAGTTGACACTAAAGCTATCCAGCACAAGGACACATCTTTTAAAAAGATGTGTCCCGTTGGTTTATTGGAACCTGCCTCTTAATGAATTTTTTTTTCAGGGAAAACCTGTTTGGTTTTCCAAACCTGTCCTAAGCACTGGACAGAAATGTTACTGTGAAGAGTGAGCACATGTGATAGTTTTTAGTGACCTAGCATGATGCCAAGTGGGTTTCTTCTTGAAACAGCAAAGGTTTCTGTAATTTAAGTAGTGACTGGTTAAATTAGAGCCGCCTATGATGTCATAGGTTTTCACGTCTGCCAAGAAGACTTGATGCCTTTTGCTATGTCTGGTGACAAGGTGGGTTTTTAAGAGACTTACACCCTTTGGGTAATGATTTATCCGAGGAAAGTGTCGTTTGTTGTGGTCATTGTTCAATGTCTTTGTATCACGCGTGATCTCATTCCACACACTGTCCTTCCCTTCTTGGCTCAGCTCCAGGACTTGTCTCCTGCCTGCACCCACAAGAAGGGGGGAGGGAAAACCACAGATCACCCATGGAAATGAACGAACTCACACGCACGTGGAGAGCCTGGGAGGATAGGAACTCCATTTATTTTCTGTCAGTGAGGTCTATATATTCAAGACTACTGTGCTTTGAGCAAGGAAGTGGGGAGCAGGCAGAAGGGAGGGGTGAGCCACCTTGGTTCTTATCGGGGGGCTGCAGAGCTCTGGTTTGTGCAACAGGTAACTAGAGGTGTGACATTTTGCTCAATGCCTCAAGGGAAGGGGTCTGGAACTTTGCAGAGATAGGGCCAAGCAAGAATCATTGTAATATCCCGAATCTTCCTGCTACAGATAACTGAATGCCCACAGAGTTATCAGATAACTGGAGATCTTCCGGGACAGGTCTTACAAGTTCTCGTATCAAGCCACACACAAAGTTTCATTCCCACAGGAAAAATCTGTTTTCAAAATAAGATGCTATAATGAATTTTATATGTGGCTTATTTCTTTTTCTTTTTTAAAATTATTATTTTTTTATGTGTATGAGCATACTGTCTGCATGTAGATTGGTGCACCCATGTCATGCAATACCAAGGAGGTCAGAAGAGAGGGCATAGGATTACCCTGGAATTGGAGTCAAAGATGGTTCTTAGCCACCATGTAGATGCTGGGAATCAAACCTGGGTCCTCTGGAAAAGCGGTCGGCGCTCTTAACCACTGAGCTATCTCTCCAGCCCCAGTGGCTTATTTCTTAAGATAGAATTTTAACTTATTGTTTTTATTTTATGGTTATATATGCTGATAGTGTGCTATTATTAATCTTTCTAAAAAGTAAAAAAAAATATTTAAGAACTTGAGATCCTTCTTTCTTTGTTTTTTGAGTAGTTTATATATTCTGGAAATCAATGCTTTGTCAGATGTATCTGCAGTGAAGGTTTCCTCCCACTCTGTGGGATTTCTCTTCACTTCCTTGATTGTTTCTTTTGATGTACAGAAGCTTTTGAGTTTAATGAGGTCCCATTTGTCAATTGTCGACCTTAATTCTTGTGCAGCTGCTGTCTGATTTAGGAAGTCTTTTCCTACGCCTATGTCTTGTAGTCTGCTGCCAACTTTTTCTTCTATCACCTTCAGATTTGGGGTTTCACGTTGAGGTCTTTAATCCATCTGGAGTTGACTTTTGTACAGGGCGAGAGGTAGGGGTTTAATTTCAAACAAATGACCCACTCAATAGATGGAGCAAAGAACTGAACAGAGACTTCACAAGTGAGGAATTAGAGATGTCTGAGAAACACCTCAAGAACTGTTCAACATCACTAATCATTAAGGAAATGCAAATGAAAACCACTTTAAGATATCATCTTACTCCAATAAGACTGGCTAGGATCAAGAAAACAAATGATTCCAAGTGCTGGAGAGGTTGTGGGGAAAGGGGAACACTCATCCACTGCTGGTGGGAATGTAAACTTGTACAGCCACTATGAAAAGCAGTGTGGAGAACCCTTGGAAGACTTGGAATGAACTTGCCACCCAACCCAGCCATACCACTCCTGGGCATGTACCCTCAAGACTTACGCCACCACAGAGATACATGCACGGCCATGTTTATTGCAGCTCTCTTCACAATAGCAAGGAGCTGGAACCAACCTAAATGCCCCTCAACTGATGAGTGGATAGAGAAAATGTGGTACATCTACACAATGGAGTTCTATGCAGCAGTAAAGAAAGACAACATCACGAGCTTTGCAGGAAAATGGCTGGAGCTAGAGGACATCATGCTGAGTGAAGTAACACAGTCCCAGAAAAACAAACGACGAATGGTATCCCTCATCTGTGGATGCTAGTGCCAATTACCCAATTGTAAGTATTTCTTGTATAGGGCCCCCTGAGCTTTTGTACAAAGCAGTTGGGCGTAATGCATTTTGGAAACAACAACAACAGAAAAGACTGCATCAAAGAACTGACTGAAACAGTGAACTTCTGCTCAAAACAGTCAACTTCCCCATGGAAAATATTGAGAAAGACTAAGAGATGAAAAGCATGTTTGGCAGAATGCATGAGCTCTGGCAGGGTGGGGGAATGGGCGGGAACACGGGCCTAGGTTTGTTAAAAATAAATTAATTAATTAATAAAAAAAAAAAAAGAACTTGAGATCCTGTGATTTGCACTTGGGGTCCATCTGAGATGCATGCTAAGCTATATGTTTTTCATTTTTGCACTGCTCTTTCCTGGGGTTATTGAGGGATATTAAAGTACATGTCTTGGTTTTACATAACATTGCACTTTATAAAAGAGTATCAGTAAAGCAATCTGTTTCGTAAGGTGTACTGTTTAAAGCATATGTGCTATACTTTTGCCGTTTCTTTCATTATCTACTTTAGATTTGTCCTCATAGGCCAGTTCTGCTTTCTAGACTACAAGTAGAAAGGGGCACGCTGTACAACGAGTCATTAGCCACGTACGCACCAATACGAGGAAAAACTGAAGGGAAATTATACTCAACACTGTGCTTCATACTTGTACACTGTGTTGTACGACAGTGAGACATTTTCTCCTGTAGTCACATATTATGTACATATTTTAGAATCATAGCTATACTTGTTTGAAAACTTTCTGTTAAATTTTAAATCCACAAAGCATATTTTATAAACTTATGCAGGGCACTTTTATTGCTCAAAAGTTCTGAGTTCATACAGACAACAAGTACTATGTCATGAGGACGTTTCTTTGAAAGACTGCTGCACTTTTTTATTTATTTTTGTGTGTATGAATGTACTGTCTGCATGCAGGTTTGTGCACCTGTGTCGTGCAATGCCACGGAGATCAGAAGAGGGTGTCAGATTCCCCTGGAACTGAAGTTAAAGACAGTTCTCAGCCGCCATGTGGGTGCTGGGGATTGAACCTGGGTCCTCTGCAAGAGCAATCGGCGCTCTTAACCCGCTAGGCCATCTCTCCAGCCCCAAGACTGCTGCATTTTAAAATACAAATTAATTCCCTATGCAAAAAAATGAAATGATAGGATTTGTATGTATTTTTTCTTTTAAAGCCATTATGTGAAATGTCAGGACTGAGAAAAATGATCTTTGCTGTGTTTACAGGAATATTAAAAAGATAATGCCCATTGTAATTATTTTACAGTTTTTGTCAATGATAGCCTCTTAAGCATTACTTTGGAATTTGGACATGTTATTTATTCATCCCTTTCTTAAGGTAATAGCAGCATTAATTTCAATGTGATGAATACTAAAAATATTGCACTCTGTGTAATGGTAGTATATTTATTACTAAATTGACGTAATATTAACAGTACAGGCAACAAAAATGGCATATATTAAAATACTTTCAAAACATTGAAAAAAGATGCCTTTGTAACCATTAGTGAAATCAGCACAAAATGCCAGGCAATGTATTTCCACACCCTCTAGGCCTCCTTTCCCCAGGGCCACAGTGAGACCTTTGCCCTTGGAGTCCCTCACCTCTCCCAGCTCAGCTACTCCACTGTCCTCTGCTCCACTCCTCACACTCACCTCCAGATTGGGCTCTAGGCTGCAGGTTAGACTCAGGGGCCACCAGGATACATCCTTATCTTACTGTAAGAGCTGTGGAAAAATCTCTCAATCTCTCTCTCTCTCTCTCTCTCTCTCTCTCTCTCTCTCTCTCTCTCTCCTCTCTCTCTCCCTCCCCCCCCCCCACTAGCCAAACAGGTGTCACTTCAGCTGGGGAAGAAGTCTCTCTAGCTTTGTTGAACAAATCGACACTTAGCATCCGTCCTGACACTCCTCTACGCGCGTCAACAGGACTAGGAGTGCTTTGTTTAATTAGAGAACACTGGATGCAAGGCCAGCATCCTGGGAAACGTGCGGGAGGGGTTGGGTTGGCATCCAGGGACCTCCCCCTCTGCTGCACGGGCTCTCCCCTCTGTGAAAATCCCAACACGACACTCAGACAAGACTCACATGGACAGAAACCCAGTGAAGCAGCAGGACCCAAGGCCAACACTCCTGAGGCTGCCCCGCCCTGCAGGCTCTCTGGGCTGTTGGCGCGCCAGGCTCAGGGTGATGCCCTGGGCTCCTCCTTCATGTGCAGCTACCCTGCTGTTGGCTTCCTGACCAGCAAGGGTCCAGAGACAGAGAACTCCCCCAATGCCTCTCTGCTGACACGTCAGGACACCATGCCACGGCTCCTACAATTTACTACCAAGCTCCACCAAGCTCCTGCTTAAAGCAGCCTCAAGGACAGCAGTGAGAGTTTGGGATCTGCATAGGTCTTTCCTGGGCCCGTATGAGCCCTCCATGAGCCTACTGAGTGCCCCAGGATATGCTGGAACCTCTCACAGCCCACGAGGACATCTCACCCCAATATTCTTTTCACTTTTCTTTCTTGGCCAGCTTCTCATTTGCCCTGGGTGCGATTATCTGCTCAGACAGCCGCGGTATCTAATAGCCACAGCTGAATGCTTTGAAGAGTCACACTGAGAGCAGGACTTCCTACTTATGGGAGACAGAATCAAGTCAAGCAGCCAGCCAGGACAGCTCCGGGGGCTGAGGAGGGACACCCGCCAGGCTGCCTAGTTCCCCAGCTGTTAGAGTTCCACTTACTCGAAGTGTCCAGTGAGCCTCGTCCATCGAAACCCACTGCCACTGAAGGCCAACGTGTTTGTTCCCTCTCCTTTTACAAACTCCGGCTCACACCCCAGCCTGCTGCCTGCTTCCCACGCACTTGAGGTTTAGGTCACACTTTCCTTCGAAGTGTTCCTTCCTGTCTGTGTTCTATCCCAACTTCAGTTCCTATTAACTTCTTACAGGGGAGTCTACAAGGTCTGCTGAGTCCCACGTGGCTGTCTGAACTTTTTAGAATAGTTTTCATTTCACTTTCCCAAAAGCTTAGAACTACTTATTACTGATAATTTTAGTTTAAAATACTTTGAGCAAGCCATGTCTCAGTCCCTGTTAGAAGTTGGGATTCTATGTCTCCTGCTGCTTGAGTTCCTTAACCACAGGCGCAGCGGCTTAAATTCAATCGAAACCCCACTTGGCGGTTCTTATCAGAAGTCTGGTAGTGCGACGGACCAGCGGACCCGGGAGCAATCAGTCCGACGGGTACAGGGAGAAGAGTAGGTGGGCAGGGATTTGGCGAGAAATGACACACAGACACCAAAAGGCTTGAGTCTGAGTGCACTTTACTTTTTCATAAGTATTAGTTTTATACAGAAAAGTTGGCAAGAGGATCACATTGTTTATTCATACGATTAGCAAGATTATACAGAACTCTTGAGATCAATCATTTTGGAAAGCAATAGAACTATTCATAGGAAATCAAAGATTTATGTTGCTTTTGTGTCCCTGATGCGAAACTGCAGTTACCAAGTTTTGTAACATACTTTCTTGGCTAGTTTTTTGTCTTGTGATAATCTTTAGATATGTGTATGGTTTCTTTTTAACTTATAAGAATTCTTTCCTTTCGATTAGTTTCTTTTTAACCTGGTTCTAACATTTTCTCCTTTGTATGAAACAATGATTTTGTTTAATAGTGCGGAGTCCCTTAAAGAATAATGGGCTCTTAAGGGGGTGAGAAGCATTCCTACAGGGCTGGGAAAGTTCATTCTGACCTCAGGTAGCTCTGGGAGCTAATAATTCAGGGTTAGGCTGTATTCTTGTGGTTAAGGTAGTCATGGGAACCAGACCTGCTTCAACTAGAGAGTTGCTCCTGGACGGTTAACTGTTTCCTTTCTGCCATACATCGTGGTCCTTATAATACCATCCTAACCAGTATTCTAAAGTCTGCCTAGAAATAGATGGTGTCAATTTCGGTTAGTTCCCTGTAATTTAAGGGGCATCTAAAGTCTATTTCCTATAATGAAAGCTGGACCATTCTTAGTCATAATTGTGGGCTGGATTTTCCCGGGGACTGTTTTATTAGTTAAAACTTTTGCTGCTGCTGCAGTTGGTCCCATGGGTTTATATTTTTGTAGGTTTATCCTAGTACTTTAATCAAAGCTTGGAGGACAGGCGGAAAGTTTGTGGGAGGCACCTTCCCTGGAAACTCATCCATGTCCAATTTATGACTCAGATTTCCTGGAACTACAAAGGACTTAGAGAGACCATGTCCCAGGACTGCGATACCAGAGCACATGATAATAATCAGCAAAGTACAACCAAGACCTTAAAAAGGGCTAGGAGCACACTCCGCCCCAGGAGGCTAACTTCCTTGAGGCCTGCGCCTCCATCTGGTGAGTGAGTCACGCAGATTCCACTGGGGACAGCATGGCATGGTAGGGTCTCACCATTCAAAAACCAAGCGGTTGGCCCAAGGTGTGGTGGAGCGCGTCTGTCACCCCAGCCCTTGGGTGGCTGAGGACCACAAGTGTGAAGGCAACCTGGTGACATCTTGAGTCAATGTCTCCAAGAAGCAAAGAACAAACGCAGGCAGTCTGCATCTGTCCTGGAGATCACAGGGGACCATCCCCTGCTCACCCTGGTAGTCTAGTCATCGTCATCGTCGTTGTCGTTCCTCATGCCTGTGGGACTAAGGTGCTCAGCCTGTCTGCTGCTCTCAGCAACTAGGGGTGGACCAAGGCCCTCAGGCTCTGCCTGATGCACCAGGAGTGGCCATCAGGAGTTAGGGATACTAATGCAGGCTTAGCCCCTCTTCACATGTCTGGGGCCCATATCTCAGCACTCAAAGTGTTAAACTGGATCACTCAAATAACCCAAGATAAACTCACTGCTTCAAGAACTTAGCCTTCGCTGTACCTACAAAGTTCCAGGTCCCTTACCACGGGGGCCACATGTCAACACCAGCTCGCTAGAACTTGGACATTCCTGCAGAGCAACTCTGTCTTTCACAGATACCTAGGTGAGGAGGATGAGTCTGGGGAAAAAAGCTTGTTCAGTTCAGGGACAGCTTCATGAACAGCTCCAGGATGCAAAGAGGACTTGGTTATTCTAATTAGAACTAACCCCTGAGGCTGGAGCTGAGGAGGAATGGGGAGAGGGTGTGGCTTACAGTACAACCTCAGAGCAGCACAGGAAGCAGAACTTCCTTCAGGAAAACCTCCCTTCGGGGACCTGAAAGGGGAGGACTACGTGAAGACAAACTTCTACTGCTGAGGCTGAAGCAGATGGCAGTGGGACCCACAGGCACTCCAACAGCCGCACTGAAGGTAGGTGTGGTGGTGCACTCCTATAATCCTGGCACCAGGAACAGGCAGAAGCACCAGGGTTTAAGATCATCCTCTGGTACTTGGCCTGAGGCAAGCCTGGGTTGCAATAGAACTTGACTCAAATAAATAAACAAAACAAAGTGAGTGGGATAGCTCAGTGAGTAAAGGCACTTGCCAATAAACCTGACAACCTGAGTTCCAACCCTGAGACCCATGAAGTAGAATCAACTCCCACAAGCTCTGACCTCTGCCTTCATGCTGTGGTACACACACACACACACACACACACACACACACACACACACACAACCAGAAAACAGGCATGGAGGAGTTGGAATTCAAGCTGCTGTGGAGGAGTCTCCAAGCTAGAAAGAAACTCCTCAGAACACAGATTAAGTTCGGGCTTCCAGCAGAATCAGAACCTCAGTACACTTATATTTTTCATTCAACACAAATAATAGTGTGGGAGCAGTTCATAGAAAATGAAAACATTAGCCGGGCATAGTGGCGCAGGCCTTTAATCCTAGCGCTTGGGAGGCAGAGGCAGGTGGATCTCTGTGAGTTCAAGGCCAGCCTGACCTACAGAGTGAGTTCCAGGACAGCTGGGGCTACAGGGAGACCCTGTCTCAAAAAAAAAAAAAAAAAAAAAAAAAAAAAAAAAAAAAAAAAAAAAAAAGAAAATGAAAACAAACTCACAATTTAAAGAGCTCAGGATACAATTAGCTTTTGACGAACTGTACTCTAACTTCCAGTCAAAATATTTAAAGGAAATAAAATGTGCAGCCTCTACTATGTGGATATTCTTTTCTTATACTGTCAACTATTTGCTGATGTGTGTTTAGCTTTCTCAGTGAGGCTGCAGACTCTAGGAAGCTCTTTGCTCTCTCTAGGTCCTGACCACCCACAAGCCACAGGTACCTCATGAGCAAAGTGTGGGAGGAATCAGGTTTAACTCTCCTACACATAAAGCTCTCTAGGAGGGTCTGGGCAAACACTCACCCTCTGCACTGCCATTCATGTTTCCTCTACCCTTACGGCCAGTTAGAGGTGAGACAGCACAGCTATAGTACCACTCCTTGCTTTCAAACGTAACCAGACACACTTATCATCACTGTGTCCTGGAAATGTACCTGGTATAAAAACCAAATGAAAGTTAACTGTAATTAAAAATGGTCACATTCAGTTAATGGAAAATAACTGTTTGAAACACTGTAGGATCGGGGATCTCCCAAGACCACCTGAAGCACAGGTAGGAGCGGGGTGCTTCAGCCAGATGGACTGTTTGATTTGATTTCGTTGTCTTTGGCCCAAATGGCTTTCGTGGCTATGGGGGCAGAGTTATCCTCCCAGGGGTATAAAAGGTGGGTTTGTGTGAATCTTGAGATTGGGGATCTCCCAAGACCACCTGAAGCACAGGTAGGAGCTGGGTGCTTCAGCCAGGCAGATTGCTTGATTTGATTTATTCATCTTTGGCTCTGGGTTGGCTTTTGTGGCTGTGGGGGTAGAGTTGTCCTCCCAGCTGGTATAAAAGGTGGGTTTGTGTGAGTCTTGAGATCAGGGATCTTCCAAGACCACCTAAAGCACAGGTACCGGGGGCAACCCCCCCCCCCGCCTACTGGGAATGCCGAAGGAAGGAAGGAGTGTCCAAGTGGATTCTTTGGAGAAACTTCAGACAGAAAGGGAAGAGTGAGTAGGACTTCCAATAGAAAGCCTAGAGCTTAGAGAAGTCAACACTCCATAAGCAAGGAGTAAAGGAGAAAAACAAATCAATCAAACAAACAACGAAGGCATCTGAAGGAGGGAAGCAAAGCAAGCCTTCAACACAGTGAAGAGCCATTTGGAATTCACACTGGAATACAGGCAAAGAGAAACCCATATGTCAGGGACACGAAGAAGAGACAACATGGGAAAGGTACAGGATAATTCCACACCAAGCTCTACCAACCCTGTGGAAGATTCCTACAGTCGGATCTCCCTGGGAATGGCCCAGGACACAGATATTAGAAGCACAATTGTGAACATACTTAAAGAAGTACAAGATTATAAAGAGCAAATCAAATAATTAAGAAAAGAGAATGAAAAACTCAAGAAGGACCTAGATCGAGAGAATGACAAACTCTGGAAGGAAGTGGAAACACTGAAAAGATCCTATGTTGAAAAAGATAAGGATACCAACCAACAAAGCAAAGAGCTACAGGAAGAGATTGAAAAGCTCCAAAAGGAAGTAGAAATACTAAAGAAATCAGAAGAGGAAATGAAAAAGGAAATCAAACACTCATCCAAGCAAGAGGAAAGGAATGGAAAAAGCCTCAGAAGCAGAATGGAGGAAGCAGAACAAAGAATATCAGACCTGGAAGATATCACAGAACTAAAAACCTCAAGTAAAGATTAAGAAAAATTTTAAAATACACAAAAGTAGAACAACCAGGAACTGTGGGACACTATGAAAAGAGCAAACCTCCGCATCATAGGAATAGAGGAAGAAGAATCCCAAGAGAATGGTATTGATCAGAACTTCAACAGAATAATAGATGAAAATTTCCCCAAACTAAAAAAAGACAAACCAATACAAGAAGCACATAGAACTCCAAACGGACAAGATCAGAAAAGAAACTCTCCATGCCACATCATAGTTAAAATGCTAGATGCCCAAAACAAAGACAAAATCCTTAAAGCCACAAGAGAAAAACAAGTGACCTATAAGGGGAAACCTATCAGAATAACAACGGACTTCTCACAGCAAACGATGAAGGCAAGAAGAACCTGGAGCAAAGCATTCCCAGTGTTGAGGGACAATGGATGCCAGCCCAGGTTACTATACCCAGCAAAAATGTCAATCATAGTGGAAGGAGAGAGGAAAATCTTCCATGACATAAACAACTTGAAAGAATACATGTCCGGAAAACCAACCCTTCAGAGAATACTTGAAGCAATCCAAAGAACAGAAGAAAGGAGCAACCAACCCCAGGCAACTAGAAGGAGAAATCAATAAAAGCATAACTGCAGAAGTAGAAACCTAAATCAAAACCGCAGATGGATAATAAGGCAAAAGGAAGCAACACAAACCTATCAGTCATAACCTTAAATATTAATGGACTAAATTCCCCAATCAAAAGACATAGACTGGGAGACTGGATTAGGAAACAGAATCCATCGATATGCTGTCTGCAAGAAACACATCTTACCTTCAAGGACAGGCACCACCTTAAAGTGAAGGGATGGAAAAAAATATTCCAAGCAAATGGTACCAAAAAGAAAGCAGGTGTTGCTATTTTAATATCGGATAAAATAGACTTCAAAGTAAAAGAAATCAGAAGAGACAAAGAAGGCCATTACATTTTCATCAAAGGAACAATCCACCAAGAAGATTTCACAATTATGAATATATATGCCCCAAATTCTGGTGCACCAAACTTTATAAAGACAATTCTCCAGGACCACAAGTCACAGACTAACCCCAGCACACTCATAGTGGGAGATTTCAATACCCCACTGAGTCCTTTGGATAGGTCAACAGGACAAAAAATAAACAGAGAGACATCTGAACTGAACGATATGATACACCAAATGGACCTCATAGACCTCTACCGAACATTCCATCCTAATACCAGAGAATACACTTTCTACTCAGCACCCCACGGAACATTCTCCAAAATCGACCACATCCTGGGACACAGAAGAAACCTCTACAAATACAAAAAGATTGAAATAATTTCATGCATCCTGTCAGACCACAGTGCAATGAAGCTCAACATCAACACCAGGACAAGCCCTCCTGCCTACAAGAACACATGGAGACTAAACAACACACTCTTGAATAATGAATGGGTCAAGGAAGAGATAAAGAAAGAAATAAAAACATTCCTGGAACTGAATGACAATGACAATACAACACAACAAAACTTATGGGATACCTTAAAAGCAGTCCTAAGAGGGAAATTTATAGCCCTGGGTGCCTACATTAGAAAAACAGAAAGAGCACAAGTGAATGATCTAACACTACAGCTAAAAGCACTTGAGAGGCAACAACAGATGAACCCTAAACGCAACAGACAGGAAGAAATAACAAAAATCAGAGCAGAAATCAATGAAATAGAAACAAAGAAAACAATACAAAAAATCAATGAAGCCAAAAGTTGGTTCTTTGAAAGAATAAACAAGATAGACAGACCTCTAGCCCAGTTAACAAAAAGAAAGAAGGAACAACTCCAAATCAATACAATCTGTGATGAAAAGGGAAATATCACAACGGACAAGGAAAAGATCAAGAAAATTATATGGGAATATTACAAGAACCTATATTCTACCAAGTTTGAAAATCTAGAAGAAATGGATGAATATCTGAAATCTTGGGAATCACCAAAGCTTGGCCAAGAGGAGACCAGCAGCTTAAACAGACCCATAACATATGAAGAAATAGAGGATGTAGTAAGAAGCCTCCCAACTAAAAAAAGCCCAGGCCCAGACGGTTTCACAGCAGAATTCTATAAAACATTTCAAAAAGACCTACAACCATTATTTCTGAAACTGTTTAGAAGTATACAATCAGAGGGAATTCTCCCAAATTCCTTCTATGAAGCCAACATCACTCTATTACCAAAACCAGGCAAAGATCCAACTAAAAAGGAGAATTATAGACCCATCTCCCTCATGAACACAGATGCCAAAATTCTAAACAGAATACTGGCAAATCGCATACAGACCCACATCAAGAAGATCATCCATCATGACCAAGTTGGATTCATACCAGAGATGCAGGGATGGTTCAACATACGAAAATCAATAAACATCATCAAACACATAAACGGAATCAAAGACAAAAACCACACCATCATCTCAATTGATGCTGAAAAAGCCTTTGACAAAATCCAGCATCCCTTCATGCTTAAAGTCCTAGAAGGAATTGGATTGGAGGGATCATTCCTCAATGTAATCAAAGCCATATACAGGAAACCCACAGCCAATATCATCCTAAATGGGGAAATGACGGAAACATTCCCTTTAAAGGTAGGAACTCGGCAAGGCTGCCCCCTATCACCACTCCTCTTCAATATAGTGCTTGAAACACTTGCTAGAGCAATAAGGCAAGAAAAGGATATTAAAGGAGTACTAATTGGAAAAGAGGAAGTCAAACTATCCCTATTTGCTGATGATATGATTGTTTACTTAAGGGATGCAAAAAACTCCACCAGAAAACTCCTAGAAACGATTAACAGCTTCAGCAAAGTGGCAGGATACAAAATTAACCTTAGAAAATCAATGGCCTTTCTTTACACCAAGAACAAGCAACTGGAGAAAGAATTCAAAGAGACCTTCCCACTCACAATAGCCTCAAAAACAATAAGATACCTAGGAACAAACCTAACCAAAGACACCAAAGACCTCTACAACAAAAATTTTAAACCCTTAAAGAAAGAAATTGAAGAAGACCTCAGAAGATGGAAAAACCTCCCATGCTCATGGATTGGGAAAATTAACATTGTAAAAATGTCCATTTTACCAAAACTCTTGTATAGATTTAATGCAATCCCAATCAAAATCCCCAAGAGTTTCTTCACAGGCTTGGAAACAAAAGTTCTTAAATTCATTTGGAGAAACAAAAGACCCCGAATAGCCAAATCAATCCTGAGTGAAAAGAGCTACACAGGAGGGATCTCTATACCAGACTTTAAACTATACTACAGGGCTATAGTCATAAAAACAGCCTGGTACTGGCACAAAAACAGACCTGTTGACCAATGGAACAAAACCGAAGATCCAAACTTGAGCACATACAATTTCAGCCATCTCATATTTGACAAGGGGGCCAAGAAGCCACAATGGAGAAAAGACAGCATCTTCAGCAAGTGGTGTTGGCAAAACTGGATCACCACTTGTAGAAGAATGAAATTAAACCCCTACCTCTCGCCCTGTACAAAAGTCAACTCCAGATGGATTAAAGACCTCAACGTGAAACTCCAAACTCTGAAGGCAAGAGAAGAAAAAGTTGACAGCAGACTACAAGACATAGGCATAGGAAAAGACTTCCTAAATCAGACAGCAGCTGGACAAGAATTACGGTCGACAATTGACAAATGGGACCTCACTAAACTCAAAAGCTTCTGTACATCAAAAGAAACAATCAAGGAAGTAAAGAGAAAACCCAGAGTGGGAGGAAACCTTCACCACAGAAACATCTGACAAAGCATTGATTTCCAGAATATATAAACTACTCAAAAAACAAAGACGAAAACAAATGACCCACTCAATAGATGGAGCAAAGAGCTGAACAGAGACTTCACAAGTGAGGAATTAGAGATGGCTGAAAAACACCTTAAGAAGTGTTCAACATCATTAATCATTAAGGAAATGCAAATCAAAACCATTCTAAGACATCATCTTACTCCAATAAGACTGGCTAGGATCAAGAAAACAAATGACACCAAGTGCTGGAGAGGTTATGGGGAAAGAGGAATACTCATCCACTGCTGGTGAGAATGTAAACTCATACAGCCACTATGGAAAGCAGTGTGGAGAACCCTTGGAAGACTTGGAATGAACTTGCCCCCCGACCCAGCCATACCTCTCGTGGGCATGTACCCACAAGACTCATCTTACCGCAGAGATACATGCACAGCCATGTTTATTGCAGCTCTCTTCACAATAGCAAGGAGCTGGAACCAACCCAAGTGCCCCTCAACTGATGAGTGGATAAAATGTGGTACATCTACACAATGGAGTTCTATGCAGCGGTGATGACATCATGACTTTTGCAGGAAAATGGCTGGAGCTAGAATATATCATGCTGAGCGAAGTAACACAGTCCCAGAAAAACAGATGACGATTGGTATCCCTCATCTGTGGATGCTAGCACCAATTACCTAATTATATGGCAAACTGAGTAACGTCAATGTGATCTGATATTAGAATGTGTTCAGCTGGGGGTGGTGGCATATGACTTTAATCCCAGCCCTCAGGAGGCAGAGGCAGATGGATCTCTGTGAGATCAAGGCAAGCCTGGTCTACATAGTGAGTCACAAGCCAGCTGAGCTATAGGGAGACCTCCCAAAATACTGACATATAACTGAAACAATATTTTAGATATAAATTGTAAGATAAAAATACTAAAATTAAGTATTAAGGCTCCTGAAACTTTTTTTTTGAGACAGGGTCTCCCTATGGAACTCACTCTGTAGACCAGTCTGGCCTTGAATTCAGAGATCTGCCTGCTTCTGCCTCTGAGTGCTAGGATTAAAGGTGTGTGTCACCACGCCTGGCTTAAAGATGGTTCTTAGCCACCATGTGGGTGCTGGGAATTAAACCCAGGTCCTCTGCAAGAGCAGTCAGTGCTCTTAACCCCTGAGCCATCTCTCCAGCCCCTGAAACTTAATTCCATGTGTGGTTCCTGCTACATTTCTATAGGTGACATCAGCTCAGGCAAAAGCAGCAGGAATAGATTGTCCTTTTTTTCTTATTTTACATGTACGCGTGTTTTGCCTGCGTGTATATAAGTGCATCATGTTTGTGTAGTGCACAAGGAGCCCAGAAGAGGACACTGGATGCCTGGAACTGGAGTTCAGAAGGGTTAACAGTCACCATATGGATCCTAAGAACTCAACCTGGGTCCTCTGCAAGAGCAGTATTCTCTCCAGCCCCAAGATTTTCCTTTCTTCCAAAAAACAACTTTCTGATGTCACCCATTTCCTAGCGAGGTTTTCCTCCCTGTCTTTTGCTATAATGTCCATGTGACTCCCTACCACCGCAGCCAATGCAGGCTTCCCAGCTGTGGAAGCAGTTAGCTCTGGACAGCACCTGGAGTTGAGAGGGACCATTTCTGGGCAGCTTTTGAAGGAGGCATTAATGTAGAGGTTCACTGGCCACCGATAAACACCGTCTCCTGTATAAGTGACAGGTGCGTGGCATTCGGCCCAGAAGGCTGCTGCATCCACATCCACCTTCTTCCAGGGTCTAAGATGCAGAGCAACATGGGGCACACTGGTAACACAACACCTTATGACAGGGTCCACAGCTCTTTCACTCACTGATTTGAATAATGAAGCTATTCTCTAGCAATCAATCCCTCTGGTGAAGGCCACTGTTGAAAGTTTCTTAGTTCACAGAGATTCCAACCCACATGCTTAAGAGCAGACACCTCCAAGGCAGTGTGTGACTATCCTGGGTGCCAGCATAGAGTGCCTCTGACAAAAGCTGCCACTGAACGCATTTTTAATAACAGAAACATATCTTTATAGACAATAAATATACAAACCATCTGCTCACTAACCAAGGGTTAGCCAGAAAATGGGCTGAAGATTCCAGTCCTTACTGGTAAAAACATGATACTGTGTGCTGATGTCCTAATGCCTCAGGTACTATCAAGTCACTACCTAGCAGTACCTTAGCTCAGCAAGGCAGGTGCTACCCACACGGGGACAGAGCGGTGTTCCTGGCGCTGGAGCTTGTGGCCTGAGTGCTGACCGTCAAGAGCCTCCAGCCCAGCTCTGCCCATCGTGGACTCTCCACACTGGTCGGGAATGGCTGCTTCCTAAAAATTACTTCTTCAGTCGAGCGTGGTGGTGCACGCCTTTAATCCTAGCACTCGGGAGGCAGAGGCAGGAGGATCTCTGAGTTCAAGGCCAGCCTGGTCTACAGAGTGCATTCTTGGACAGCCAGAGCTACAGGGAGACCCTGTCTCAAAAAGACCAAAAAAAAAGGCATTTCTTCAGAAAATTTACTTCAAAATTACTTAGCTGTGAAATAACAAGGAATCATCACTCAATTCTAAGTTCAAAAGTACATTTATTTAAGTGTGAGCAAGTTATCAATAGAAAAGAAAAGTGTAAGAAATAAAAATAATCAAAGTACAAACATCTCAGATCTTCAGCATCCATAATTTAGAAGCAAGGTCTTTATTTACACCACTTTATTTGTAGCTGAAATTCCATAGTTTCCTGAAAAACACTTTAAAAACCTGGCAAATTAATTAGAAGACCTAATGTGGGTTCATAGCCATATAATACACAAACATAATTTATGTTTCTTCAGAGTAAGATTGCACATCTTAATAAGATGCAGTATAAGAATTACATCTGTTTTCCCGGTGGAGTGTCTCTCCCTAAGGCAGAGCCGGAAAACAAGCCTTCTGCAGGAAGCCCTGGTGTGTGCATCGCCCGCAGCTAACCCTGTGCTCCGGGCTCCAGGGCTGCGTCAGGCAAGAGGCTGTCAGTTAAATTTATATGTAGATTTGTTGAGGAAAGTGGCTTCACACACAAGGCAGGAGACTATGAAGGCCTCTCATATGAGTTAGGTAATTTTAGTTAGTGACTCCCCATGTTCAAGCCAGCCCGACTGCACACGTAGACGGCCAGGTGTGATCAACTCCACGCACATGCACAGGACTCTCAGCCTGATCCATGGTTGCAGTGGTGGCACCTGCCCAGCACCCCTGTCACTGGTGAACGGTGAAGCCCAGTTACAGCTGGAGTCCCTTCAACCAGCAAATCAAAAGCCAACACCTGATGGGTTCCTGTCCCCAAAGCCACCACAAAAAAGCTGATCCTACTCCTACAAATGTCCCCAAGACCTGCAATTGTAAGTATCCACTGTGGGGAACATTATAGACACATGAAAGACCCCAGCCCATCCTAGCATGGTGTGCTTGCCTTTAATCCCAGAACTAGGGAGGCGGAGGCAGAGGCAAGCAGATCTCTGTGAGTTCCAGGACAACCTAGTGTATATAGCGAGTTCCAGGGCAGCCAGGGATACACAGTGTCTCAAAAAGAAGACAGGCCCCAGAGGTAACACCCACAGATGGCCAAGGTAGCCTATAAGGCAGCTCTTCCTGAGAGTAAATGTGGATCAGAACAAACTGATGTATACAAACATGAACAGTAGGAAAAAAACCTGGAAAAGACAAGAGGTCGTGCTGTAGAAACCAAATGCGTGCAGCACACCTGCAAGACAGCAGGCTCCCTCACTGGTGCAGGGTCTCGGGAGTGATGGAGGGAGCAGGCGCTACCCGGGCACCCCTACCCAGTTGTGTCTCTACCTGTTACAGTAAGTTCTCTGGGACTAAGAGGAAGTGATTGATAAATGTGATCAGCTGGATGAAGCAGGGACAGATGGAGGGCTGGGGATGGAAATACCAACCAGGATGGCTAATGCCCTTCTACATAAACCAAGAAACTTAAGGGGCTGTTTACCTGTTTAGCTATTAAGCTAACAACTTCAGCTGGGCAATGCCAGCACTCAGTAGGCTGAAGCAGGAGGATCACTGTAAGTTTAAAGCTATCCTGGCCTACTGAGCAAGTTCTAGGCCAATCTGAGCTAGATACAGCAAGACCTTGTCTTAAGAAAATCTACCTCTCCCATAAAGCAGCATCTCTGATTTTCAATACAGACACCTGCCTGGGACACACACCCCCCCCCCGCCACCCCTCAAGTGTCTGAAGCTGCTGTGAGGCTCTGCTTCATCCAACCTCAGCCGAATTCAGACTGTGGAGTTCTAGGACCTGTGAGAAGTTGCTGCAGGCACCCGACTCGCCACCCAACTCTGCATCTAGCTGTCTCCCTACACCTGCATGGGAAAGACCTCTAAAAAGGGCTACTGAATGCACATGCCAAGATAGGCCAAGCCGAGCCCTTGCCTCCCCATCCGTCCCTGCAGCACGTCTTCATAAAGGATATGATTCATAGTCCAGTGTTTGTGTGAGCACTCCAGTTAGAACAAACTCTGCATTGTGAACATCTGAATGGAACAAAACAAAAGGATCAGCCAGGTGTCCTGTGAGACCTCGCACACCACACAGGGCAGGTCAGAGGGGACAGTCATACCTATTCCTCTGGCAAAATATTCTCGACATAAGTGGAGGTCATTTTCACAGGATATTAAAATGATTTCTGACAGACTCTAAGGAAGGAAGGAAGGAAGAGCTCATCAGGAGGGAGAAGCAGGCTGCGTGAGGGCAAAGAAAGGCCCGCGTAGGGAACAGGCCTGCGTGAGGGCAGAGCCTGCCTGACCCCCAGTCTGCTCACCTTGTTCTGTTTGTGCTCCACGAGCTTCCGGAAAGACGGCTGCTTGGTTAACACCTTCCCCCCTGCGCACTCCACAATGGCCCTCATCGTTGACAGGCTCGGGCAGATGCCGGGGGTGATATAAAAGTATTTTGCCTGCAAGTAAAACAGAAACATGGCTTTTAAATGTTTTCAATTGGGGAACAGTTGTGATGGCACACACCTTTAATCCCCACACCTGGGAAGCAGAGCTGGGTGGATTTCTCTTAGATCGAGGCCAGCCTGGCTTTCATATCAAGTTCCAGGCCAACTGGGACTACAGGGAGACCCTGTCTCAAAAAAACAAACAAACAAACAAAAAACCAAAAAAAATGTTTTAATTTTTGAGCATGTAAGTTTTCAAAATCCTGAGATTTTTGACAAAATGTTGCGTTTCCTGGAACTATGAAGGTCAGGTCTACTAGACATAGGAAGATGCTCAGACATAGGCAATGACAGAACTGAACACTTTTTCATGTGAGGTATGGTCTACAGATTTAAATTGCCACCTATAAAAATGGAGCACTTTGTGGCAAAGCGGGTTGGTTAGTTTCCAGTCTGCATAAAACTCTAAGGCAGCACCACACTGAGCCGCATTCACTGCCCAGAAGCAGACCTGGTGCGGGTCCTCCTTTCCTGTTATTCTGACTTGAGCAGAGTGGGAATACAGACGGAAGCTTCAGACTGAATTCTCCACAGACTTTCTTCCTAGGCACACCACAAAGCCCCGTCTGCTTTAAGCTACTTACAGAAAAAGGTAAACACTTAGAAAAATCAGACCCTTTGAGGTAAAAATACATTATAACTTATTATTCCAAATCATTTCTAGTGGCTAAGCTGACTCCTCAGAAGTTCAAGGAACAGATTATCTTTATTGATTTACTTAGCTCTTTGATACAAATATATATACTTCCCAACTGTTCTAAGTCTCTATCCAGCAAATGTTTAAAGTCTACAGTTGAGAGTAATCTGTGCAGCACAGTTCATATCTGTGAAGGCTGTGCTCCAGTGGAACGCATGGCTACTGAGACAGTAAGCAGGGCCTCCAAAGCTTTGCTAAAAGCAGAGAAATGAAGTCAAACATCTCTTACCAATTAAATTATCATCAACATGCTCTTGGAAGCTCTGCCTCTAACGGAACTACTTCTTAGATTTTTGCACCATTTTTTTTATTGCAGTAAAGAATGTTCCCAAGTAGGGGTGGCACTTCCCTGGAGAAAGCAGATTATGAGGCAGCCAGGACCAGGGGCTTCATCCATCATCGCACCTTCACCTGGACCATGGTCATGTCTACTTGGGTGGATAGGGGCTAACCTCCCCAGCATACCTTAAAAAGGGGGGACACATGTGCTCGCTTTAAGGACTCCTCCAGACTGAAAGAGAAGAGCACCTCCGCCTCGGCATCCCGGAGGATGTAGTTCTGCTCATCTGGAAAACAACAGAGTGCACTTTGAAGAGTGCAGGTGCACACCAGGCAGGGCCACAGCAGGCCGTGCACACTGCTGGGGTTGTGTGCACCTGTGCGACTCTGGGTGTTTAGGTCTTACTGTGGCTTTTCTCTTCCTTCCCTCTGCAAAGAGCCAGGCAAAAGACAACCAGGCACTCCTCCTCCAGTCAGGAGCCACGGTCCTTGCAGGGCTGCGACCTCCTGGATGAAGCCTCCCCAGAGCTGCTCCCTCCTGCACAGCTGTACCCACGGTCACCGTGCTGTGGCAGGGAGCTGACAAGCTATCCCAGCCCTTACACCCCTGGTTAGGAATTCAATTCCTGATAAGATCAGCTTTTAGCAACCACTGCTGCCAAGTGAGTCCCTGCTGACCAGCTCCCAGTGCCCTGAGGAAATCAGAGCCTGCCAGCTGTGATGAACCAAACACTTCCCTTCTAAGTACGTAAAGTGTATAGCACTAAATCTCCAGCATGCACAGAGATCGGTGTATAGCAATCAACTTCTGAAGACTGGTGAGAATTTTTAAGAAACTCTTCAATTCACATGGCAGCACTTCAAGAAATGTGCAATGCATCGAAGTTGGAAAATACAGAATCCTTCACCTTCCCATGAGCAGATGAAGACTAGAGAAGGTATGTCCCTTCCCCAAAAGCCAATGCCTGGCATGATACAGACACTTCAGCATGATACAGTACTATCACATGATATAGTGGCAGAACTCAAGGTTAGGGTACTATCACATGATGTAACGGCTGAACTCAGGGTTAGGGTACTATCACATGATGTAATGGCCGAACTCAGGGTTAGAGTACTATCACATGATGCAACGGCTGAACTCAGGGTTAGGGTACTATCACATGATGTAACGGCTGAACTCAGGGTTAGGGTACTATCACATGATGTAACGGCCGAACTCACGGTTAGAGTACTATCACATGATGTAACGGCCGAACTCAGGGTTAGGGTACTATCACATGATGTAACGGCTGAACTCAGGGTGAACTCAGGGTTAGAGTACTATCACATGATGTAACGGCTGAACTCAGGGTTAGAGTACTATCACATGATGTAACGGCTGAACTCAGGGTTAGGGTACTATCACATGATGTAACGGCTGAATTCAGGGTTAGAGTACTGTCACATGATGTAACGGCTGAACTCAGGGTTAGAGTACTGTCACATGATGTAACGGCTGAACTCAGGGTTAGAGTACTGTCACATGATGTAACGGCTGAACTCAGGGTTAGAGTACTGTCACATGATGTAACGGCTGAACTCAGGGTTAGGGTACTATCACATGATGTAACGGCTGAACTCAGGGCCGCCTCCTGAGGGAGATCGAGGACTGGCCAGAAGTGCTTCACATCCATGACAGTGCACTGGAGAAGAAATGGCATTTCACTTCTTAAAAGAGGAAGCAGTACTCTGAGTCCCCGGGTGGGGATGGGCGTGGATCCAGGACTCAATCTGACTGAGCAGCTCACAGAAGCACAAAAGAACCAGGCCTTCCAGAACCTTCCACCTTCCTCTTTAATACAGGGCCTCAAACAGACAAATAAAGCACAAATCTCTACAAAACACGCTCCCACCAAAATGCCAAACTGGTTTAAATATCCTTAAGGTGTGCCCAGGCCCAGTGCTACTGTGGGAGCAACCTCAGCCGGCTTCAATCAGCCTGAGTCAGTCAGTGCTCCTGGACCTGCTCGGCAGAGGTCTGCACAGGAAACCCTAAGGAAAGAAAGCTCTTCCCCAGGAGCAGCAGCCAGTCAGTCAGAACTGCAGTGGCCTACAGAATATGAGCTCACCAAATGAATACTTGGGTTTTACTTTATGACTCTCACTTTCCTATAGTTTACTGCCTTAAATTTAGAATCACGGAATTTTAAATTTGCTCTGTTTTTTCTATAAATAACAATCTTAACCATCTCCAGTTTTTTGGATCCTAATTTCAGAACAGAAAATTAGACTACACTAACTTAAATATGTATACATTTAGTAATTTTTTATACTAAAGACTGAGCTATATTTATCAGAAACCAAGAAAATAGTCAGATCTGATCCAGACTAATGACAGTCTGTGCACACCCCAAGGTAAACAGTACCACCCAACAGGAGGCCTGGCCATCCCCACAGTCACACACCTCACTCTCACCCTGGGTAGCTATGCAAGTGGGGTGGGGGGCAGAGATGAGCGCATAAGGCAGGTATGACATCTGGACAAGCCACTGGCTGCAAAGCAGGAGCAGCACCAGCACACTGCTGCTCTGGGCAGGGAACAGGCCTGAAGCCTGGGGCCAAGCGAGGCCAGTGCTCGCAGACCCACTGCAACCGAAGAGACACACCTGGCTGTGGGGTGCTTCTCCCTGCCCTGTCCAGGGCTACATAAGGACCCAGGATGTACTTGGGAAGGTTGGAGGCTCCTGACCTCTGTAGACACAGGTGACAGTGCAGCTGCTGAGGACATGGTGGTACAGCTTGTCCAGACATTCAGAATCTTAAGCTTCCACATGGCGATGCTCTGAATCTATCCTTCCATCCATCTTTCTCAGTGCTACAGACTGAACCCAGCAGACTTGCCACGTGCTAGGTGAGCACTGCACCACGGACCACTCCACCAGTATAACCATGTGCTAGGTAAGCACTCCACCACGAAGCACTCCACCAGTGTAACCATGTGCTAGGTGAGCACTCCACCAGGGACCACACCACCAGTGTAACTCTCAATCTAGGAGAAAGTCTTCTCTGCACAGCTCTAAATATGCTATTCTGGTCAATGGGCTCCAATGACAGAAAGCAGCCCGTCTTCACTGCAACGTGAACTATTATTCAAAGAGCCAGGGCACCTAGCTGTGCTTGCCTCCGACCATGGTAGTATGGGAATTTCACTTAATAGAGTTCCAAATTTAACAGACTAAGAACAAAAATAGGGTACACAGCTTGTCGTCCCCCCCGATACCATTCAAATTACCCAAACTTTTATATTTTGTGGTAAAATTCAAAGACCCCAACCAAAGAAACCCCTGTGACATGAAATAAACACACAAACCTAAGTGAATGGCTAACAACAAAGTCAAAGAATAAATAAATAAATTAGATGGATGCTGGGGTGGATTCAAGAAAAGAATGTCAAGCTCCTTGGGCATAAAGGCAGAAGCCCACCCACCCGCGCACTATACGCACCGACAAACTTCTGGCATTTGAAGCACTCCTCCAGCCACTCTGGGGTCACGATGTGCTTCACCACAGAGATGGCCGTCAGGAACTTCACCGTGCGTGTCACCTTGCTGGCAACGAGGTGGGTGCACTTCTGTGTGGAGTCAGCAACCTCCCCACCCAGGATGTACAGCTTCTGCAGTCACAAACAGATTGGAACAGATTGTGGTTTGAGCAGAGTGACACCATGCCAACCCAGGTAGGGCTTACGAGTCCTTCCTTGCCACTGTAAACCACCCACGAGACAGCAGGAGAAAAGCAGACTGCATCTCCAGCAGGCACCTCTCCAGCCCCTCCACAGAACCCAGTGCTGGAATACAATTCTCCAAACATCAAGAAGCCAGAGCACCCGCTGTCAGTGAAACACGGCTGGCTACAGATGCTCCACGTGGCAACAGCCTCCACAGAGCACGTGGCCACAGCTACAGCACGTGGCACAAATGGAGCTGAGGTGTGAGCACAGAACTGAGGTCTCTGCCCTGCTCAGACTGCAAAGGTATGAAACGGAAACTGTACTAAATTCCTAACAGTACTGTGACTATTTCCCTTAAAAAAAAAAAAAAAAGAAAAAAGACAAAGATGGGGTGGGGTACTGGCAGGATGTAGAGCCTGCAGGGGGCCTTGCCAACAAGCCTCAAGACCACAGTTAGATCCCCAGGACCCACAAATTATGCTTTGGCACACCATAAGGCATGTGCTTATGGTACACACACGCGTGCACACACTCTTAGTACACAAATATTTTTTAAAAGAGAACAATGTACGAATCTAGCCTTGCATGGCCATCTTCCTCCACCAAAGCAAAAACTACCAATTATAAAATCCCACGGTCCCTTGCAGTGGTCTCTCTAATGTGTTACAGAGGTTCTATCCGGTAGTGCTGGAGGGTGGCTCCGGGCTTAGAGCACAGGCTGCTCTTGCTGAGGACCTGGGTCTGGATCTTAGCACACAGGCAGCTAACAACCATCCATAACGCCAGTTCAGAGAATCCAACACTGTCCCCACTCCATGGCAGCGCAAGGCACAAGTGCACTCACATACATGCAAGCAAGAGTCATACATGTTAAGTAAAAATTTTTTTAAAAAGGGTCTAAATGTCACCAAGATAGGTTTACACCACCCTCCCCATCCACCCGCTTCCCCAGGTTGGCCTCATTCTCCCCAGAAAAAAGTCAAGCCAGACCACATTTCCATTAACGGTGCCCTTCAGAGCCTGATGTCTTTATAAAACTGACATCGAGTGGCCATGCCAGGGTCCCACACACCCATACCAGCCTTTATGCTAATAAGAAACCTAGTTAACAGGTTGGAGCAATAGCAGCTCTTACAGAAGACCAAAGGTTCAGTTCTCAACACCCACATAGCAGCAAACAACTGCTTGTAATTCCAGTTCCAGCAGATCCAACCACCTCTTCTGAAGGCCTCTGTGGGCTTACACGCATGAGGTGTACTTATATACAGGCAAAACACATAAAATTAATAAAAACAAGTAAAAGAAAAATAAGAAACACAGTAACCAAGAATGAAATAACAGCACTGGGCACAGCAGAGAGGCCTCTACTGACATCACTAACGTGCCTTCTAAGTAGGTGCTAGAAGGCTGAAAAGATGGCCGTTATGGGATACTCCTGATTAAATGTCAGTTTGCTTTTATTGCTGGGTGCCTGACTCAGGTGTGGGGTGTGCATGCAGCACCGTCCACATCTGCCCATAAAGCACCGTCAACTCAGCTTCAGCTAGGTAGCTGGGTTTTGTTTGTTTTGCCAGCCTTGGTGATTGAACCAGAGACCTCTTGCATCCTAGTCAGGCACTCTGCCAGCAAGCTACATTCCCCAGCTAAGCGTTACTTTAATGACTACCCTAAGTAAACACACACAGAAAGGAGCACTCTAGAAAACTCTTAGTAGAATAGCGTTACCTTGACGAATTGCTGAACTTGAGTAGGTTCAAAACCAGTAAAAAGCACTAGAGGAGTCGATTCTGGAGTTAACTTTTTAGTGGGAGGTGGCAGATCTTCAATTCTGTAAAACATGCAATATGGTGACCACCTCAAAAGTGTTCTTCAGCAAAGAAAGAGGTCGCAGTTTAACATGTTCAAGCCTATGTGCCTGTGTGTGTGCCTGTGCATGTGGTGGGTGAGGGGGTGCAGTGATGGATTACTAGCCTCTCTTTCCCACCAGCTGGATTACAGCTTCATTCAAAGAGACAACACCTGGAACTGCCAAGAGAAGCCCTTGGGTGTCTGCACACCTGCACATCCAACACCCGGAAGCAGAAGGATCAGGGGTTCGAGGCCAGCCATGAACCCTGTCTCACAAAAATAAAGTGGAACAAGACAAGAAGAAAGAGAAGGGGCTGCTCTTCTTCCCCATAAATCCCTCAAGTCATTCTGGGTTTTGCTGGCTCTTAAAAGGACACAAAAACCAACACTGGCGTTTACACCCACTGCCTGTGAGCTCCGCCATCACAGTAGCCACTCTTCACACATTAACATCGAGTTTTTATATTTTCATTTACTTCATTTTGCAGTGCTGGTAATGGAACCTAGACCCTGTGCACACTAGGCCAGGGCTCTAGCACTGCGCTACCTCCCTAGTCCTTCATCAAATTTTTAAAAGTGCATCAAGAGATGTAGGTGGCCCATTGCAATCAGGGTTGCAGGATGCAGTTCAGCTGAGAAGGGGCATCCCAGGCACTTCTGTTTAACTCACCAAAGATGGGTGCAGCAAGCTGCTGTATGGAGGAAGTTTAAATTGAACCTTTGCATTTTTTACATTCACCTTAAATGTTTTCAAGTCTTATTTCTCAGCTCCCATTTAAATGAAATGCTCCAGAAAAACTTTTATCAGTGGTAATTTGAATAGTCTTAAATTTATGGGACTGTAGAGATGGTTCAGTAGTTAAGAGGATTGGCTCTGCTCTGGCAGAGGACCAGGGTTCACTTCCCAGCACTCACATGGAAGCTAACAATCATCAATAACTGTTTCCGGGGACCTGACATCTTCTGCTCTCCATGGGCATCGCACAACATGGGTGCACTTACATACGTGCAGACAATATACTCAGACGCATAAAATAAAAATATTTAAAAATATATCTCTTGAGCCAGAGTGGTAGCACATGCCTTTAATCCTAGCACTTGGGAGGCAGAGGCAAGCAGATCTCTGTGAGTTCAAGTCCAGCCTGGTCTACAGAATGAGTTCCAGAACAGCTAGGGCTATAGGGAGTCCCTGTCTCAAAAAGAAAAAAAGAAATCTCATTACCAAGAACTTTATTCTGCCTATGCTCTGGCTTAGAGAAGACCTGAGGAAATGCTGACAGGAAACCAGCTCAGCAGCAGAGTAGAGCTCAGAGCTCTCGAGGGTCAGAGACCAGTGCGCCCCTGATCTCCTCCTGCACTGCCTATCTTCTGCCCTCAGGATAGCAGGACTACTGACCAGCCACATCTCCTCCAAATGAGCTAAAAACTACAGGTGTATTAATGTGTAAGAACATACAACTCAGCATGCAGCGTCCTGTGCACACAGCCACTCAGAGGAGTCTTGGCCCTATTTCCCATGGTGGTTTCACTGAGAACATTTACTATGAAAATTCTTTTTTGGTGGCACACACCTTTAATCCTAGCACTTGGGAGGCAGAGGCAGGCGGATCTTTGTGAGTTCAAGGTCAGCCTGGTGTACAGAGCGAGTTCCAGGCCAGATGGAGCTACAGGGAGACCCTGTCTCAAAAAGACCACAAAAAAGAAAAAGAAAAAAAAAAAAAAGAAAATTCTTATGAATTCTGCCATTTGCTACCAATTTTCCCCAACAGACCCATGAAAGGCAAGTGAGCGTACGAGACTGCGCTGCTGCTTGTACCTGGCTCTCTTGGAAGAAGGCTGGACGGCTACTTCGGTCTGCTTCAATTTGGGAGGCAATCTTACACCCTGTAATTAAAACATTGTCCACGTCAATCAAACTCATGTCCAACCAATATAAAGGCTTCCTAGAGAAAACACACCCAACATTCTCAGCACCTACCACAGGAAAAAGCTGTGGTCCTCACTCCCCAGAACTAGAACTTGTCCAGAAAGACTGGGATGGCCTGGGCCAGGAGCAGAAGCCAACATCCCACAGAGCCCGTCTCTCTGGCTTTCTTGTTGGCCTTTTCCACCAACTCCTTGGGGAGTAAAGTATCTGTCCTCCTTCGCTTCCAGTCACACTGCAGTCCTTCAACCCCCTATTTCTAATTCAAGTATTTTATCCTTTGCCCCAACTTGGAATGTGGAAAGTAGTATATCTCCCTTAAAAAAAAAAAGACCAACCCTAAAACAGAAGTCTGAAACAATACATCCCTAATTGGATCAACAGTGCTACTAACAATGTGAGAAGTACGAGATCTGAGATCTCCCAACACCACCTGAACCACAGGTAGGAAGGAGCTGGGTGCTTCAGCAAGGTGGATTGTTGTTTGATTTAATCTAGTTTGATTTAATCTAGTTAATCTAATTGTCCTTGGCTTGATTGGCTTTTGTGGCTGTGGGGGCAGAGTTATCCTCCCAGCTGGTATAAAACGTGGATTTGTGTGAGTCTTGAGATCTC